>JAWWEU010000111.1:57923174-58056170 GCA_035583155.1 Acropternis orthonyx | reverse complement strand
GGTACAAGCGAGGTGACAATACAAAATCCACCTGTAACAATACTCATATCACAGTAAAAGTTTCATTCTCTGCATTAATATCCACATTCCATTTATGACAAGAATCTTTCCATACTTTCAATGGTGCATTGATTACTACAATGATGAGGGAGGTCAGGGCACTCACCTGCTCCTGCCTCCATATGCTAGCAATGATCTGTGTGTGATGGGGAGCTCCAGGAGAGGTGTGGAGACAGCGGTGAGTTACCCCCAGAGCCACATGCAGCACCACATCAGGATGGCAAGGCAGTGGGGTTCATCCCTTATGTGGCTTATGAGTCACTGAAGCCCTTGTGTCTTGGATTATGATTGTTGGTTTGATGGCTGCACTGGGACAGAGAAGGCAATATAAGAAGATGCCAGCCAGAATCTGTAAATGTGTTTTGTTGGTTTTTTTGTTCCTGTCACCTGTGATAGTCTCCATGGGCATCTACTAATCCTGCTTTTGCAGAGTTAAACTACACTACAGAATTTGTGAGCCCAAAACCAGGGGCTGAGCATGTGATCCCAACTAACTAGTTTTACAGGGGTTTCTTGCAACTTCTCAGCTGCTTAAGCAAACCAGTATGTGCCCCTGAGGATAGGGTCAGGGTGGAGCCTCTGAACACAAAAGTTTTGTATAGTATATAAACCACAAACTCTTCTGAAAGGCAAGCTCAATTCGGCATGGCATGAGGACATGGTTAAGTAACACCACCTAAATTCTAACCTGTGTTCAGGCACTTTATTCAATCAGGGTTTAAATGCTTCAGTCTTCACATTTTCTTCAGCTGGGAAGAAACAGCTGAGGGGGTGGAACTGCCTGCGCCATAATTGCAAATGTAAACATTTCTTGTGATGATCATTAAACCGTAGGTGCATGATTCCTGAAGGAGCATTGTGCCAGGCAAAACAAGGCCAGGCTTTTCAAGGATTCATCTCCTTGTGCCAGTGGTGAAACAGACTTCCCCGGTGGAAATATGTGATTGAGTAAGCCTAATTATACCTTCTGGCTTCCAAGAACAGGCCTTTATGGTAATGCAACAAAAGACACATTCTCTGCCCTAATTCACAGCCGAGAGCACTCCCCGACTGCGGTAGTTGGTATGATCTTCCAGGGTGGCAATACTCATTTTAGTTTGTTCCTCACATATCTCAAACACACCATTTTATCAGAAGTAGATCAGCCCCTTGTATTGCTCTCAGACAAGGCTGTTGTAGCACCATGAGGCAAATTACATGTCTATACATTGCAAAACCTTTCTTTCCATACAAAATGTTGCATAAGAGTCAAAGTTGTTCTGGAATAGCAACAGGTGACCCCTCCCTTGTAGAGTCATTTCTTTCTCATATGCCAAAGCCAAGCTCACATGAGGATTTGGAAACACTTCTGGGGAAAGGAGGGGAAGCATATCCTTTTTGGGCCTCTGCCCTGGTCCATTCTGCACTTGGACAGCTTCACAATCTTATGGCTGTAGAAGCCGGAGATGTCCTCCTGAGGCTAAACAAAGACCCAGGCTGCCAAACTGTCTGTTTGACAGCTGATTTGAAAACAAACAGACCTTAAAATAGTATTTCTGACATTGCATTGGCTTCAAACTTTCAGCCGTGTGTTCAATTGGACCAAGCAGAAGAAACAAAACAAGCAGTGCTAAAATGACTGTTGTGCCTCCCTTGTCCAGCATATTACTCCAATGCCCACAGCTTTGGGTGTTTTTATTTCCTCTCTTCTTTCTTTATCACTGTTTCTTGAATTTTTTTTGCTCTGTCTTTTCTCTCGTCATTTCTGCAGCTCTCCCTTGAGATGTTCGCTTCCTTCTTTTGACCACTTGAAGTTCCAGACAAGACTTGAGAGATCGGGAAAAGGAAGAGAAGAATGATGAAAAGGAAAAGAACTCTAAGGCAAAAGGCCATGTGAGTTCTTCCTTTACTTCGGTGCAGATAGAGCCCTCAAAGCATGAGTAAAACTAGTATGGAGAGCACACACATCTTCAGTATCTCCCTGTGACATCTTGTCTTTGCATTTCTACCCAGCAGGTCTTCACAGTATTCTAATCATAACCTGCTTCATACCCTTCTCCTGTCACACCACCAGCAATAAAAGCTCTTCTCTCTCTACGTGCTTATTCCAAACTCACCCACTGGCTCCAGGGGGCTGCCTTCATCCCCTCTTACAACATGCTCCTTCTACCTCAGGGAGACAATTTATTTTTGTCCAGTTGTTTACATGAAGTCTTTATTTGGTACAGGTCTTCCAGGACACAGTCATACACACAAACCAGGGAATCTTAGAAGTTTCTTCTCATTCCTAATTTAGGCAGAAAAGAAAACCTTCTCTTTCACCTTAACCCTTTAGATTTACTGAACATTTAGGAAATGTTACCTTTCTTGGAGGCATTGTGCTGTCTCTCCAGTTGCAGTATCAACCCCGGAGCTTGTCCAAGTGCACGTGGTGACCTGCCTTGGCTTTCCTCCCACATGGCTTGTCCATAGGCAGTGCAGCACTACTAACCTGCTTGGTGAAGAAGTCATGAGCTGGATTAGCCAGGGTTCCCCTTGCTATGAGCTGCCACTGAACGTCTGCAATTCTTCACATGCACAACTACCCATTGTCTGCAAAAAGTAGCATGCTGGCATTATTCAAGCTAAAAGTAATTATTTCTAAGCATGAGTCTTAAACGTTTTAATCCCATTGAAACCTCCAGCAAAGCTCATCCCCTGGCTTGAAACTTGCTTGAACCTTGCCTTGTATTTTTCTTCTGAAAAATCGAAGAACACTGCTTGGGAAGCACAGTTTTTTCCTCCAGCTAGGGTACTCCATGATTACTGCTGTCAGACACTACCTAAAAGTGTCAGAAAGCCCTGGTCTGGCTGACAAGGTTGTACCATCTCTAGCATGATATTGCATCTGGGCTGGAAACTGATCTGGTTGCCAGAGGACTGCAGTTTCTGGACAAGGTAGGAGAAGAAACACCAGAAGATCCTTAATACCTTTAGGAAGGAGTATGATCATCTTAAAGATGGGATTATTTTTTTTTTAAGGTAATAACAAGAAATTGGTCATTGCAAAGTAAGAGCTCCCATCTAGTCCTGCATTCCCACTTCAGTACTTTGATATCATTTCAGTTTAGTGGAAAGGAAAAACCACTATATTCTCCTCTGCATCTACTCTGCTCTTGGGAATTCTGGATTCATGTGCTTTGTGTGCAGCAGGGGTACTAATAAAGTCTGCTTATTTGGCTTTAATCCAGTTCATGGGTATGTCTGTGACTTTCCATTCCTGTAAGACCAGTGAAGCCTTCAACACCCCATTTGCTTTGTTTGAAAGAAGGTAGCTATCTCCTGTGATTCTCTGGAGACCAGAGCAGCCTTAAACAACTGTAATAGCAAGCATATACCCTTGTGCCCACCGTTCCTCCTTCATGGGAGACTGCCACGAGGATCACATTCTGCCTCAGTAAGGACAATATGGGAATGGTAGGTGTGGGTGCTGTAAGCATAAAACAAGAGGCTTCACAAATACTTCTGGTCTACTTTGCTTACAAAAGAAGAAAAATAATTTTAATTGCAATAATGGTTGGCTTGTTGTTTTAAATCGATGCCATCTAGTAGTCAGTTTTTTCTGAGTCTTTTTTAATTAATAGGGTCCACAGATAAACATTTAAACAGCCTAAAGAGCTTTTGCCATTTAATTCAAAACTCAGAGATAAAATGCAGCAGAATAAAGATTTCATCCCAAACTTAATTATTTTAAAGAGAAGTGGTAGGGTTTTATTCTTACTTACATACTTTAAAATGCCCTTGCATGTTCCCTGCTAACTCTCTAAAAGCAGACTGATAAGGTTGTTCTTTGTCTTTGTTGACAGGAGATTACCCAGGACACACGGGGAAAGGTCATGATGACAAAGCTGAGTACCAAGCCCTTCCTAAGAGGCACTGAAGCTGTGTCTCAAGGCAAGGAAGACACAGTCTCAGGGAGCACAAGCCTAGGGCACAACCAACCTCTCCCCTTTTGTGATGGATATAGAGAACAGATTGAGACCAGCACACTGGAGCTGGAGGGATCAGTGCTGCACCCCTGGTTAGGTCCTTGGCGATAAATTACAACCAAGTTCATGACTCATGGAAAATGTAAGCCCTAGTCCCACAAAGCATTGAAGATTATCAACTGTTATTACCATAAATGGGGGAAAAAGATGCTTAGTACTTTGTACTTTTCTAAGTCTATATAAATATAAGCAAGCTACATAAGATAGAAAAATGTGCAAGGTCAAGTGATACCATGAGTTACGTATACACACTTATGTATATTTATGTATTAACACAATGCATTAATTACCATTTTGACAGAGGGACATAGATCACTTTGACCAATGACTGTGTTCCGTAAAAAAATTACAAACTGTTCAGTTACATAAATGAGACTTTATCTAGATGTGGTTATTTTTTATTATAGTTATGATTTTATTGGATTGATTTCCATATTAAGTACTTAGTAGCTGATGAAGCACATACAAATGATTTGTTAACATGGTCATATTTTCTGGGTCCTTATAAGAAGAAGAGAAGCATCTTTCATTGCTTTGGGACTCTGGATTCCTAGTATTGATCCACAAAATTAAGATCAATAGTTTAAGCATTCAGAGACTATTCTGTTTCTAATACATTGGACTCACAAAAAATTGTTTGCAATCTCTCAGAATTATAATACTTATGAACTTTTAAACTACATAAAAATAAAATAATGATATTTTACTGTCAGCTTCAGTAATACAAACTGATGGCAGAACATTCCCCAGTTACTGACAGAAAAAAACAGCTCTTGGTTCAAGTGACACCTTGACGGAGTTGGACACTTGTCCCTCATTAAAGACCCAGCAAAGACTAATGAGGCTGAGTCTAGGGCTGGGAAGACAGCGTGCTATTCCTTCAGGCAGTCTTTGCCAGGTGAGTTCTTCCCAGGTCCTCTTTGAGATGCTGTGGGAATGCTGTCATCCTCTAGTATCTGTGCTTCAGGATGAAGAGCAGCAAATTTACTGTGTGTGTCCTCTCTCTGGCCACCACTGGATGTGACCTCCATGCAAACACTAGTGGGTTTGTAGTTATCTGCAGTTTCAGAGGAGCTTCTCAGCCATCTCAGCTTGGCGCTGGGCACTGGTTTCTCCTCTGGGTACAATGCTGGCTCCTTCCTTTCGACAGCTGCACTGCGGTGCCTGAGGGTTCTGTCCCTGGCATGGCACAAGCGCAGCTGGCCTGAGCCCTTCTCATCCCATATGTGTGCTCTTCCTTGGAGCCTGTCCTGCCTGCTCAGTGGGATGGAGGATTTCACCAAATGGAGGACGCACAAACTCTGCCTGCTTGAGGGTTCTGGGAGCAACAATGCAATAATTATCTTCACTTCAGCCATTGATCACCTCATTTTCAAACCCCTCACCATTCTCTCCAGTTTAATCTTGTTCATCACTGTCTAAAAGAGGCCTCCAAATGAGGCTTGACCTCACCATCATGATCACTGCCATGGCATTCCTTATCTTTGCCATGCTGTCAGACTTGCAACCACTGTGAAAACACAGGCTTCCTACATCAGTGCCAGTCAGACTCGTGTGTGTTTCTGCTTCTTTCACTATTACCAACAGCAGTGGAAACCCCCTGGTCTCCTTCTGTGTTCAGGGTTGAAAGAACATGAGACTTGGAGAAGCCATTCAGAGAGCCCTTCAGAAGGCCCTAAAGGATGGGACAAGGAGGGCAAGGTGAAAGCAGAAACAGAGCCAGGACGGGCTGGAAACCCAGGAGTTTAGTTACAAGACCCTCTCGACGGGATACACTTTGCAGGTGGATGAATTTTTCAGACTTTTGAACACTATAAAGACAGCAGGTCACAACATGAGATTACCCAGGAAAAATTCACAGTCTTCAGTACAAATGGATTGGAAGGTGAGGTGAAACAAGTGACAGGTGGTGGTGTCAGATTTGCTGTGTGACAAAACCGAAATATTTTGCCATTGGCAATGAAAGCCATTTTTGAAAAGTTAAAGCCAACTTTCTATAGTTTTTTCCCCAAATTGTCCCAGTTTTTGTGGTGAAAACTCCATTTGTAGGTGAATTTTGGATTCCTTGGAAAAAAACAAAACCCACTAATCTTCTGCTACACAGCATTTCACGTCTCAAAAAATGAGCATCAGTGGCTACAGAACAGGAAGCTGACACTTGTGTACTGCAGGGGGAAGGAGTGAGGGAAGGAAGAAATTCTCAGTCCACTCTAACAGATAGGCACCCTGCCCCTGGCTAGAAAATTAAAATCACTCAGGTTCCCTGCCAGTGTGATTCAAGGGAAACTTCCTCCCAGTCTCTGCCCCAGCTGAACCAGCCAACTGAGCAGACTAAATGTAGCAGAGAAACCAGCTCCAGTGCAGAGGGCACTGGCACAAGTCTGGGCTGGCTCTGGCGCCTGTGGTGAGCTGGGTGCGGATTAGGGCAACCATGGCAGTATTCAGCTTCCCAGGACACCTGCCTGAGAATAAGACCTGCGAACACAGAGCCAGCACCATCCCCACACTAGAAAAAGTCTTGGTGTCAGGAGAACTCCATCCTTATAAAGGAAGCTGCATTAATTTTTAAACTTCACAGTTGCAGGAGGAGAGCAGCAGGGAAGAAACACTGACCTTTGCTGTAGGTTGCCAGTTCCTAACAGCAACTGCTTCAGCTCTCTTGTCCATCTCTTGTGGGCTTTGTGCTGAATGTGGCAGATTAGAGGGTGAATGTGCAAAACCCTGAGAGAAGTGGTAACCTTCAGCAAAGAGAAAGTGATGTGGAGGTACAGCACCAATCTCCAGCCTTGGGCTGGAGACTAGTTTCACCCTGCAAATCATCATCAGCAAATCCTTTCACATTGCCTCCAGCTCCCAGTCAACTATTCCTGCCCATTCTTTCCAGATCCAGCTTCTTCTCCTCTTCCTCCTCTTCCCCGCTGAGGAGGAGCAAAGCCCATCACTCTCCTATACTTGCTGATCCTGGGAGTGGTGGGGGCCAAAAACTGGGAAGGAAAGGGTGGGACCAGGGTCCTCTTGTACTCTTTCCCTGCTAGCAGTGAGGCTACTAAGCCTGGTATGTGTGCCCAGAGTTCATGGCTACTGCTCTAGCACAAATACTAATAAAAGTAGCTGACAGGCAAGTACATCTTTCTCAGGAACTGCCTGCAGCAAGGGGATGAAGCAGAGCTTTGTGCAGCAGCAACCCTGCCTCCTGCTTGATGTGAGCCCAGCATGAACCAGCAGCCACCAACAGGCACGATTTGTTCCTCCAGGTGCCTCCTCCAGCAGTGACACCACACAGGTAAAAGGAGGTTAAGCTCAGTAGGGAGCAGGTGTGGAATCAGAGGTGCCAGACAGACAGTACAAGTACTTGGGAGTCTAAAGATGGCAACAGATGTCTATGGGATTAGGAAGAGCTCTGGTTGCATTTCCGTTCCCCCATCACCATGCTTTACTCTTGTGCTAAGTTATGGCACATATAGGACATTTATCAATGCAAGCTGTGGAGCCTCCACAGGGATGCTTCTGGCTGCAGAGAGTTCCAGACACCCCTTGCTCAGCAGCCAGCCCCAGTTCAACCCCTGGAGACTGCCCAGCTTCTGGAGGCTATAGAACCCCCCCAAGGGAGGCGCAGGAGCCCAGTATGTCTCCTGTGGCATGAGTTCCCATGACTCCGTGGCCCTGTGGAACAATTACATCAAGCTGCTTCTGTCCTGTATCCCAGGGGAGGGGGCAAGTTTTGAGCACTGCAGGCAGTTGTGGGAGCCTGTGGGTTTGCAAGTCCTCACATTTATGCAGGAATGGCAAAGTCTGTGTACGTTTCAAACACAGGATTTCCAGGGAGCGAGTGAACAACAGCCTGTTTTGGTCACATTGGCTGCCCTCAGAAGCAAGCAGCTTGTTAAATGGGGAGAAATTAGGACATGATGAACTTTGCTAACGAAAAGCTGGAGGCAAAGCAGAAATTTCTAGCATCTATTAAAGCAAGGTCAGAATATGCAACAGCTTTGTCCAAACACCAGTGCCAAGTTTTATGGGGCAAATAAAATAGTTTGTATTACTTCAAAATTCAGACTGAGGATTGCAGATTACTCTTTCACTGCTTAGAAACCCAGGTAAACTCAAAGAGTGTCAGTGGGCTGGACCAGGTCCAGACTTAGAAGTACTTTAGGATTTCCTCAATTTGTGTGTGCCAGGAGGATGTTGAATAACCCATTTTTATGTTTTAAATAGCACTATTTTTAATTTTTCTTTCTAACTGGATGTGTTTCTTCTCTATCATAACCATTACCTGTTGCAGATTTCCATCTCACAGGTATTTTACAAGTCAGCCTAACTTACATCACTGACATGAGGTTCTTTGCCAAAAGACTTGCTGTTGCCATTTTCTTTTAAAACTTGGCTGTGGAAGGTCTTGTATAGGCCTATGGGTTAGAACACTTACTCCATAAACAGGAGAACCAGTGTCAACCACTCCTGTGTCCGAAGGGGGCCCTTGGCTGTCCTGCATGGGAAGGAAGGGGTGCAGGAGTGCCATCTTCATCTTGCTTTTGGTGAAAGATCAGTCTGTTCATCTCTGTATGTTCACCTGGCTAGGCAGAAATTGCAAGAGCGTTCAGCTACTCATCTGCTTGTTAGGATGCTGACGGGAAAGGCACATTTGAATCCCCCCTCCTCAAGGATCTTGAGTCTCATTCTCTGCCAAAGCTGCAGGGCAGGGGTCAAAATGTGAGGCAGGAGTGCTTCTGTATACAGTGCCGGTGCTTAAAAGCGAGCAGTCCCAGCCCAGATAGCCCACAGAGCTGGGATTGTCCCAAGCTCTTTCCCATAAGGGAAGCCTGAAGACACTCATGTATTATTAAGCACTGGTTTTCTTAAAACTATTTAAAACCACAAGCTTGAATAAGGTAGTTTCTGCAACAAAGGAAGCATAAAGCAAGACACTGGGCATAAACTCTCCCTCATCCCCCATGCAGCCTGGAAATGACAACTCTTCTCCACTTTTCATGGCCTCCTGCCTTTTAACAAACACACAGCTTCTGAGGGGCTACTGAAAAAAATCTTCCCATCACCTCTGCCTGGATATGTCCTCTTTCGTGTCTGTGCACCACAGCAATCCTTGGTCATCTACTGTCTCATGAGTTCCACCTGCCTCTGGGGGCACAGGCAGGGTTTGGAGAAGCTTTGCCTCCCTCCCCACTGCCCAGTTACAGCTTTTTGACAAAATCCACAGTGGTTATGTATATTCGTGTGGGTCACTCTCCACCAGCACTCCTGGGGATGTGTGGGCTAGCTCAGGTGACAGTTCTGTGAGCCAGTCATCTCAGTTGTCAGCCATCTCCATCAGGAGACATGCCATACCTTAAGCAAACCAAGGGATCAGAGACCTGTGCCTTCCCCAGCTTTGCTGGTCTGTGTCTCCTTAACACAACTGCCTTTCTGAGGGGACTATGCTGACAAAACACTCCCTCTCCAATGGTCCTTTGTGTCCGACTGGGTATAATCACTTCCTTTGCCTTAAGCATAAAGGTTGTTGGAAGAAATATGCCCACACCCTTTCGTGCACTGCCCCCTTTATTAGTCTTCTTAAGGGGGTTCTCCAGTGCTGGAGACTACAGCAACCAGTGGAGAAGGGCTGTTGGGAAAAGCCATGGGAAAAAGGGAGATAAAACCAGAAAATAGAAGTCAGATTTGCTGTGCATATAAAAGAACACCACAAACATGTGTTAACGGAGCAGCTGCACAGCAGGTTTTTCCCATGTCTAAGGCATATGGAAAATATGTCAGTCACTTCATCAGCACACAAAGTTCTGACCCAGCTGTGGTGCTGTAATACAGCCAAAGCCATTCAGGCTTGTGGGGGTACCTCCTACGAAGGGGGTGAGCGATGCCAGCACTTGGCACCAGGCTGTTGCACTTGATTCATCCAGAAGGACATCTACAACCTCGCCCTTCCAAGATGCACCAAGGTTTTCAGCTTTGATGTCTTTTGAATGAAAGTATAACATTAAGAAGAATCATTGATTCACACCATTACAAAACATAGAAGTATACAAAATTTTCTTCTATATGAAAAGAATACATTTTAAGAAAGGTAAATGCGGCTCTCTTCCAGTGCCAGTGGGTATCTGGTATATCATCACTGAAGCCATAAGCAGCAGCAAGGACAGAGGATTATTTAGAGACAGTTTTGCCTTTTCCATGCCTTCCCATTGGAGCAGAGATGTTATCTCAAACCCATGTGTTTAATCTTGAACATGTAAAAAAAAAGTGTATCAAAAATCAAATCGTTCTTGGAAATAGCTCTACAGTGCTCCACTTGCAGGGCTATACTTTTAATGTACACCTTCACAGCTTGAATTTTAACATCTTCTTTCATTCAGGGTTGGAATTATCCTTTCAAGCCTTACATCTAAAGCACAAATTTCTCATACTGCTGCAAGGTAGATGTGCTATAAATGCTGCTAGAGACTCTGTTGTGGTTTTATCACTCAGGAAAACAGGTTTGATTTTCTGAGCAGCAGGCCTTCAGAGCCACTCAGAAGCTTTGACATGCACCTCGTCAGAGTTATGAGGCAGGTTACACCACCTTAAGTAGGCCGCACAAGAATTAAAATTAACTCCTACTCCTTGCAGAAGACAGGCAGGAACAGGAACAACCTGAAATACTTTTGATACTTCCAACTTCAATTAGTAACAATTCCCTAATCTAGAGCAAAAGAAACAGCTGAGGTAGGAATAGCCAGATTGACATGAGATCAGCTCAGTTGGTTGGAGCAGGGTTCTAATAATGCCTAGGTTGTGAGTTTGATCCCTGTATGGGCCATTCACTTAAGAGCTGGACCTGATGATCCATGTGGGTCCCTTCCAACTCAGAATATTCTATAATTCTGTGACACATTCAGGAAGATTTTGCCTTGATCAACACCTGCTCAGAAAAACTTGCAGCTTTGTTCCCACAGCCAAATATTTCTGCTCTGATTTGTTAGACCAGCCCCCAGCCAATGCTTTTAATTTCATGAGATTTGACTGCTAGTACATCTGATTGATCTCTTTAAGAGGCTCAGAGCAAGTGACCCTCAATTATTACAGACAGCCAACTTGTTTCTGTAAATTCTCCCCTAGGAAGGAGATCAGAATATATTCAACCTGCTCTTATTTCTTCTTCATGTATTTACTCTGCATGTAAACATAACTGATTTACACTTGGAATATCTAGTACATCTACAGCAATTGTTACTTGTAATTTCTCCCAGCTGTAAAGCAGGAAAGCCAAGTCTCTTGATTCACTACACTATGTTGCTACACGAGGTGTGTATGTCCCTTGGAAAGGGAAAAGGCATGGTAGGACCCATAAGCTATTTCTCCAAAAACGGTGAAAGGATCTCTGCTTTCTTCCACAGGGAAGTGTGTCTCTCTAGAAAGTGAGCCCAGAGAGAAAACAGCACTGCAGGGAACTAAATCATTATTTGTTGGTGTGCTACTCAGAGAAGAAAACAGGAGGAAGGGAGGAAAATTTAAAGATAGAAAAACAGTTTCTTTTTTCCTTCAAATTGCATGCTCCCTTAAATATTGCTGGGCTTCTCAGAGCTAACAGCATCTCTAGCTTAATGATGCCCAGACTGTAAAGTTTATATGCAAGTGAAGCTTTGTCTCCCCCACATTTAGTAGCCAAATGAATCCAGACCCCAGAGAAAAAGGGGTCCCAGAACAATGTTTCCCAGATCATAAGTCAAGAAGAGTGTTTTTCTGGAAAAACATGCTACTGCATGTAGCACCAGGGAAAATTCTCCAAAATCTACACAAAACACAGAGCCTGTGCTCTCCTTGACACAAGTAGGGGGTCTAATGATGCTAAAAGACAAATAAACAGGGAGATACTTATACTGGTATTTGAAAGAACACTGTGACAGAGAACCCCATCACTGAAGGGGTTAAAAAAAAAAAAAAGTCATGAAGTCAGCTACTTGTCTTGCTAGGAGCTTGTTTATGAAATGAGAGCTGTAAACCACAAGCTGTGCAGAACTTGAGAACCACATCTGAAGATGTGCTGTCCTTTTCTCCCAAAGAGCAGCAAAGCAGCAGGCCCTCAGCAGCAGAGAGCATGTGATCCTCAGGCACACTGCAGTGCCCTGCTGCTGCCTTAGGGTTCCCTGCAGCAACTCTCACCTTACTGTCCATTCAAGGTAAGTTCTGCCAATTAGGTGATCACAGACCCCATCCAGTTAAGTCTGACTAATGACATCTAGGGACCATTATTTGGAAACTCTGGATCAGCAGATCATTTTTAAAGAAGAGAAAGAAATTAAAAAGAAAAATCTCTGAAGACCAAAACTCCTCGACTGACAAATACTTAGCTATATCACGAGAAACTGATCCATAAAGCGTGTCTCATGCTGTTTTGGGTAAAGGACTGCTCACATGCTGTGCACTGGAAGCAAACAGAAGTGTGTGCTGACCCACCTGACCTGCGTATATTCTATAGATTGGAACCTGATAAATTCCAGTTATCTGAGTCAATCCTCAGCTACATGGCCACTGAAAATACCACTGCGTGAGACTGCATGGACAGCACTGCAACTTATTTACTAGTCCCCAGAATCCATCATGAGCCCCAAGAGTGGTTTCTCCATCAGCTCTGCCCATTTTCATTTGGTGAACAGTGACATTTCCCCTGCTTTACAACTGAAGCTAAAAATACTCTCATTTCATAATTTCCTGAACCTCATCATAAATGTGTTTTACGCAGTATGCACAAGCATTGGGAACAAACTGGGGTTATGAATAGCTAGGAAGAACCAACAGAGGATCAAAGTAAATAAGGCATTGAAAGAATCATCTCCCTCTTCAAGAGATGATGCAAAATCAGATCACAAAATGCCACAAATTGGAAACCAACACATCCTCTTTAAAAACACATTGCCAAGAAAACAATTCAAACAGTATTCAGAGTTTTGAAGTTTGGGGTTTTTTTGCTCACAGTTTATTGAATTAAATGAAACAAAACAGACAAATACAAGAAATAAGATCTGTGTTCCTCATGCCTCATCTCTAAGGCTGTTCTTTAGAGTGAGCATCTAGGAGCTCCTCCGAGTACAAAGGCCAAGACAGACCACAGGGCCACAACACCAGAGACTCTAAAGGGCAAGAATAATAAAATGCTGTTAGGCTACTCATATTTAGGGCTTAATTTTTGTCATGTTAAGCCCTGAGATTCTTCCAAACCATGTCAGGCCAGAAATTCACCCTTCATGAGAATCGCTGTCACCAACCTCACAAGGAGGAGGTGCACTTTGAATCTGGACTTCTCTCCCGCTACCAAGCTTTCAACTCAGCTGTAGAAAAAACACATCCATCCCACACCTGGGAGACTCTGCGTCCTTCTCATCAAGCTTATTAGAGCTGGCACTACAGCTCACTAAGATAACCATCTGTCTGTTATGATAGCACATATATAGTTTCCTGCTATCCGCGGTGTAATGTTCCTGGTTAACTTTCAATTCAATTTACAATTAAAGTCCAGTTGCCCAGGACTGAAAGCTCTTGAGTAGTCACCCAGCAGTCAGCAAGCAAACCTGTTTCTGAGCCCCTCGTTCCCCTGAAGGGCTGGCAGGAGAACAAACGCGCAGCACGCTGCTGCTGTGATAGGCCCTTGCACCCTGAAAGGAATCTTCCCCCACTCCCCGTTCCTGTGCTTCCAGGTAACTCACTGCAGCAGGCAGTTCACGAACGGAGAATGCCTCCAGTGGCGGTAGACAGAAACCTGCAGGTGAGGGTGATGCTTGTACTCCCGCAGGACAAGCTTGACACTGCAAGGAAAGCACGTCTTGACTTGAGCTGTGGCTTGCAGACTGCTTACAGCACCCCACAGCTCAGGGCAGGAATCTCTACGTGAGAGCGGTCACAGCAGAGAGAGGGTGGGATGAAGACGTGAATCAGAGGAGCAAAGGACAAAACAGTTAAGACCTTCTGATCACTTACTGCTTGTATTTATTGGAGAGCAGCATGAACTGGTTCTTTGAAAGCCATCTGACATCAAAGCGACAAAGACCTTTAAACTCTTGGTAAATCTGTCTCTCATTCACCCCTGGCCAGCCTCGGACATGAACAACCAAGACAGGGGGGTGATGGCAGGGAGTATCTTCACCCGAGAAATTCTGGAAAATATACAATATTGAGACATATCTGAATTTGGAAATACTACAGAAGCAATACTAATATAATCAGAAAATATGCAAAATGTGACAAATAAATAGCAGGTTGTATAATACAGCTGTTGGTGTAAAATTATTTTTCTTTTATACCAAGATTCATCTAAGCATCAGTTAAAAAAGCAAACTGTCACAATTACCATGGAGAAATCACCAGAAAAATAGCAACATAAACTGACTAGGGCCACCTTACAGAATAAGAATATGAATACATTTCACAAAGCAGAAATTCAACTCATTTGCCGTTTTAAGAGGTCCATTATGTCACTTGCACGATGACAACTTCTGCCAAGGGGAGCCCCAGCACTGGTGAATTTTTCTCCTCTATGAAGCCACCAACTAGGCTACTAACCTATGCACCCCACAAACTGGTCACAGACCTGCAATTCATACGCACAATGCTTGAAATACCACCTCGGATGAAATTCACTTTGTTCACATGCTCAGCTAACACAGTGAGATACTGCGAGAAAGAAGGATCAGCCTCCACTGCATCACTAAATCAAAAAACAAAAGAGAACAAAGTTTTGTTTTTCCCCAGTGCTGCACTGTTGCATAGTGTCAAGCTCTTCAAGCAGTGACAAAACAGGTATTTGAGGTCTTGGCATCTCCTACAGAAATCAAAAAGCTGAAAGCAAAGAGAAGGGTTTTGAACAGTTGCCTCTTATGAACTTAACTGAAGGCACTGATTCACAGAGATTTCAAAAATGGAAACTAATGGAAAATTATTTGACCCTTACCCAAGTGACCTGAACTTGAGAGAGCTCATTCAAGGACAAAGAAATCACAGTGTCATTTCCCAACCTCTGAGCCATAGCATGGCCCCTGATTTCATTTTTAAAATGTCAGCTTTGACATAAAGCTACTACTTTCAGATTTATAAAATAAAAATCTAATTAGAACATGACATTTCCAGTAACACTTTCCTTTATCCAAAAGGAAGGCCAGCCTGCAAAACAAAAAGTCAGCCAGAGCAAACGAATGACTGTTTTCCACAGAACCTATCCATGTAACAATTTTCAGTAAATGCTTAAATATTACTTACTCTCCGGATCTGCACAGTAGCAAATGAGCTGACATCAGAAGAACTAGAAGGAATAATGATGTGGCATTAGAGCAAAGCTAAAGAAACATAACTAAATAAATAGAAAGCAAAAATTCGCTAAAGTGCAGCTAAGTTACTAAGAGCAACAGACTGTATATAAACAAATACTTCTCAGCATCAAATAGAGCAGGAAAAGAATTGCCAAGTCCCAACACGACCTCTGAAGGAGTTTATAAGAAGCATTTTACCTGAACCACAGAGAAATGCATCATAGCCTGCCTCATGAGGAGATTTCTTCTCAGCTGTAAGAGTCCAACAAAATCAAGAAGTAGTAAACATATTTAGCATGCTCTGAAAGCTGCTGCACTGCAGAATCCTAACATTCCTAAGACCCACTGTTCTGGAGGGGGGTTTTCCCCCCCCACCCTCAGCTCTGTTTCCTTCCTCACCTGAAAACCTTACACTCTGTAGGAAGTCTGTGCTTCTACCATGCATTTTAAGACAATACCAACAAAAAGGCAGCAATTACATTAATGTTTGAAAAGCTTAGCAAGATGCACATGAAAAAATTTTAACTTTTATGAACGTCAAAACCAGCGTTGTGTATGTTATTGATGGTATGGGACTTACTTCAAAACACAGGAGGCCCTGTGCTGCAGAACTGCCAGAGAAGCCAGAAAACATCTGCTTCACAGACAGTATCACACCACATGCTGGACACAACCTCCTGCACATGCAGCACCACTAACCCTGCATACCAGCCACCAAGCTCCTACTACTTTCCAGGACCTCCTTGTCATTAGCTCCCACTATTTTCCTTTCTGGGACTGCTGTTTCCCACTTCCCCTTGTCCCTTCCAAGAGCTACTGACTCTTCACAGCCTCAAGTCAGGCTCTGTTCAGCCCAAGTTACTGTAAATGCTGTCTGTGTTGCAGCATGATGCAAACCTGCCCTGCGTTACCCTTGGCAGGTACCAGGGACATGCAGAACACGGCCTGGGAGCCCCTTTGGGTCTGGACAAAAGTGTGTATCAGCAGCTCTGTGCAAATTCAGCAGACCCACTGGCACTCGCACACTTTGCATGTGGTTATCCACAGACTAAAACAAACCCCTTTTATGTACTGGACCTTCGAAGATTTGCTTAAGAACATACCGTATCTTGAGCAGTCACTTGCAAGAGCTATAACTGGCCACGGTGGATCTTTAGGATTTAGGCTGCTGATGAAGACAAGTGGATGTGTAAGATTTTTGTCTTTCCTCAGTATGTTAGACACAAGTTACTGTTCTCTAGTGACCTGTAGCTTCACTTCAGAAAAACCACTGAGGACTTTAAAAGGAACTTTAGTAGTGTTCTGTGAAAAGGCTAAAATGCTTATCTGAATAATATCTATCTGTTTTCTTCCTGGAAACTAACTCCTAAATAATTCCTCAGTCTCTTCCCTCACTCAAAACATATAACCAGCAAATCTGTTCTAATTGCACACATAAAAATGTGAGCAGAACTAAAACTCCAAGGAAAGGGCTTGACTAGATGGCTCTATATGAATGGGGAACCCTGAAGGATAAACAGACACCCAGGAATGACTGAAATAAAAGAAAGAACAAACAAGCATAAAAACTCGGAGAATCTGCAGTTTGAAACTGCTAAGAAACAAGCAAACAAAGCCTCAGTATCCCAGTACTGTTTTGAAAAAATACTCACTTTGCATCTCCTTCTTGGGCCTAGGGAGTGAGGGGAAACAGGCAAAAATTTGCTTTCCTTAGAAAAATTGACGTGAAAGCACTTAGCCACAAAAGAAGTGTAAAATAAGAGAAGTCTTCTGCCACATCATTACTAAGCTCATGAGATATGGTAACTACTCATGGGTTCCACTTGAGCATTGTATTCAGTTGCTGCTTTGGGCTCAGTGGAACCCTCTGTTAGGAGCAGGCATTTGAAATTAGGATGTATTTTCACGGAGAACTGAAACTTACTAATTTCAGGACACGACATAAAGCCACGTAATTTTCAAGTTGCACATACAGCTGTCTGCAAACCAAACTTGTGACCAATGAAATAATGGTGATACAGTATCAGAAGTGACTTAGCACAAATAATTTACTACACAATTCCTTTATAAGAAAGATGTGCAAATCTTTTGCTCTTAAATTTAGAAAGAGAAGAAACCAATTGCAAAATGTTTTGGAGGAGGAAAAGTATGGACATACGGAATTACTGTCTTTGAAATATCTTTCCAAAGAAAATACAGGGATTGCCCACCACTTACCTGCACAAGACTGCATACACCTCCAAAAGACTAGATACTCGAGGAAACAGGTAATTCTATAAAAGAAGAATATGTTAGAAAACCAACCAAGACAGACCTCATGGTAAGACAGTTCAATTACTTGTACTGATGATTCATTAAGTGAGATCTAAAATTAGAATGCCCCAGGGCAACACTGAGAACTGGTTGCAGTTCTGAAACCACAAGGCACTGAGGAAAGATATCCTCTCTTCTGAGTGAAAGACAAACTTTAACTCCAAAGAGACCTGTGCATCTCACCTTCTGCATAGATTTTGTTACAGTCTTGGTGTCTATGAGGACAGGAAACAGGTTGTGAATGTTCCTTTTAAACTCCTCATAGCTTTCTGAAAGCAAAACGTGTGGAAAAAGACATGAAACTGAGGAAAAGCCAATGTTATCACAAATTCATAGGAAAGAGAGGCAAAGACAGATAACAATCCACTGCTCCAGCAGGTCATGGTCAGAAGAGCCAACTATCACTGCCACTGGCTAAGCACTGCAGGTGCCTGGGGTGGCAAAAGGCCACTGCGCCTCCTGTTCCACCCCCACTGCAAAGGCAGCAGCCTGGGACAGCAGCTATGTACAGCTTTACCTGGAAGGGGCTTGTAGAACTTGTCATGAAAATGCATAAGGTCCATAAGCATGTTGTGTCCCACTAGGGGCTACGGGAAGAACACAGACATAACAGCCCATTGGAACATATTTCTGGAGAGAGCTCAGAGACAACCAACTTTAGGCATGCCTAACAGCTATAACCCTTTCCTCCAGCAGACAGCATCCACACACACTCACCCAGGAGTCATTCAGGCTGCAAGGCTCACAGGGGGACTACTGCTTGCAGGAAATCAGACCTGTGGACTCTTCAGGAGGGCATTTTTTAAGCAGTATTCTATTTTCAGTAGACCTAAGGAGCTAGGTGGATTCTCAGTTCACCTGAACACCAGTAAAATGTTCCAGTCATCAGATTTATACAGTCACTCACAAGGGCAGGGACAGCCTTTGCCCGCACATCACCTACAGTCTTCTGAAGATGCAATTCATTCAATAAGCTGCACACAGAACATAAGAATCTCCACACAAAGTCAGACCAATGCTTTACATGGTCCAGTAGACTGGTCTGTCACATGCTGAAAAGCATAACTTGCCCTAAAGGCAAGAATCTGTTCAGCTTTCTTAGATGGTGACTCACATTGTGTAACACCAGAATTTTAAACACTGCATTTAAAAGACATGAAAAATGAGAATATGGATAAGGCATTCTACCTTCTTGGCTTTAACAAGTATCTGGAAGAGGTTGGTGAAGCCCCGGGCAGACAAGAGAATAAGCTCCTTCTGACAGTGATCATAAGAAGAGTTCTCCAGAAGCTGACGATGCTGCGGACTCACTTTTTTCACCATTACCTGAAAAGAAGTCATTGACTATCTCAGCCTCCCATGCTAGTTGTATGTACATTGCTTACTGGGGCTCCGTAATGCTGAGGATGAGTTCAGCTTCAAGGCTATGAAGGAAAGAGAAACTGCATACCCTGGGACTTTGGGACTGGCTCATTTCAATATGGAGATCAGTGCTCCAGTAACTAAAGAGACCTTCTCTAAGGGTGTCTTATTAAGACCATTGGTAGGAACCACAGGGTTTCTTTGCAGAACAAACATAATTCAATTTAACTTGACACCAATATGATAAGTTCATGGCACTGAAAACTCAGAAACAAACAGCAATCACACAAACTGAGCCCCCAGAAGCAATGTTTCAGGTGAGAAGGCTGAGTAAATCTGACACTGTTGACATGGGTTATCAGAACAAAGCAGGATTAATGCAAAAAAAAGGGAAAAAAAAAAAAAAAGATTTCTTTAAACTACTTCTAAGCAACTGACTGATATCATACTCTTGCCATGGTTTGAGACGTTCACAGCTGTATGTTTAGTATCGAAAATACTGCACCAAATGTAAAATAGCAGTAGCGAATAGCAAAACAGCAAATCACAGAGAATAAAACTCTTTAAAGCAACTACATGGCAAAAGTCAGCAAAGGAAACTCACAGAAAAGACTAAAACTGTATATTCTTGTGGAGGTACTGAAGGAGAAACCTAATACAGTATGAAAACACAAAGAAGGTTCCTCCAGAAGTGCCTCAGGGACAAGCATTTCCAGTCCAATGTATTTTGTGGCTACTGAACAGAAACCAGAGTTACTTGGTTTTCTGTATCCCTTGCACTGGGATCCCACAATCAACATTTCCCAGAACATTTCTTTGTCATCATTTTCTCCTCCTAGACCCTATCATTTCAGAGTCCCAGCAAGAATGCCAGTCCTATCTGTCTAGACAGAAGTCTTGTTTTCAAAGGTTCACATTTCCATCCCACCTTCTTGTTTCCAAGAGGCTCTGTCCAAACATTTTGGAGAGCCTGCCTCAGAACCAGCTGAACTTCAAGCACGTGATAGTCTGTGACAGAAACAAAAGAAAAAAAAATGTTAGTGAAAGCTTCAGGGGCACAGACAATCCTATTAGGGAAAACACATTTTTCTAGACAGAAGGGCTGACTAGATGTTTCTCCTCCAGTGTACAGAAAATATTCTTGAAGTATGATCCTGGTACATTACCAAACACAAGAGCAGAAACAAAACAAAACAACAAAGCAAAGCAAAAAATCCAAACAAACAAAAACCCCACAAAAAAATTGCAATCAACCAAAAAACTCCCCCACAAAAAAATCCCCAAAAGTCACAGTGAAAACGTCTAGCAAATAAGCTTTTGTAAGGCCACAAAAGAAAGCATAAGACTAATTGAAAAGAGAGAAAGGATACTCTTCTGTAAAAAAGACACTCAACAGATCCAGAAGCAAAGCAGACAAGAGAGGTACCAATGCATTTTCCCCTGTAGCTGATAAGAGAATAACCCAGTTCTCCTCTGAACAGCATTCAAAGAGACACCTTAATCTGTCTTACTGCTTATTTAAATAAATGTCTTGTCACAGGTGCTCACCATTGCAAGACTCTATTAAGTATCAGCATCATATCTACTACAGCTGACAAAGTAGATAAAAAACAGCACAGTCCCCACCCCTCCTACTGCACACCCTGCAAAAAAACGTCAACAAAGCCTTGAATACTCTCTGTCCTTCCTAACGTTTTCTGTTTTATTCCCTGACCTAGAGGATTAAGCTTTGGGTTCTGTGAACAAACCTACAAATTATTCGCTGCTAAAATTCCTTGTACTTTAACTCTTTCAAAACAGCACAGAAATTCCTCAGCTCTGCTATAGTGCTCTCAAAACCTACTACAGCTGGTAAATGGCCTTTTTATTCTCCACTAGTATGTATGTCTCCATGGTGCTCCTTGCTGCTTCACATGAGAGGGCACCTGAAAGGAGACCTGCCTTTCCTTTCTCCAAGGAGAAGAAAATACACAAAAAACCCCCAAAAAAGATCACTCAGGATTAAGAACAAGTCAAAGGTTATCCTGATTCAGAGCAATTAAAAATTCTCTAGTTGCTGCTCTGAAGAAGCACAAAATGGAAGTCAATTACCACAAAGCATGCTCCAAGCACCCACACATCCACTTCCACTTCAGGAAGACCCACCACCTCAACGGAGCAGAAAAGCAGAGTCCAGAGATGAACTCCTGACAGGAACTGAGGTGTAAACTAGGGCAAAGAGTTGTAAAAGCAGGATAGGCACTGGTGCTTTCCTTCTCAAGAGAGCAGTTTAAGAGAACAGGCAGCAAAGGACAGCAGCAGCCCCAGAGGTTCAGGAAAAGTGATGAAGCCACTCAGAGCCCATCAGTGCCTAAGGGAGGCCTCCTGTTTCATACCATTCAGATCCTGCAGAATCATAGTCTCCTCTTCCTTTGCTGCAGCTATCCAACAGGCCACTTCATCAATAGCGTTCTTCAGCACATCCCTGTCTGCAGCACTAGTGCTGGATGAGGGGAAAAGAGGCAGTGTGAGAAATGCTCTTTACAGATAAAGCCTTGTGCCTTGCCATGGGAATGCAAATGCATAATTTCCCAACATTCACCCAATTCTCCACATTGTATCCTGTGATCTCAGTCTTCGTTCAGAGAGACCACAGCATGCTGGAACAGCTGGTGGTGAGGTGTTCAGACCAACAGGCTTCAGTATTTCCACAAAACGTGATCCAAGTGAAGCTGAGCCATCAACACAGTCAGTACTGAGTAGCCACCTCTCTGAGTAGTGCTCACCTGTGGAATATCCAGCTACCTGCTAAGAGATGCTGCCTAAGGATCTTCTCCTGTACCTCATTCATATATGGGATTCCATCTTTGAGGAACTGAGGAGGGAAAAAAATGCCAGGTTGATTATGTTTCCTTGGATCTTCTTGCAGCACATCAGAGAATTAGCAGGTTAGCCACAACAAACAAACTGTAGGCAATCCAACATGTATGGAGGAAAGAAAAGGATTTTTGTCAACTGCAATAGATTTTTTTTCACTGCTTTTACCTTGCCTTTAATGAGATACTTCCAAGTGTCAAGTATCAGATGCTTCCTGTCCAGAATTGCAAAACAGTACTTTCATGGGATGACATTCTGAATTTTGTGGGAAATGTGGCAATACAAAAGACACAGTTAAACTGATAGTTCCCTATCTTTGTGGCTAGTAAAGACAGCCAGCGGGGTCTGTTTAGTAACTCTTCAGCTCACCAGAGACAGGTTTTTTATTTCCCTTTTCTTTTTTATTTTGAGGCAGGAAAATCTGCCTTAAGCTGACAAAGATGTGGTCATTGCCTCTGTGTTAGTTCAGAAAAAACAGCGCTCACTATGCCTGTTGATAACAAACTGCATGATGCATTCATACTTCAGCAAGATGTTATTTATCCCAGAAATGTAGTGTTTAGGGATACTAATCCTGATTTCTTCTGTAACTGCACAGATTTCCTTTGTTCTGGATTTTTGGTAGAGAGATTACATACCTTATTATAGTCAAAGCCATAATGAGACAGGAACTGAATGCTAGATGCAGAAAGGGTGAATTCGACGTCCCTAACTCCAAGTGTTGAGGGAAAGAGAAAAAAGTTGTATGAATGCACCACATACCTGAAAAGAAAGAAAAATATCTCCTCAAAATAATTACAAGAAATACCATCCTCCTCCAAGGGAATTATGTATAAAATCTCAACTACACGGTCTTCATTATAAAAGAAAACTGTTTTTTCACTTACTTGTTTGAATTTTCTTTTGAGAATATTGCCAGCCCTGCAAGAAAGAAACCTCTGTTGCGATGGCAAAGTTTAGCTGGATGTCTACAGAGAGTGTGTAGATTAGATAAGGGATGTGGGGAGCCCCTCATGAAGTACATGTTTTCCGCTCCCTAATGTTACAGTGCAAATCCTAACAGCAACTGCCAAACCATTCCTCAGCTCCCTGAAAGCTGAACAAGACAAGGTTTTACTGCTAAGTGGGAAAAGGAGTCAAGACTGATTAAATAACAAAGACTGAGCAATGGGCAAATGGTGAGCTGGTGATCAAAGTCTCCGACTATGCATACACAGATGGGTCTGTGGGTCCAACTACACTACAAAAATGATTCAAAGAGCTGGGCACCAGAGAGGACTGAAATGTGGGGTTTACTTCTCAGGTTCTTTTTTATTTTCTGTTAATCCCTAAAAGGCACATTAAGGTGTTACATACCCTAAGGCTTTCAACACTATTTGAAACAGTTTTGGGGCTTGCTTCTTGATTTCTTATTGGTTCTTAACTGTCAACAGCCCTCATCCACAGGCTCTTTCTCTGATTTTTTTTTTGTTATTTTAGGAGTATCAGAAATAGTAGCCTTCATTTTCCTCTGACAGTCACCTTACTTATGCACTGTATCAAATGGCACAGCTTTGAATAGGAGCTGCCATCATATGCTTCCTGCTTGCATCCTCTAATTTAAGAGTCCTGTCTTTTTAACTACAACCTTTAATCAACTTTAGACCAGTAAAAAGTATACAGCCCACCTGAATTCACATTATTTAAAATATTAAAATGTTGATAGTATTAAACATCAGAGGGGGGGGGGAAATCCCAAAGTCTCTGTAACAAGTGCATCAAGACCACAGCCTCCTGCAGGAGCCACCTGTTAGCAAATGATGGTTACCTGTAAGACCTCGGGAGATGGCTTTCCGTGCCAGAGCAGCACTTACCAAGCTGAGTAACAGTGAAGTGCTCAACACTCTGCCTGGCCTTCAGGTACCGCTCCACGGGGGAATCAAACAGGCTAGGAACAAAACCAGAATTGGGGAAAAGGAGAGCAGACACACCAAGCTCTGTTATGCTCTCAACAGAGCTAGAGCAACAAGTCCCCCTGACACTTGAAGCCCCACAGCTTTACCTGGGCTCGTTGTTTTGTGGGGAAGTTGAATACAACCCAGTGAGCTCCGTATCAACGGCTAGCGAGGTGGAAAGAACACAAGAGAATTTGAAACCCGAGGCAAGTACTTCGCCAGGGCCAGAGCAGGGCTCCCTCACACACTCCTCTTCACCGTAGCCTCTGTCAGACCCTCCGGCAGCCGGCTCGGGAGAAAGGGCTCTAAGTCACTGCTGCTGGACTGAAGCCCCCCGATCTCTGGGGCAAGGTGAGGCTCGGCCACACACACCCCACCCCGGGAGGCGCCGGCCTCGCCCCGTGCGGTGTGTGCGCCTCCGGCCCTCCGCGCCGAGGCCAGCCCCTCAGCGAGGGCTCCCTTTCCCCTCTCTGTTCCAAACCCCAACCCTCCGCCACACGCCTGAGTGCCGGGCAAGGGCGAGCCTCTCCTCGGCGGGCGGCCCCGACTCTCACCCACGAATGCGGCGCGGCGGATGAGGCGCCTGAGGCGCGGCAGGCTGTGGGCGAACCCCTCGGCGCCCACCTCCATGGCCCGGCCCACGGCCCGGCCCGGGGCGCCTCCGCTGCCCCGCGGGGCGGGCTTCACCAGCAGCCGGGCAGCGACGGGCCGGGAGGCTCGGGGGGGAATCCCAGGGGCGGGGACAAAGCACAGGGAGTCAGTGGAACGCTGAGGGTTGAGTACCGGTGCCAGGGCCCCAGGCTGCCGAGCCCCGGCACACAACAGTGCATCTCTCCCAGAGCTTGCAGACACCTGGCAGGAGGGACAGCACCGGGATATGGGTAGGGAAGCTGCGCTGGCCAGGCCTGGCCTCTCTGAGCCCGGTGCTGCCTTGTCGGAGGGTGCGAGCAGAGAGTGCCCTCCGTGCCGAGCGCCCGAGTGCCATAGACACGGAGAGCATCAGCTGCGGGCACACAGCAGGCACACAGGAAATTCTGTCAGCCTATCAGTCTGAACTATGATGTTTATTCTAAGCCTTAAAGGTGTTGATCATTTCAGAATCAAGTATATGACACAGTTCTGTCCTTTTAAAAGTATTTTATTATAAGACGACACATTCCAACTTTCTCCAGCTCTGAACCTGTATACACACTTAAAGAAGTGATCCTTTATCCTTGAATATCTTCCTAGCAGTCTCCACTTTACTGATAGATTCTTCGTGGCTCACGTAGAACAACACCACCCTCCTCCATAGCTTTTTCGAATTCCTGAATCTTTTTTAAAAGATAGAGACATAAATAAATACAAAGAAAAGCCATCCATGCTGAAGTATCAGTGGGGACATGTTACATGGTAGGCAGACGTTCACAGCCTCACAGAAGCATAATGCCAGGAACTGCAGCTTGTCAAAGCTGCCTTTTTGAGTGTTACAAAGAGGGACTGTCAAACCGCATTAAGAAAATTAATGGTGAAGCAAAGTAAAATTAATGCCAAAAAAGGAACAAAGGAGTAAGGAGATGGGTACTTGCCGAGTCACAATGACGTTCCCAAGGGATAACAGCTTTAAAGTTCACAAAGTTGATTCCTGCTTCCAAACAGCGCTGCGCCATTACGCGGCCAAGGTTTTTGCATGCAGCTACTCCCTTGGGACTGTACAAGTGTCTTTTTATGGCCCACTCTCGGGTAGAGGCAGATACCACAACATCCCCATTGCGGCGCTCAACGAAGGCTTCCACGTAATGCTGTGTCCGCTCAAGCCGTAATCTGAGTGCAGGAAAGAAATAACACGGGCTCATGACGTCTTTGCCAGAGAACACATTCAAATGCTTAAATGACTCCTTTTATGAAATAAAATTGAATGTACTAGCATGATATATTATATGTAGGTTTTTGCTCATTAGGACATAAAAATAGAATTCATATTACTAGTTCAGAAGAGTGAAATTCCAAGAGCAGCTTCTCATCAGAGTAACTGCTCAGGTCCTGCATTGTCTCAGACCAGCACCCATGTCAAACCAAGCACTGTACACCTGCACAGTGAGCAACAGGTACATATAAGCTAGCTGAGGGGAACTGCTCCAGCAGAAAAGGAACTTTAGGGTTGCTATGCAGTCTCTTAAAGGCTTGTACTGCCACAGCAGGTAACGCCTTGTTGAGATCTGCAAGTGGTCAGAGAGTACCTTCTAAATCTCTACACATAACTGCAGAGCATTTATTAGGAGCAGCTATTTTTTATTGCCCTGAGACAGTATCAAATTTCCTGATATGAACAAACTGGATGTGCTCATGCTGTCAAAAAAAAAATCATGATTTTGAAATCCCAACATAAAATGAACTTATTTTTCCAGAGGACAAGGAAATAAAAAAAATAAAAATACCCCAACATCCAACCAAGCAAACACTCCCTTGTCCCCCCCAAAACCCCACAAACAAAAAACCCCAATTATGTTGCCTCAAATAAAGCAATGAAGCCGGTCAGCACAGGACTAAGAGAATCCTGAGTTAAAAAGCAGTTGCTTAAGCAATATTACTTCTACCCTAACAATATATGGAAATATCTTCACCACATGTGCTGATCTTCACATGATGCTAGTCTGCTGTTCTCTGAACACAGAAGATACCTGCTGATTAAGAAACACTAGCACAACAACTGATGCAGCAACCCAAAAAGCACATTTTGAATAATTCCCATCTGGTGGGTTTCCACCAGGGGTTTGGATTTTTTTTTTTCTTTTGGAGTCTTCATTTCTGCTGGTGACTTTCTGACTCACCTATGCCAGAACTCAGGCTTTGGCCAAGTTGTCTTCCAGCCACGCTCCTTCCTAGCCAGGGCCAACTGCTCCAAGTTCCGAGGGTTTCTGTTAGTGAAGTCTGGGGCAACGACCTCATTTTCGCTTGTGTCCACTTCAGTCTCAGTTTTGAAACTGGCTGTAGTTGACGCAAAACGAAGACCTTGTGGGGAAGGGTAGGGAAAAAAAACACATAGATTAAAAAAACCCGTAGTGTAAATAGTAGAATGAATATAGTAGAGAATGACAGGGTGTTAAAGTCAGCAGGGCAAAATCAATGTTTGTTTTTTTAGAACACTTAACAGATAGACAGCAAGACCTCAACCTGTTTCTCCTATTTATGAGGCGAACTGTTAAGTATATTAACGCTGTTTCAAAACTCGCATATAAAATTCAACCTCAGACGTGACTAGCAAATCCTTAGGACCAAGGCGTTACAAAACACTGAAAGCGAAGTACACAAGGAACCAATGACAGCGCTACTCAATAACAATGGAGAAATCTTTGCTCCTTGGCACAGCAGCCCGGCCAAGACGCCGTGCCGTGACTTACCCGGTGCTCGGAGCGGGCGGGCCGCCAGCAGCAGGCGGCGGGGACAGCCCAGCGCCATGGGGGGAGCTGCGTTCCCTGAGCCCCTCCGCTCGGGCGCGCCTGCGCCCCGCCGTGCCCGCGGGGCGGCCCTTCCCGCGGAAGCCGCCGCGGGAATCCCGCCCGCCACGGGCGGGGCACAGGGGGCGCGGGGCGGGGCCAAGCCGCTTTCCCGGCGGGAGCTGCCGGGGGCGGGCCCGGCTGTGCCAGTCCCGTCCCACAGAGCCGGGCAAGGGCGGCAGGGGGGGGGGGGCCGGCCCAGTCCGAGCGCCCCGCGGAGCGGCTGGCGGTTAACGTGAGTTACGGTAATTCTCATTCTAAGTGTTCTGCCCAAAGCGACACCAGAGCTGCAAGACTCGGGATAATCGGGAAGCAGCTCTTCAGCTTCTTCCTTTGTCTTTTATCTCCTCAGAATCCGCGATCGGGCTCGGAGTTTGCAGCATTCCCCCCCCGCCCCCCTGATTTGAGGTGCAGTGCTGACCGATACGGAGCGCGTTTGATAACCTCCGTTTCAGGGACACCCCTCCCAGAGCGGGGCGCTCCCCGCCCTGCACACCGATGTTGCCACCCCTACCCTCACGGCACGCCCTCCCGCGCCTGCGCGCGCACAGCCCCCCGACACCTTCTAGAAGCTGCTGGAAGGGGCCCCGCCCCCGCCGCGCGGCGCTTTGTTCTGCCGTGCCCAGCCAATCGCGGCCCGAGCCGGGCGCCGCCGCGCCCCGCGATTGGCCGGGCTCCGGGCGGCCCCGCCTCTCGGCGCGAGCGGCCCCGCCCCGTCCCGCGACAGTCTCGCGCTCCCGGCGTGCCCTGCGCCGCCCCGCCATCCCGCCGCCCCGCCCGGCCCTACCCGTCCCTTCCGTGCGTGTGGCGCCGTGGCACGGCGGGAGTATGTCGGCCATGGAGGGGCCCCTCGCCGTGTTCGGAGAGCGCACCAGCGGCGATACGGTCCGCACGCAGAACGGTAACGGTGGCGCGCCCCGGCGGGGGCTGCGGGAGGGGAAGGGAAGGGAGGGGCGTGAGGGAGCGAACATGGCGCGGCCATGGCCGCCGCCGCCATGTGCTTGGCCGCGCCCTCCCGCCGGGTCCCCCCGGCGCCGGGCCGCAGCCGCCTGCGGGGCGGGAAGGGATCCCGCGCCAGCCGCACTCCGTCCCTCGGCACCGCGGGCACGGCGGCTGCGGGGCGGGGGGCGCTCGGTCCGGGCACGGCCGAGGGGGAAGGACCGTGGTGCCCAGCGCGGGGAACAGCCCGGTTCTGGAAGGGAGGACCGGCCCCGGGAGGGGTGTCTCTGGCGGTGGTTCACGAACCCCTTCTGCATTGCTCAGGATTGCACCTCAAGTCCGGGGGGAATGCTGCAAATTCCGAGCCCAACCGCAGCTTCTGAGTAGATTTTTAAAAGACAAAGGAAGAAGCCGAAGACCTGTTTCCCGATTATTCTGAGAGTCTTGCGGCTCTGATAATGCTTTAGGCAAAACATTTAGAATGAGAATTACCTTAATTCACGACTGAGATTACTTGATGGTATCTTTGGTATTCCGGTTAGTTCTTCCAGAAAGCTGCTATTAATCTTTGAAAGGAAAATACATAGTTGTAGTTGAAGTTCAAAGCGAAGGTCTCTTGAGTTGTAACTATTCCCATTATACTACCACTTTTTCATTTTCTAGATTAAGTGGCTATGCTTGTGGGATAGAGAAAAACTTGCCACGGTCTGAAGGAAAAGGTTGATTGTATCTTTTTCCTATATGAAGTTGGCAGAACAACTTTTGAATGAGCCAACATAGCTTTATGTTACTTTGACTGAAAGGTCACCTTTCTGCTTCAGTGACTTAGTTGTAGCGTGAATGTTTTGTTTCAGTCACGGAGTAAAAAGATGTTTTGCTAATTGATACATTGTGATACCACTAATCTCTGTCTGCGTAGAACTGAGGAGTAAATGAGAGTGAAGTCTCATGGCATGACTTGCTGCAGTCAAAAACATCGGTACTATCAACCTCCTCCTGGGATAATACTGCTGCTCTTCTGGCCTCAGTCCTGTCCTTCATTTTACCCAGCCAGCGAAAAAGGATTCTTTTTCTGATCAGTCAGTTTTGCCAGGTTAATTAGCTAAACCAGCTTGGAGGGATGAGTGAGGTTTGGCACAGATTGTGTTTTTTTGGAACAGCAAGCCTGACAAAGGTAAGATAGAGCTTCAGGTTAGGTATACTGAATCCTATCTCTAGTTTCTGAATTGTGGGTTCTTGGCACGATTTCTTGTAAACCCGGGACTCACCCTAAAGCTGGAAAGATGAAACTTTATGATATCCTTTTTTCTTTCATTTATTCAGTTACTGCTGCATCTGCTATTGCCAATATTGTGAAGAGTTCTCTTGGGCCTGTTGGTCTGGATAAGATGTTGGTGGATGATATTGGGGTAAGTAAGCTTACTTTAAGAAGTGTCAAGAGGACTTGTATTCTTGTGTAAAAGTGCTTTCACTTAATGTGCATTGTAGGCCTAAGGTGCATGTGACACTCTTGCCATGGTCCTGGGAGGGGATAGGAAGAGAACTGTGGTAAAATTGAGTATCATGTAATGTGTGCTACATCCTTTTGGTTTCATCTGTTGTAATTTATGTGGTACAGTTGTCTCTTTCCTATATGTAAGTTCTTGTCACCACTTACAAATACTGGTCAGGTTCCAAGGAGTATCACCATTAAAGTCAGACAGAATATGATGCCGACTTGTATATCTTTGTTTCCACATCATGAAAAATAACCCAAAAACCCCTCAATTCAAATAATCCCATAACACTTTTAAAGCAATATTTTGTATTTTAAAATACTTCAAGCAACTGAAGAATGTTTGTAATTTTACAGGCATTTGTAATAAAATAGCATATTAGAGGGTAGTCATTTCATGACTACTAATCATGTATGTTCAAAAATGTTTGGTGAGATTCTGTAGGGTTAAGGTTTTTCTGATTTTAAAAAAAGTGCAGAATCTGCATTGATACCATTTCTGTTGTTAGAATGGGACTCCTGGTTAAAAGAAAGAATGAAATTTTTGATACGAATTTGCAAGGAATAATTTGCTTCCATTTGTATGAGTGCTATGAAACACAACAGTGAAAATGTAATGGAAATTCGTGTAATATTAACATTTGATTTCTGAAAATTAGGACGTGACCATTACTAATGATGGTGCAACCATTCTGAAACTCCTGGAAGTAGAGCATCCTGCTGCAAAAGTTCTTTGTGAGCTGGCAGACCTGCAAGACAAAGAAGTTGGTGATGGGACCACCTCAGTGGTATGTAGAATGTTTTACAGACAGGTACATCAAAAGTCGATGTTTTATTATTATCATGGCGTGGCTTTTGATTTACCTGTTATGAATCTTGATGCAGTGTTGGTCAACTACATAGAATTAAGAACCTTGGGGTTAACTGTAAGCAGTTTTTTTAAGTAGGTTAAAGAATAAAAAAAATAGACTTAGCATTTTTCTAGAGGTGCTGATTTCCATATGAAACTGTTGCTGTGGGAGGCATTTGCTTACTTAGTTCCAGTATTTATTTTCTCTTTTGTTGAAGGTTGATGATAGATACTGAATTATGGTTTTTAATTTTTAACATCTCAGAAATCCAAGTGTTAGGACTAACAAGAATGCTGAATAGTGAAAACTTCCCTAAGACTAAAGACAGCTTGGTGGAGGGTAGAATCAGGTGACTTTCACCAGATGTCAGAAACTATTTATAGTTCTAGGTTGCAAAAGGTAGTTATTTTGCTTATATGGAATATATTTAACATTTGTATTTCAAACAGGTAATTATTGCTGCAGAACTTCTCAAAAATGCAGATGAGCTGGTGAAACAGAAAATTCATCCTACCTCTATTATTGGTGGATACCGACTTGCTTGCAAGTAAGAAACTAGTACAATTGAATTTCTGTATTTGTGATTGTGTTCATGGTGTCAAGTGGATATGATGGTTGGTTGGAGGGGTGTTGGGTTTTTTGTCGATTTGGGGTTTTTTTAATTGTATTTCTGTTACCATGTAACAGAATGACAGTCATGTTACTGTCCCAGGAGACTAATTGATTTCATCCCTTTGTTCTTTGAGGTAACATTTGGAAGAGCTGAAAACGTGTATGTTTTTTGTCTTTTTGTGGAGGTGGTTCTTCATCAGTATTTGTCTTTATTCTACAGGGAAGCTGTTCGCTACATCAATGAAAATCTTGTTATTAACACAGATGAATTGGGCAGAGAGTGCCTAATTAATGCTGCTAAAACATCAATGTCCTCAAAAATTATAGGAGTGTATCCTTTGCCTTGATCAAGTGAGTTAAGTGAGAGTGAGTGATGGGAGAGCTTGAGGAGCTAGGCTTGTTTCCTTTGCAGCAGTTTTTATGAATGGGGTATAATAGTCAAGCTGTTCTTTCTATAACAAGAGTGTGAAAAATGTTTCATAGATACTATGACCTGACGTATGGGAAAGCATGTTCAAACTCTTCCAATTTATTTAAATCTGGGTTGGCATATGGTGATAGCTTTTGACAGTGTATTGTTTTCTAACAATTGCATTGCTCGTTAGTGAGACTGGATAAAGAGTTGTGTGAATGGAAGAATGTATAGAAGTACCTGGGGAGTGAATCCAGAGGAAAGAAATTTGCATTTTACTCCACAGTCACAGAAAAACCAACGTTTTTAGCTTTTGTGCAGACTGAATGTAGGACAGGTATTTTTCTTAAGGAAAAAAGGTGCATAAAATGCAGACAAAACACTAGCCTGTCATAACTTTCTTACCAGTGTTTCAGTTTTTATAATTACTCATTCTTCTAAGGCAATAGAAAAGAGAGCTAGTTCTTTCATGCCTTTCTGAAGTTCTTGTTTGGAAACTTAGTTTGGGCACTGTCAGTGACTTCTTTTTGTTTGTTTGGTTTTTTTCTTAAGTGTAATACTAGTTTTCTTTTCAGTTTTAACCTTAACAGCATTTTAGTGATGGTGATTTCTTTGCTAATATGGTGGTGGATGCTGCCCTAGCAGTTAAATACACAGACCAGAAGGGTCAGGCTCGGTATCCAATCAACTCGGTTAATGTTTTGAAGGCCCATGGCCGCAGCCAAAAGGAGAGCATTCTTGTGAACGGTTACGCTCTGAACTGCGTGGTGGGCTCACAGGGTAAGAACATACTATGTCTCGTAAATCTTTTGTGTGAACTCAGTCCTTTTAAGCCATTCTGTGTGGCTCTTAGTGACTGCATTAGTCACGAATCATGTGTTTTCAACTGCAGAACAATTAAACACAAACACAAAATACTGCACTTAACCAGTGTTTTCTAGCTCAGAGTCTGGCAGCTGGTAGTGATCCACAGGAGTGTTGGTACACTGCTGTAGTTTCCCTAGCTCAGTGTCAGCATGGTAACACTGTGGTCCGGTCGAACTTCCAGTGCCTCCCTTGAGCAGAGCCAGTGCCAGGTTTATGGAGAACTGTTAAATTTAGCAGAGCTGCAGTTAGGTAACTTAGAGGATACAGGACTGATAGGTCAGATTTTCATGGTCATTCTTGTTTTGGGGGCAGGGTGTGTAAAAAGGTAACAGATTACAGGAATGTCTTTATTAGCATTTTTCTGCCCTAAGGAAGACTTGAAGGTGAAGAAGCAAACAATAGAAATCTGAAATGTGAAAGTGACATTAATCTCTAATACTGACTTGATGTTCTGTTAACTCAATTTGACAAAAATCCTTTTTCTGTCTTGTTTTTACTTATCAGGTATGACCAAGAGAATAGTTAATGCAAAGATTGCATGCCTTGACTTCAGCCTGCAGAAAGCAAAAATGAAGCTTGGTGTTCAGGTTGTTATCTCAGACCCTGAGAAGCTGGACCAGATAAGGCAGAGGTGTGTGAAAGCTTGAGTAACTGAAACAGTGGGGTTTCACAAGCTTAATTTGGTCTCTTCGGTTGAGGTGGCTCGATGTAATTTTAGCGGAGTGCAAGGGGTAGAAATATTATTGATGTTAAGATTTTCCAGCAATACCAAATACAAATGGTAGAAGTTTTCACTTCTCAAGGCAGAACCAGTATTAAGTCAGTTTTCAAGAAATCCCAAGTATGTTTGTGCAGTGGTCCATTCTTTTATTAAAGTTTCAGGAAATGCATTGACAGGATGTGATGGTAGATTTTTAAATACATTTTTATAAGTTTGCCTTTATCTTTGCAGAGAGTCAGATATTACCAAAGAAAGGATCCAGAAGATTTTGGCCACTGGTGCCAATGTTATTCTCACCACTGGAGGTATTGATGACATGTGTCTGAAATACTTCGTTGATGCTGGGGCTATGGCAGTACGAAGAGTTGTAAAAAAGGACCTTAAGCGGATTGCTAAGGCATCTGGAGGTGTGTGTATATGAAAATAACTATTTTTAAAAATGTGTTCTTTAAATAAAAGCTGTTGTTAGGGTATTAGTAGCTAATTTTTAAAATACAGCTTCTTAACATGCAAGGTCAGAATGGGTAAAGCTGAGCCACTTATTTTTAACTTTATTGTTGCTTTAAGTGACTTCTGTCAAAGTAGGTGACTACTGTAAGAGTTGACTGCTCAAGATTTACAATGGGGGAAGAAAAAACTGCCTTGCACTGTGAAGACTGGCCTTTTGTGAAAATGAGAGCCATAATCCCTATTTATTTAGAAGTCTCTTACGCACACATTTGTAAGCCTCTGTTTGGACAGTTAAGTATGTTATTTAGACAGTTCAAGAGAAATGAAGAACTCCTAAATACATACTTTAAAAAAATCTGGTCCTATTCAGATTTTTATCTGTCAGTTCTTAAATTTGGAAGAAAACACTTGCATTGTGGTAAAGCATGGGAGCTTGTACTAGCTGTGGGAAAGTGCTGTAAAAGTTGAGCAAAAGGAGCAATATCATTTATAAACTGCAGAATACTGAATTGCTGCATGAGAACTAAAAGTGCTGTTTACTTCAAGAAAAATGTATTTATGCGGTTTTTATTTCTGTTTTCAATTTGTTTTTCTTTCTGTATGTCTGTTCTGGGAAGTTGGCAGAGGATGATGTGCTGGAATTGAATGCTAACTTCACTTTTTTGTTTGTTATAGCAACCGTGTGTTCAACCCTTGCAAACCTTGAAGGTGAGGAGAGTTTTGAGGCATTAATGCTGGGACAGGCAGAAGAGGTGATTCAAGAGAGAATCTGTGATGATGAGCTGATTTTAATCAAGAAGTAAGGATCCTTTTAAAAATGCTCAGTTTGGTGTATCTTTTCTAAGTTCGATATAAAATTCCGTTTATTTATTTGCATGCTATCTCAGTGGTCTGAGTAGTTACATGCATGGGAAAGAGTATACAAATCCAGTGCAAATTAGAGGTGAAAGTATGAGTTTTTAATCTCTTGCTGGGGCTGCACACCTGTCCTGCCAATGGTAATGTATGAGAGTCAGATTGGTAGATTTTACTTAAGTTTTTGTTTATATACAAATGTTTCTAAACTGGTTTCCCTTTACAGACAGTAAAGGGCAATAGGTACCATATGAATAATGAGGTCCAAGCTAAATCTTTCCATTTTTAGTGGAAGACAGCATTTATTTCTGCTGGTTTCACTGTTGTCTGGTACCTGAAAACCTGAGTATCAGTTTGTTTAACGAGAGCATACCTTGATATTAACTTTTCCACTGCTTCAATATTCCTTCTCAGTGTTGAACTTCCTGTAATCTCATTTGTGTGTGAATGAAATGCTCTGACCGTGGCACTTGTGGGGCAGCTACATGGTGACTGCCTATACTGTAATGTTGGCAGTCATTAGCTTACTTGATGGGTGTGCAGATGATCTTTCTTAATATCTAAGTACATTTCCCCCTATTTGATGGGGAAATGTCATCATACTTTGATAGGTCGCTTCCTTCAAAAGACCAAAACTCAAACTAGGTTCTTGCATGTCAGAAATCAAAATACTGTACTAAGTTAGAATGCATGTATCCTGCAAGGGTGCGTAACAATGTTAAGATTCTCTTTTAAATATTGAAAGAAAGAGGCTCAGCTGAACTTGGCTTTAGAAAAAATACTTTTAGCAAGAAGAGTTTTATGTTCTGTTCAACACCGCTGACTTCTGGTTCCTTTTTTTCCCTAGCACAAAGGCTCGGACTTCAGCATCAATTATCCTACGAGGAGCTAATGACTTCATGTGTGATGAAATGGAACGATCTATACACGATGCTCTCTGTGTTGTCAAAAGGGTTCTGGAATCCAAGTCTGTTGTCCCAGGTGGTGGTGCTGTAGAGGCAGCACTTTCAATATATCTTGAAAATTATGCAACCAGCATGGTAAGTCTTGCACAAAGAAGCAACAGTTATGTATGTGTTAGACAGGAACAATGAGTTTTTAAGCATTTATTTTCATCTACCAGAAGTCATTTCTGTGGTTCATGAAAACCTAATAATCTTAAAAAATGTAAGATGCTTCTCTAAAATGGAAGTTACGAGTTATTCTTTCTCTGATCATTAGATTGTGTGGTTCTTTGAACCAAATACATGTTTTGGATGTGTAAACCCCTACCTACTATTGATGTTCTTGATCATGGCTGTATTTTTTCCTCTCTTGTTGCAGTCAGTTGGTTTAAAACCTTTTTTCCTCTTTCTAGGGATCACGTGAACAACTTGCTATAGCAGAATTTGCAAGATCCCTCTTAGTAATTCCAAATACACTGGCAGTCAATGCCGCTCAGGATGCAACAGATCTTGTTGCAAAGTTGAGAGCGTTCCACAATGAGGCTCAAGTTAATCCAGATCGCAAAAATCTGAAATGGCAAGTATCTGTCTGTTAGAAGGCTAGTAAAAATGATGTGGGTTGGTGACTTAGATAGAAAATTGTTCTCCCAGTGTACTGAAGCATGATTTGCACGGTTAAAAAAAGTGTGTTGTTGCTGAACTTCTCTGCCTCTGTTCTTCAGTCCTGTGTCTGTGTCACTGTGACATAGTAGTTATGCAGCATACTCCCAGCTGTATTTTTACTTCTTCCACCTCTCCATCTGACAACATTTCTTCTTTGCAGGATTGGTCTTGACTTGATCAATGGAAAACCTCGCGATAACAAGCAAGCTGGTGTCTTTGAACCCACCATGGTCAAAACTAAGAGCCTAAAGTTTGCAACAGAAGCTGCAATTACTATTCTTCGAATTGATGATCTTATTAAACTGCACCCTGAGACTAAAGAAGAGAGAGGGTGCTATGAGGATGCAGTTCAGTCTGGAGCACTTGAAGAATAACTTAGGCTTTATTTATGTTTGTTTCACTTACACTTCCCACTCTTATAACTAAAGTGTTAATAAAACAGGTGGTTGAATGTTGCTGCTATTTTCTTGTGAACAAACTAATTTTTGAAAGCAAGGTTGGTCCTTGCACTGAGAACTTAAGTTCTAGTGTTTGATAAGGCAGTGACTGAGTGGCAAAAAGTAATGGTGTAAGCTTATTCAATTTTAGGCAAAACTAACAACTGTGAGTTCCATTATTAGAAGTTTATTAGTAAAATGTTTCAAAGCTTGTTAATGTTAGCTGTTCATTCATTCACTTGGGCTCATCTCTCGACACACATGGCAATTCCCATTCCTCCTCCGATACAGAGAGCAGCAACACCACGTTTTCCACCAGTTCGTTCCAGTGCATGTAGAAGAGTTACAAGGATGCGACAACCAGAGGCACCAAGAGGGTGGCCAAGAGCAATAGCTCCCCCTTGGATATTAATCTAGAAAAAAAAAAAAGCCAATGTGGAGAGTCAAGTTAAGAACATTTAACTTCATTGAATGACTTCCCTGGATCTAGCCCTTGATTATGTGTGAGCCTGAAACCACAACTACCATTTCACAGAGAAAGTGAACATGGGTGCAGCAGCTGTTAATCAGTATTTTGAAAGCACTCCATTGTTACTCTCTGAAGATAATGAAGATGAATTTAGGGATTAGATTTTGCCATCACTGGAAGAACACCATGGCACATAGTCCACAGCAGCAAGTCCAAATTCTGAATTAAAAGTATGCTCAAACAGCGTAGATTTGAATAAATCCACTGCAAGAAAGTTGTAACCTGTTCAGCTGGAAAACTCTGCCTGCTAGCAAAGCCAGTTGACAGCACAGCAGTGTGAGGAAATGCCTGCTGGGGCTCCTGTCCTGTTTCCTTACAGCAGTGATTGAAAGAGGGCTGCACTTGCCAATACAGTCCAGATGCATGGAATGGAACAAGTTTGAATTACAGGAGGCAAATAAATTCCAGCCTACAAATATATTCATTACCTTTTCAGGATTTACTTTCAGTTCTTTTGCTATTGCAACAGATAGCGATGCAAAGGCTTCATTAATTTCAAACAGGTCAATTTGTTCCAGAGTCCAGCTGGCTTTGTCAATCTGAGAAAACACACATAGAAACATATTTTAGGTTTTCCTTAGCACCAGCGGAAGCTTTTCATAAGACTTAAATTGGGTAATGTAGAGCTATCACTTCTAAAAAGTTAAAGGAAAACAATTTTTTTATACCCGGCATTGATGACAGGATTCTTGAAGACTACAGACAAAATTTCAGTGTCAGCAAAAGTCAGTGCAATGTGCTGTAACATGCTGTCTGCTCATAAAACTTAGCCAGCTAATTTTATGTGTAATGGTAGTGATGCAGTTGTGGGAATCAAACTGTTCATGGTGCTCTTACTGAATCAAGTACTGTATTCAAAAGCAGGTTTTTCCAGATATAGTCCGACTATTAATAGAGATTTGCTACTTAGTAGAGACTTCTATACAGGAAATAATGAGGTGTCGACCATTAGTGGTAAGTGTTGTGTAATTTGTCCAGTCTCTCCCTTAAGTTGAAAGTTTCCACTTGAAGCTCTTCCGGTGCAACTATTTTTTAAGATTGTTTGGCTTATATTTTCACTTGAGAAACTTGTTATGCAATTGCCTACTCTGGTACAGGCTTAGGCATGTTTCACATACATACATTTTTACTTCCACTCACTTTATTTCTAACAGCAGTACTTTATCAGTAGAATCATTAGCAGCAATGTTTCACAACCTAGGCTAGCCAGACTGCTGCACCTCCAAGGCTGTAGTCGAGGAGGTCCTCTTTCTATTCCAGACAGTATGGAAACTTCTCCTTCTGGGAGAGGGTTAAGGTAGGTATGTTGTTTTAACACTAGAACATATAACCTGCTCGTTCTTTCACTATAAAGTACTACTATAAAATTCTGAAGAGAAAAATAGAAGCATTTGATAACACATTACAAAGTTTACATTAAGAACCAGTGTGCCCTTTTTCAGAGTACCTATACAATTATAGGTACTGTTAAATACAGTTTGTCTGTTCTGCAGTTTAAACTGTGTATTGTATATGGATTTACAGCATTTTTCATTTAGAAGAACAGTTTGAGATATGATAAGAAAAAGCTTCAGCATTACAGTTCTGATTTTCTTGTCAAAAACCACAGAACTTGGGTGAATTCAAGTTAGGTTTCCGTGTTGCCAGGACATTTCAGAGGTGAACAAAATAAGGCCTTTACACAATATTAAAAAAACTAAGAAGGAATACTAAAGCAAATCTGTTCTTAGCTGTACAAGAGTTTTTTTCTTGCTCAATTTCATAGCTCACTTTTACAGCTGGGGTTTTCATGGGCAATGTGTATTAGCAAGCAGTGTGGTACCATCAGGGCTGCTCAATGGCGTGTTTTTCAGAACCTTATCCTGTGAACAGAACACTGAGCACATCAGTGGGTTTATTAATGGTCTGAGCACAATAGATGTGGTTTTGGAGTACACTTTTTTCAGTTTCACCTGAGAGGAATCCAGTTTGTATGCCTCAATCTTTTTGCAGGACAAACACAAAGAGCACCATCCCATTTGCCAAAGCAGATGCACTCATTGGCCCTTCTCAGTGTTGTGCTATCGCAAATACAATCAGGCAATGATCTGAAAATCAACCTGGCCAGGCACAGTATCAGAACCATGTTGTGGTAGGACCAAATCATCACTAGGTAAATATACACATCCCTGAAATTTGACCTTTAGCCTCCAAGGTTGCCCTTCCCCAAACATGACTAGTTTATGCTAAACTCCATTCATACGCTTACATATTTGGGGTTTTTTTCCAACAAGTAGACGCTAGCTTTGTAGCACTAGGAATCTTCTCACTACTATTTTGAGTCTTGTTTTTACTTTATTTTTTTCTAAGTTTTCTTTAGAAAAACCAAGACATGACCAGAAGATGAAAAGGAATTACAAGCAAGAGTTATAACCTAATAGATGCATAGATAGATAGGTGGTTACTTACAGCTTTCCTTATTGCTGAAATGGGCCCTACTCCCATTATCGATGGATCTATACCAGTCTGAGCCCAAGATACAATCCGAGCCAAAGGCATAAGACCTCTCCTAGCAGCTTCCGATTTCTTCATTAGAACTACAGCTGCAGCTCCATCATTTAGACCTGTGGAATGACAAACAACTTGTATGTACTTGTTTGGGCTTTTACTGTACCAGACTTTCCTGCTTGCATAAGTTCATAATCTAGAAAAAACAAAAATCACAAATATTCTACTGGTTTAGGTGAGTACTGGTCAGAGCAGCAAAGTCTGATCTCTGCCACAAACACTTGAAACATATCTACTATACTGCTGTAAATGTGACACATTTGTGGTTCTATTTGGAAAGCAGCAGGTGGAATAATCAAGGTATACTCTGAAAAAGGAGTACATCAGATTTATTAGGTAGACTTTGGAACAGGAAACATAAGGACCAAGGAAGAAGTTTCAAAGCTGTCTGTGGCAGTCCCACAGGAATAACTTTTTCAAACGTGAATCATTAGGTATTCCATTGTCCAGACTTGCAGCATCAAAGGCCCCAGATGGCTGCTTTTAAAAGGAAAGGAGGTAGTTTCTATTCATTCCAGCCTATCAAATATTGATGATGTTGTCCAAACTCTTGTATTGCTTCATAGAAAACAAGCAAACAAAAGACACCTCATCTGTAAAGAAATCCTCCACCACATCTAAAACCAAGGTCTACCAATGTCAAACACATTGCCATTTCCTGCTAAATACATTCAGCAGTACCCACATGGCAGCCAAACCCCTCGTAGAGACCCTGCCTTGAGCCACAGTCAGCTATTGTTCTTTTCCATTTCATTTTAGCCAGATGGACTAACCTGAAGCATTAGCTGCTGTTACTGTCCCAGTTCCATCTGTTAGGAAACAGGGCTTTAACTTTGCCATTGTTTCCAAGTTGCTCCCGTGTCGAGGGTGTTCATCTGTTTTAACTTCTATAGGACCTGCAAAACAGAGCATTATGCCCTTGCAGGAGGGTCTAATCAAACACACATCTCAGACAGAAAGCCAGCACAAACAAAAAGCTGAGTAGGAATATACACCACGTTCCTTTTAATCAACCGGCCATTCTTATGTTGGAGGCAGAGTTCAGCTCAGTGCAGTTTAACAAATTGCTGTAACCTTCCAGCTCCTTCTAGCACGGCAGACAGCTCTGGTTTCCCAAGACAAACATTAACAAATCAAATATTGGCTAGCTGTGCAAAAGTTGCCAGCAGAAGGCTGTATTTCAAATGATAATTGTAGTAATCTTTTTGGAAAGAGAAGTGTCATTAAATATTATTATCTAAACTGGTGTCATGAAAGTGCTGCTAGGTCAACATGACTGTTTTAAGTTTGGTGTAGCAGGAGCCTTAACAAAAGGAAAAACACTGATTTTGATAACATATCCATGCCTATGTTAAGTCAGCGATTTGTCTAGGTAGTTATTACATCTCCAATAAAACACAGTGCTTTATTTCCAGAGAGCTACATTTAGATATTCCACATTTGCACTGCTTCTCTCTTATTTAAAAAATAACCACTGAAAGCTGAAAAAAAGAGCAACAGGCTACATACTTACAGAAAGCCTGTGTAAGTGGCAAATCATCCACTGATCTTAGGAGACAAAGTAGAAAACAGATTTTTCTTTAAACTCAGCTATTATCCATTCACACCTACCTTTTTTAGATGGTACAAGAACAGGAACAATTTCTTTTGTAAAATAGCCAGCTTTCTGTGCTGCCTCTGCCCTGTTTTGTGATTGTACAGCAAGCTGGTCTTGTTCTCCTCTGCTGACTTGCCACTGTTTGGCCACATTTTCAGCTGAAATACGGACAAAGTACAAATCGCCATCAGGAAATGCTAACATTTTAAGTTGTAAAATTGTAAGCACAAATGTAGTCACTAATGTTTGCTGTAGCAAGCAGCTGAGCTTGTTGAACAGTTTTCATTCTGACTTCCCCCTTTTCTTTGCTCATGATTTTCTACTACATTTTTTCTTGAGGGTGAAGATTTCTGTGTGCAGCCTCCTCCCAGATGGTATACCAAATTAAATACAAACGCAAACAAGCTTTTCTAGTTTATTGCTTCTTTGGACTATTATTGTCAGATCTCTCTACAGCTGCTTCAGAGGAGGGAATAGTTCTGAAGATACTCTGTTTCATAAGCAGGGTCTGAAAAAGTAGCTGGCTGAATATCCATCCAGGGTGCAATAACCTGAAGTTGTAGAACCATGTGTATCCACAGCACACTTTATGTATTTCCTTCTCACTGTAAATCTGTAATGCTAAATGCTCCAGTTACATACAGGCATCATTTTGTTTATTTTTTTTTCTGAAATTAGACTTCTCAGATGTAGAAGAGATGCAGAGAGTTTAGCTCAGGCATGGAAAAAACCCCAAAACAGTACCTTTACAAACAAAATGGAAGATGCCTTCAATGCTTTTCAGTATTACAGATTTCTTTTTCATGACTACAACTTAGGGGCAGCTTGTAACACCTTTGTTAATAACTTCAGATTTCTGAAATTTCCTGTCCATGAATTCTTCTTCCCTCCCCAGTTAACCATTTCATTTTCTGGACTGTCATCACTTACCTGTTATACCCATATGATATTGATAAAAAGCATCTGTAAGGCCATCAAGGATTATAGTGTCCTGCAAGGAAGCCTCTCCCATTTTCACCCCAGCTCGCATGTGAATGACATGAGGAGCCTGCAAGAGGGTATTTCAAAAGGAGTCAGATGGTTTACACCTCCAGTGCACAATACAGCCAGACCACTGAAGAGACAGACCCCTGCCTTTTGCTGGTAGCTACCCCAAATCCCAGCAGTCTTGCCAGCTGCCTGCTCTGCCTCCCTCCAGAGCCTGCCAGCTGGCATGCTGTGTGGCCCATGCATTCCCCCAGCAGCACATCATGGAGCAGCAAGTGTTTCCTCTCCAGAGACTGAATCAATCATCCCTGGGCCACACAGCCATGGGTCTCCCATTGCACCAGTCTGCACTGGGTGGTGCCCCATTGCACTCCGTCCCCAGTGAGGGCCAACATCACCCTCAGCACGGGCAGCTGAGCCCCAGCAGAAGAGGCCATTCCTTTCCTGAGCATCAGATCAATGGCCCAGGATCATTCCTGAATATAGCATTGGGATGGACACCTTGCAATAAAACTGCTTTGCTTCTTTTCCAAGCTCAAATTGCTTGGTGAATCTTAACATTTTCAGTTATTTCTTCTTTGGCCTTCTTGCAACACAAAAACCTGTCTATTTTCAGTTGTCACAGGCAAATCACTCACCACAACAGGGCTAGATGGAAATGCAAATGGAACTTTAAATGCAGTGTGTGTTTGCATGGCACCTTTTCAGTAGGTACCATATGAGGCCTTTTTTTTAAGAAAAAAAAAGCACACTGCTGAAATCAATTGTTGCATGTATAAATTCATGTGCAACCACGGCTACTCTTTCAATCTGCCTCCAGGGTGTCAGCCTACAAATACAGTTTCAACATAACTAAATGGTGTTTGCTCCCAGAGCACTGTGACTGCAATCCCCTTTGCTTTACCTTGCTCATACTTTCCATGCCTCCTGCAACCACGATGCTGGATTCTCCCATCAGGATGGACTGAGCAGCCAGACATACTGCTTTCAAGCCTGACCCACAGATCATCTGGCAGCTCCAGGCAGGCACAGAGTATGGGATTCCTGCAGCAACACTCGCCTGCCGGACAGGGTTCTGGCCAGCACCTGTGGGAACAGGCAGCAGTTTCCCTTGGTTCTTAAAAAACCAGTGTTGGTCTTGTCACTTTTCACAACAGTACCCCAATTCCACCAAAATTTAGAGCTTGCTCCTATGGAGAAGTTCCCAGCAGTAATCTGTAAACAGGAGCCTCTCATTTACACTATTGATCAATAAATGCCTGTAAGATCAGGGATTTGCTATTGATAGTTTTATATCTGCCACTCTGCTTTCGATGGTAGGTCAGATGGAACACCCACTTCAGATTAGTACTAGTCTGTTGTATGTGTGTAAGATGACAGCTTGTTTAAATTGCTGCCTGCAAAAGAGTTTTTCTTTTGACATCTTCTGTACCTCACCAGCAACCAACTTCCCCTAAAAGCCCACATGGAAACCAAAAGCACAGTTATACAAGAACAGTTCCTGAAAGCTTCCAGTCTTTGTTGTTATCCTGCCGGAAAAGAGTCTTCATCTGCATCCCTCCAGGCCAAACTAATGCCAGCTCTTTGTATGCAAAGAAACGGTTAAGGAGAGCACATCATTCAGCAAGCTAAAAGCACAGGAATCTAGATCAGCTTTAAGTAAGACAAAAATACTTCTTTCCTTTATTTTCTTCCTCCATCTTTAAAGCACCAACCTGTCCTATGACTCTGCTAATCGAACATGACCCTGGAAAAAGCAGGAGCCAGTTCAAAACAAACAATTCCCTATCAGCTGCATTTTCATTAAATCAAAATATTTGTCTCCAAGCAAGTGGTATCACAGATCTTACAGGTCGATCTTGCAGAAAAGCACAAATGCAGGCCTCTTAAAATCTCAGAGTTATCATTACTTAGGATGTTAAATTTAGGAGCAGAGATTATCAAGGCAAGAGAATAGATGCTGTAACAAAGAAAATAAACTGACATTCACAAATACACTGTTATCTACTTCGGGGATTTAAAAAAAAACCCAAAAACCAAAAAACAAACAAAAAAAAAACTATCCCACACCACGTCCCTTCCAAAAACCCATCAACGGGTTCGGTCACCCGGAGTACGTGAAGCGGCCGCGGTGCCGCCTCAGTCCTGTGTTAAGGGACCGTGCGCTCCCAATGGCAAGGGATCCCGCCGCGGGGAATGAAACCCGAGCTGTTTCCCGGGGCAGTCACGGGGGGATGCGGCCGCGGGGCAGGAGGAGTACCTGCGGTGAGGACCTGCCCCAGGATCACCTCCGACACCTCCTCGGGGGCCAGCGCGGCGCGGCGCAGCACCTCCCGGATGGCGGCGGCGCCCAGCTCGTGTGCGGGCAGCGCCGACAGCCCTCCGCTGAAGGATCCTGCCGGGGGGACACAGAGGGACAGCGGTCAGCGCACGGACACCCGCCCGGCCCGGGGGAGCCCCTGCCCGGCCCGGGGGAGTCCCTGCCCGAGGAGCCCGGCGCTGCCTCTCACCCACGGGGGTCCTGGCGGCGGACACGAACACCACGGGGTCCGCGCTCATGGCGGAGCGGAGCTCGGCGGAGCGGGGAGACCTGGAACTGCGGCCGGTGCGAGCGCGGAATGGGCGGCAACCCCGCCCCTCGCCCGGCGGCCGGAGGGGCGGCCGGAGGGAGGTGGCGGCGGGGATTGGCGGGCCCTGGGCCGAGTGGGGCGGGATCGGCGGGGCGGGATCGGGATCAGGGTCGGGGGCGGGGCGGGGGGCGGGCACTGCCCCGTGCCCCCCGCCCGCACACCGCCCCCAGCTCCCCCACGGAGCAAAGCGTGCGGGGCAAGGCCACTTTAATTAAGGACAGTTTGGTTATCTCATGGCGGCATTCCGTAGGATCTGTGTGAGCAAGAAGAAATGATAATAATTTGAATTAAACTACACCAAACTGCCTATCGCTGGTTCCATCTGCGCTGCAGTTGATGCCCAGAGATTCTCAACACCCAACTCGGCTGCCTTTTTTTTTGTCAACTTGACAGCCTAACACATACATACATATTATATTTTACATATAAAATACGTGTGCGTGTGTGTGTGTGTGTGTGTGTGTGTGTGTGTATGTATACACACACACACACACACACACAAGCATAGTCAGTGCTCTGCTGCGGGGCGAAAAGCTGCTCCTGTCTGACTGCCCAGGGACGTGCCAGCCAAAGCACCGCACTGAAGTTGCAGCTCAACGCCAACATGATGGTTAGAAAGTGTGCTGTTGCTCCTACCTTAGCTACAAAGTTGCAAGACCTTTTCTTATCCAGGTAGTAACATTTAGTAGGATCTCACAGGGAGAACAGAAGTACAAATTAAGCCCTAGAAAAGCACATAAGCATGTGATGACAAACACTGACAAATATGTACGTGGTTACGTATACAGTGGATGCATCAGTACACTTGTGGCCACATTCTGCATGTTGGCTAATCTGACCTTGATGGTATTAAATTTGCATCCATAAAACGTATTTGAACCTTCTGTGTGTACACACTGAGCAACAGGAGCACTACAATACCTGAGTTGGATTTCTCTGTCTCCTATCAGTCACTTTTCTTGCCTTACAACGTGAAAAGCATTGCTAGACAGGGAAAAAAATAAAACACTTCAGCTATGGAAAGCAAGACTGTTAGCCTAGATTTCACCAATAACTCTGTTAAACCATGCTGCTCAGAGGATTCCAACACTCAAAATACATTTCCCCTTTTAGATATTTCAGTTTTACTGAAGAATAAGGTCAAAGAAGAACCATGTGTCGTAAGATTTCTTCAGTTACTTTGGCATTTCCAGCTTTTAGCAAGAGAAGAATCCCCTCAGATATTTTCAGGAAAGGAAATCTCTGGAAAATCCCTTGGGGCAGTCAAATATTTAGACAGGCTGATCTACCAGTCTCTTAAGGATTCATTGGCAACAGGCATGCAGCACTGCTTTTCTTTAATGATGCTGTGCACTCAGAGCAGCTGAAAACACTGACCAAATCCTCAGATCAAATCTTGAAAAACAGCCTTTGTGTCTTTTCAAAGGGCTCATCAGTAGGCAATTAATAGATCTACCATACAAGCAAAACTCAGGAATATATAATTTTAAGAAATATAGAACAATTTAGAAAAATACTGTATGGTTCTTGAGCAACCCTGTATGACTGAATATAGTCCCTGCACATTTTAAAAATTTAGTAAAGAGTGAGTAATACAGATGTAGGAAGGCAGGTCACATACCAGTATGTCATTCTTAATACAACATTTGGCTGATTACAGCTTAAAGTCGTCAATGCAAATACAAAATCAATAATGTGAGATGAGGTCAGATGAACACTGTGAGCAGGTGTTCAAAGTCCGGAACTGACAATACACTTGAATAAAGTCTGACAAACAGGACTGTCTTGTATGTAAAACTTTACAAATACCACAATAAATACTGAATTGAACAAAATCTGAGGCTTCAGCCCTTTTCTCTCCCCACACTTTACTAAGAGAGAGAAAGAGTTCGAATGTGAAGCAGCCCTACGGACTGCAGGCCGGCTCACCCCAGCAAGCCAACCTGCTGCACCTTTGCTCTCAGCCCCAAACAGCAGAACTGTTTGGTCAGTCAACACTAGTGACGAACCAGGCTGCGATGTTGGGCCACCCTAAAACAACAGAGATGAATTTTATCTTGGTATGTTTATCAGATTTGCAGCATTTTAACTCTGCTTGGATGGTGTCCAGGATTGAGAGCCAAATGGATAAAAGGAGCATGAAATGGAGCAAAATAACATAGCAATTGCACGAAGGCAAATAATTATGAAACTTAGGTGGTACAGATCAAAGTTAAGTTATTAAAATGCAGAAAAAAACCCTACTAAATATGACTAGGCAGCTGTGCTTTTAAATTCAGTGTAGATAATGAGCAGCGAAGTACACCATAGCAAACTTCTACCCTATGCTGGTTCATTTTGCCATTTCTTGGAAAACTAAGCTCTGGGAAATTAAGTAAGGAAGTATAATTAGGACATCAATTCAGAACACAATGCTTACTTGCTATCAGTAAAAGAGTAAGGCTACATTGCACAAAATTTATTTATTATCTTGCTGTGAACACAATGAAATGGACTTGGTCCTTCTGTGAAATACTCAGAGTGCAAATATTTTGGCATTTTTATTTGGTGATGGTGGCTCAGTTTTATTAGAAATAGGTTAAAATTTGTAGGATTTCAGTGTTCACAGATTTACTCTTCTGCTAAATAATTTTTTCTAAATTTCACTTTTCCAAAGGTCAGTGCTCTTACCAAAATGTGAAACCCTTGCTTTTTAATCAATAAATCTGACATTCTGTTGATGAATATTTACAAAAACAGTCTTGTTGTGGATGTGAATTTGATAAACGCTAAGCTGTACATTTTACAGGCAAAAAAATTACGAAGAACAATTACTTTACATTAATAAATCTTGATATGAGACTATTCTATAAATTTTTTAAAATTAATTTTACCACTTTCCTGTAATAGTAAATTCTCTAGTCTTTAAAATCTTATACACAAATAATGGTACTAATGTCTGCTTAGGGCACTCAGGTTTTCCAGACACATCTAGTGCCTTAAGGCCCTTTCTCATGTCTGGAAAGACAATTCATTCTTTTTCCAAGTTTTCTTAGCAGTGGACTGACATTCAGTTTTCTCTAGGTAGGTTCAGCACATAAGACATGTCTCAAATAACACACTGTTTTCCCACTGGGGGACGAGATCTACATTTTCTCCAACCTGATTGACTGTGTCCTTGGAAGTCAAGTTCCTGATAGGCAAAAAATGTCCTTGGCTGCGTTAAGAGCAATCTGTGTTTTCCTTGAATCTATTTTTGTCAGGGAAAGCTCATAATCTAATCAGTGTTCAATTAAAAAATGCTGTCTTCTCAGAGAGGAAAACATTTACACTATTAAAACTATCTGGGCCTTTCTATTGTTAAAAAAAAAAAGTACAGTAAACGTATAAGTTTATATCCTTAGCAACTAAACACACACCATTACTCCAAATGCAAGCTGCAGTATTCATCAAGCAGCCTCAAAAATGAATTTATCTATAGTCATAATTTAGCTGTAATTGAATCTGGACTGGTTATCAGTCAGGGACTGTCTTCAGGAGAGGCTCTGGAGCTCACTCACTGGTGTGGGCAGCCCCTAACAGGAACAAAATTCCTGACCCCTGTGTAGCACACACCAATTCACAGGGGTGTGGGAGCATCGCAAGTGCTGCCACCTGGAGACAAGAGCTGCAAGTCAAACTGGGTCTGTGCAGCTACATTTTCATACAGCTGATTTTATATGCTTTTCTTGGGTCTTTTATATATATATATCTATAAACACAGACATAGATATAAATTGATAAAACAAATTGGTAATTAAAAAAGAAATCCTTGTAAGAGGTTTCTGAAGAAGTTTAGTTACTTCTTGCTATAAATATTTAAGAAAAATATGTGATAATTGCACTAAGAGCTTTGAAAGCATATTATCAGGGGATATAAAGACAGCATTATGCCTGCAGCCTAGTATTCAGGAAGCTTGTCTATGAGAGGGAGAGTTCACCGATCTCAAATTTGGGCTTTACCTAGTAGTTACCCAAAGGACCTGTCTGTATCACTTTTTTCTCAGTGCAGCAATCATACATTTTATCTTTCCCCCATACCTGTAGGTTACAGCATCCTTTTTGAGTGTGCCCTAGAGCTCATCCTCTGCTCCTGCAGCTGCCCTGTGGTTTTGCCTTGCTCCATCTCCTGTCCTTACAAGTCAAGGACAGCCTTTGCAAGAGCCAATTGGCCTTTCTTTAGTTCCTGGTATTCCAAGGTACTTTAAAATGCTGAGAAATGTACATATGGTACTCCAAATGTTGTTTGGTTTTTCCCCTAATTCCTTGCTTTCTTGACCTGCAGACTAATTTTTTATGAGTGTTTCACATGAGGAAGTGGTTCCCTCAGAGACTGCCTTTCCGAAGCCATGGCATGTCACCTGCCTCTGCCCATGGTGTGGGAACAGCCCACACACTCCAGCAGGGGTTCTGAGGCTGCTGCACACTCGGGACCCCACATCGCTCCCCCTGTGCCCACCACTGGGGTCTCAGGGGCAGCCCACATGGAGGCATGATGGAATGTGGGCAGAAAAATGAGCCAAAAAACCCAGAAGGGGCAAACAGCATCAGTCTGAGCTGAGAAGTGTTTTGGTGTTTGTGCTCTTCCAGTTGGCTTCTGTCTGAAACCAAAGGGTGAAAAAGAAACCCAGAACAAAGCCGGTGAAACCAAGGAGGAGCCCTCCAGTTAATGTAATTAAGTTAACAAGCAAAACACTGTCATTGGAGGAATCTAAAACCCTGCTAGCTCTCCTGCCCACACATTCCTAATCTGGTTCCCATTCCATCTTCTCATTATAGGTGAATGAATATATGAATTTTGCTTTGGTGTTGGTGCTTGGACAGATCATGACCATGCCCTCTCATCTGAAGGCTGACAATGCTGCTGGGGGTTATGTACCACTTATTACTTGAAAACTGGACAAATTAGAGGACTGGGCAATCACCAACTATATGAAATTCAATAAGGGAAAGTTACAGATTCTGCACTGGGGATGGGACAGCCCTGGCTCTTTGTACAGGCTGGGGAATAAGTGCTATGGAAAGGGACCTGGGGGTCCTGGTCGATGGCAAGTTGAATCTGAGTCAGCAGTGCCCTGGCAGCCAGGAGGGCCAACCGTGTTCTGGGGGGCATCAGACACAGCATCACCAGCCAGGCGAGGGAGGGGATTGTCCCACTCTGCTCTGCACTGGAGCAGCCTCACCTTGGATATTGTGGGCAGTTTGGGGTGCCACGATGTAAAAAAAGACATTAAGCTATTAGAGAGTGCCCAAAGGACAGCAATGAAGATGGTGAAGGGCCTTGATGGGAAGCCGTATGAGGAGCAGCTGAGGTCACTTGGTGTGTTCAGCCTGGAGAAGAGGAGACTGAGGGGAGACCTCATTGCAGTTACAACTTCCTTGTGAGGGGAAGAGGAGGGGCAGGCACTGATCTCTTCTCTGTGGTGACCAGTGACAGGACCTGAGGGAATGGCCTGAAGTTGTGTCAGGGGAGGTTTAGGTTGGTTATCAGAAAGAGGTTCTTCACCCAGAGGGTGTCTGGGCACTGGAAGAGGCTCCCCGGGGCAGTGGTCACAGCACCAAGCCTGACAGAGCTCAACAAGTATTCAGACGATACTCTTCAGGCACATGGTGTGATTCTTGGGGATGGTTCTGAGCAGGGCTAAGGGCTGGACTCAATGATCCTTGTGGGTCTCTTCCAACTCATAATATTCTCTGATTCTGTGAAAAGGAAATTTACTCCAGTTACCAAGCTGTAAACATAATCCAATGCAGGTGTCAACATGTTTGTTCCAGAAGCACTAAAAAGTCCCAGGTTAGTTCTCACTGTGTTATGTGTGCACAAACAGAACAAAAGAGTATTTCAGTTAAATGTTCTCTTCCCAAACGTATCAGAGGACTAGTTACCAAATCTCTGCCCTTATTTTGCTAAACAAAAATGATAGGTGTAGCCTGATAATACATATTTTTATTTGAAGGTACAGAAGGAAGGCAGCCCAGAATATAAACCTCTGCAGGCTGATTTCACTTATTTCTAGGTATCCCTGGCTGCCTGCTACCTAGCATATTTCCCACAAATGTAATTGACACTTGTAAAGATAAATTTAAAATAACTACGTGCTGACAAGAGGTTAAAAAATGCAGGAACATTTTCTACATGCCTGTGAACACAAACAGTGGTGGAAGGTTTACCATCCCACACCTTACAGTGTATCTGAGCTATGCCTTTATCTGTACTACTAAAAAGACACAAAGGAGGCCTGGTGTCTGAATACAACAAAAAGTTGTTAATCTCCAGACAAAATATGGGAAAATCTTGTGCTTAAATCACCACTGATACACAGAAAATATTTGGTAATTTATATACAGAATACACAGAATAGAAGCAGCCCCCAAGTATATATCTGCATGTATTTTATGCAGAAAAAGTTTCAATTTCTTGTTCTGCATGGCTTATTTGCATTTTTAGTATTGTAATGTTTATATTTGCACACAGGGAAATCAAGTCAATTTGCCACATTAATGTTCATATTAAGGCCTACTCTAATATTTCAGCACATCTTCCATGCCACCAAATACCTGTGACAGTTCCATCTATTAATTGTTATGTTAAATGCTTGAAACAAACACTTGCAAGGCAAACAGATGCAGGGGCAGACTTCACAGAGTATTCTGAGTTGGAAGGGACACATAAGAATCACCAAGTCCAGCTCTTATGTGAAGGGGCCCCATACAGGGATTGAACCCACAGCCTTGGTGTTATTAGTGGTATGCTCTAACCAACTGAGCTAATTTCAGTTGTCAGAGAACCCTGTATAGTAATCACAGTGTATCTTTTTTGACTTTAAAAATGAGGTAAGACTTAAAATGAACTTATTTGGGTTTTTATTCCTTGTGGTCACCTTACGACCTTACCCATGGTAGCCATGTCAAATCACTTGTGGCATGACTTGGGTTTCTAAACATTTCGAGTTCTCATTGAAGTATCTGTGTATTCATATATACACATACACCAGGAAATGTACATTGGATTCTATTCTGTAGTGATTATATTCTCTCTGCTACCAATAATAGGACAGATTCCTGGAGCATCTTCAGCAGTGATGTAGCAAGTAACAATTTCACCTGCGTAACCCAAGTGACAGACTAATTTATCCTGCAGCAGCTTTTTAACTTTGCCGGCAAGAGGGAAAGGTCCTAATAGCATTGCTTGAGAAACCACGTAGAGTAAGAAGGAAGGTTAAACTTTAAAACCGATGTTAAAGCAGCAGCTCAGTGCTACACTGAAAGGGCACTGTTTATTATTCGCAAAAGCGGAAAGTGCTTAATTTCCTTGGAAGCAGCTGGAATTCAAGTCCTTTATCTTTGACTAACACCTGATGGCACTGGCTCGCACGGAGCCCGCGTCCCATCCTACACGCTATTCCCTGCTACGCGCAGCTTCCCTCCCCAGGCCTCCCATCCCTCCAGGAGGCCGCCAGGCGCCTTCCCCGTGAAACGCCGCTTCCCGCTCCCTGTGGCGGCCAGGGGCTCCGTCCCGCCGGGAGCAGCGCTCCCCTGCGCCGGGAGGCCGCGCCGCACCACGGCCCGGGCGCCGCGCTGCGGGCAGAGGGCGGCCTGCTCGGGCTGCGGGCTCGGGGCTGGCGCCCAGGCCGCCCGGGAGAGCGGTGCGGGGAGCCGGGGCGGGCGGGGAGCCCGCACGGCCGGGCCGCGCTCTCCACTCCGCGGCCGCCACTGCCGCCTCTCCCGCCGCCCCGCGCCCGGTGCGCGCGCAGCCGCGGCCCGCGGGGCGGGGCGGGCGCTCATTTCCTCCGCGGGCGCCATTTTGTAGCGCAGAGAGCCCGCAAATAAAGAGTTGCGGGAGCGGCGCGGGCGGCCCGGGCAGAGGGGCCCAGCGGTCCCGGCTCCGAGCGGCGGCGGAGGCCGTCCCCGTACCTGCGGGGCTGGTGGCGGCAGGCGCGGAGGCGGCGGCGCTTCGCCCCGCCTCGATGTGAGGAGGAGTGCGGCCCAGGCAAGCGGCGTGTGGGGGCGCGGGGCCTCCGCGCCGCGGGCGGGAGGTGAGTGGCTCTGCGAGCGCGGCGCCCCGGCCCCGGTGGGACGGGCGGGCGGGCACCCCGCGGCCCCGCACCCCCGGCCGCGCCTCCGGCCTTCAGCTCGGGCGCGGGGGGGAGGAGCGGAAGCATTTAGAGCCATTTTGTGCGAGGCACCGTGGCCGGCCTGGGTGCGCGGCCCGGATCCCCGTCCCGCCCCTGCCCCCGGCCGCGGGAGCCGCGGTGGAGCCGGGCGAGGGCGTCGGGGCGGGCACTGCAGGGCTGGGAGCGGCGGCGGCCGGGTCTGTCAGACACCCGTGGCGGCAACCCCCCGGAGCGGGGCGGCATCCCCGCCGCTGCTGAGCCGGGCGTGAGGGTTGGCCGGCTAGTAGCACTGCTGAGCTTTTCTTTGTAAACATAAAAAGGGAAAGACAAAGAGAGGGTCTCGTGAAGGGCCACGAAGATGATTCGAGGTCTAGAGCATGTCCCTTAAGAGGAGAGACTGTGGGAGCTGGGCCTGTTTAGTCTAGAGAAGATTGAGAGGGCATCTCGTTAGTGCATATAAGTATCTCAAAGGTGGATGTCCAGACTCCTCAGTGGCGCTCAGCGACAGGAGAAGGAGCGTTGATCATAAACTAAAAACCCAAGAAGCTCCACCTCAACAAGAGGAAGACCTTTACACTGACAGTGGCAGAGCACTGGAACAGGCTGCCCAGGGAGGTTGTGAAGTCTCTCTCTGGACACATTCCTGTGTCACCTGCTGTAGGTGACCCTGCCTTGGCAAAAAGGTTGGACTGGATGATCTACAGAGATGCTTTTGAACCCTAACAGTTCTGTGTTTCTGTGAATTCTGTGTTATATATGTATGTATATACACACATGCAGGCTTCAAGAGCCGAGTGCCCATCCTCGGGCTTTCCCCACAGAACTCTTTTTCATATCGTTAAAATAACTCAGTTACTTGAGATGTAACTAGTAAAGCATCATACCTGATATTCAATTACTTTTGTTCATTAGGGTTTTTTTAAGTCTTTGAATCCCATGTAGTCTAAACATTGTCGGAAAAGGTGTGCGGGCTCCTACCAGACTTCCTGAAATTAAAATGCACTTCACCAATTTGTGTCTCTTTGTATTGAAACTGCTCTAAAGCCTAAAACATTATGAGATTTCCTAAAAATTCTGTTAGTGTTCATGACAATGTTATTTTAAGTATGGAGTATGGTTTTATGTTGCTCGTTGCCAGGAGCAGATACGCAGGAGTGGTGTGTGGCAGCTGCCGTTTCTGCAAAATCACGGAAGTGCTTAGTTAGGATAGTACAGTTAAGCTGTTCATAATATAAATCAAAAAATATAATCGTGTTAATGCCAATCACTTATGCAGGAGTGTTGTTTATGTTGATTGATTTTACTGTAGAAAGTAGCACTTCATGCTTTTGCAAGACGTTTCTGATGTCTGTAGGAGAGAGATCGTCTCCTCTTTTAGGGGAGCGCTGAGTGATGAGAAGCACCTCTTGATGCAAAGTGATTGAAACGTTACTGTATTAAATTCAAAGAATGAACGTTTCAGTTGCAGTGCTGTTGAATACAAATTTACCTGTTTATTAACAGAAAACTAAGGCAAATCACTGTGACAATGTCTATAGTCAGCCTGATGCTCCTAATGTTTCTGAAAAATACTGAGCACAGTGATAGTAATACATAGCAATAATAAATAAAGCTTTGGTAAGTTACTGTAGGGGCCCAAAAAGCTGTTGCACGGGAGCAGTGAGGTGAAACTCATATGTACAGAAAGAGCACTAAGTGTTTATCTCTAGATATTATGAACCTAAGTTTTCCAGAGTAACCTATAGAATAATTTTTGCTAGTGTGTTTTTATTTTTTGGTGTGCAGTTGTATCAGTGAAAGAAATGATAGCAGGAAGACAGTAACTTCTGTAATGTGGTGGCCAGTAACTTCAGTCTTCACTTTTGTGCTCTTGTCTGAAAGCAAGAGATGGCTTTGTAAGTGGTGGTGTGCTGGGCATAGAGGTTAGAGCAGCTTGGTCTGGTGCTGCTGTGAAGAACTAAGTGCTGGAATTCTGTGTGAGGTCTGGAGATAGGAGATAGACTACCTCTAGATGGAGCATCAGCCTTTGATTTCTTGCAATCATGACTGACAGCAATCAAATGTTTATAATTTTTGTATACTGCATCAGGGTTCACAAGCCAAGTCTTTGGGGAAACTCATTTTTGGTATTTGTATGCTTCTGGTACTTCTTTGAGGAACACACAACGACCTGACAATAACGTGCAGTTTAAGCAGTGTTAGCTGTGGTTGTGTGGAACATTTGAAAAGCATGTTTCCTCTCTGTTGGGAACTTAACACTTGCTGAGATCTTCAAGACCACTTCCAAACTCCAAAGGAGTTAAAGATTTTAAATATCTTTAGGAAAATTACAGTGGGAGAGGTAGGCAGGCTAAATACAGGGGTCGCAAGCATTCCCTCTGATCTTAAGTCACTCTGTATGAGATGGAGACTGGCGATTTGTATTAATAGCCTTTTATTTGTTATTTAAGGTTTGTCTTTGGTAAAGCAATCTCGAATAAGGAACTGTATCCAGAAGTTCAAGCAAAATGCTTGATTACCTTCTTGTGTGCAGGAGGGAAGAAGGTGGGAGTGTGGGAAAACTTCTTAGTGTAGGAAAGCACTTAAGTGCCTGTGTGTTACTAAGCCTAGCTAGCAACAGGAAGCTGCCATTCATTAGTGAGATGCTTCTACTGAATGTTTTCTTTCTGTGGGTTCTAATGTCAGTATTTATTTTAGGACTGGGTGTGTGTGTTGGTGGTTTTGTTTGTTGTGAAGTCGGGCCCTGTTTGGTAGGGTACTGTGTACTTGTCAATGGTTAGTGTAGGTTCAAGGCTTTACTTGGATTTGCTCGCCTTACCAACAATTGCAGGATTTGTCTTAGGATTTGGAAAAGTTAAGTTAGTTCCTTGGCTATCATTGTGATTTGCAAACTCGGTATTTTTTATATAATCATAGCTGCAGAGAATACTATATCTAGTATTACCCTTTTGAAATATGGAAGCATGTCCTATAACTCTGGGCAGTGTGAATGTTTAACCTAGCATGATGCAGTCCTATTGTGCTGCATATGCACAGGAGGAATTGAGTTTGATGGTGTATCCAAGCTAGTTATTTTACACCTTACTTTCCCTGAAAGTACTCACATGACTTTTAGAATAACAGTATTTCCTGTTTATTAGAATCTTAGAATAAGTACTTGGAACCTGTTACTTTGACATAACTCCAACATTAGTGGTTATGTTCACAAATGATTCTTTTTTATTCCGAAGAGATTCTGAAGTAGTAGTAGGAATTGCTTTCCTGAAACCCTGATTATCCTTTAACTTGTAAAATACTAAATAGATGTAGACACATAGGAAATGTCTCTTTGAAACAAGGTTGTGTGGTTTTGCTTAGTTAAATAGGAAGAATTGATTACTGTTTGGCTTTTTAGGCATAAATAGACATTTTTGGTTGTCTTAGAGAAAACACATCTGGCTTTATATCTAGATTACAGCAGCAAATGTTTGCCTTTTGTACTCTGGCTCTGCATTACATGGAACAAATATTTCAGTAGTCTTAATACTGCAAATTAAAATTGCTTGTACTTAGAAGTACAAGCTTCTGACTTGTTCAGTATTGCTTGTACACTAGAAACTACACTAAATAAAACTCCTTTTTTTCCTCTGCTTTCAGAGTTCACAATGACAAATGAAGAACCTCTCCCAAAGAAGGTATGTTTAAAATTACTTGTGACTTCACCCTCCCAGGTAATCGTGACAACTTGACAAGTTGTGCTTTTGTTTTTGCTCCATAGGTTCGCCTTAGTGAAGCAGATTTTAAGGTTTTACCCAGAGATGAGCTCATCCTAAGGTAAAGTGTTTTTTCCTTCTTAACATTTTAATGAACTTTTAATGGAAGATGTGTGAATTTACTCTTCAGTTCTTTTTTAGCATCCTTGTTCTGAAAAACTATTTTAGCCATTTTGTGGTGCATCTCTTCTGTAAAGTTCTCATCTTGTCTCAAATATTTTTATTTGTAATTTGGGAGGGAACCCTTTTTCCAAAGAGGCAAAATCTTGAATAATATTTTGTAATATATGCGGAGGAGTGTTTTTTTTCTTCACTTGTAGCTATAGAAGATATGATTGCTTACATTCCTTGCTAGATAGCAAGTTATTTTAAACATCAGAAAAATGTCAACTCTTTACTCCTACAGTATGTTTTATGTTTTCTTAGTCCAAGCCATCATCTTTTCAGTATGTTCAGTTATTAACAGTAAAATGTTAAAACAAGTTTTCATTGCCTAGAATTTGCATAAGGAAGAGCCTGGCCATCTTTTTCACCTTTTGGAAATACAAGAGTCACCATGGAAACAGTAATAGGCAGTCTTGTTGCACAGACCACCTACTTAAGGAGGCTGACACAAGCCACTTGTCTCTGTATGCCTGAATTTCTTGATTTGTAAACAAGGAGTTAACTAGTCTAGGCATCTCTGGGTCATCTCTTGATCTTCCGGAGTAGTTTGTGTGTTTTGGTGAAATTTAGTTCTTGACATTTTGTACATTGTAAGTTGTTAGCATTACTAGGGTCTCAAGGTCAATTTTGCTGTTTCATAGAACAAAGACAAAATTGTGTAGAAATGTGGGGATACATGTGCAAGACATTGTATATGATGATCAGCTGCTCTCCCTCCTTTCTGGGTAAACTATCCTGACAGCTGCTTTTGGGGTGATAGTTCTTTCCATGGAGTAAACATAGTCCGGCTTCTTATGTTTAAAACTGGTTTCTGGCCTCCTCTTGAGTATGTAGTCTTCTGGATAGTAAAGAATAATGTATTTAAACAGTAAGGCAAAATGGTTCCTTGATGTTAAGTAGTTCTGGCTTTGTGATCCTTTTTATAGCAGTTTCTGTACTCAAGACTATCCCTGGAAATAGTGAACTCCTAAGTCGAAGGAAGCTATGTCCTTAGTTCCAGCCATCAAATTCATATGAAAGTACTGCCATCTACGTTCTGGTTGATAGTGTGGAAACGAAGGCTTCCTGTTGTAATAAGTTTCTGTAACTTGCAATGATTAGTCGCAACTGTGGAAGAGATGAATTTCCAACATATATTCAGGTGAAATTGTGATGAAATACACCTAAGCAGGTAAAGTATGTAAGCAGCTGACCTGTGTTAACAAAGAGACTGAAGGGAATTTGCTGAACTTTATGCAACAGGGACTTAGAGGCAGTCCCTTGTGGAACAGCCTAGGTGCACTGCTGTGTGTGCCTTACCCCCAAGTGCTTTTTTATCATGAAACCCAAAGCTCAGCATAAAAGGTGGGTGCTCCAAGAAAAAGTGGGTTTTAAGACTCCATGGCTTCAAATTATCTCTAAAGTCTGCTTAAAATTTTTAGAGAAGGAAGGGAATTAAGTAACTGATGTAATGCTGCTCAGTTACCCTCCAGTTCTTGTGAGACTGTAAGTGACCCCCTGTAAATGACTTTCTTAATTTCCTCTGTCTTAGGGGAAGTTGCCTGTTTTTATGCAGAGAATTACAGTATTTCTGGATACAGTTTTTGTTAGTTTCTAGCTGGATCTGAAAAAGACCTGCTGTGTCATATGGTGACATCTGTGAATTGACGTTATTCTAACAATTTCCTGATAGTAGGGCCTGATGGAGGCTTCAGATCATATTTGGGTTTTGAGCCCTTTTTTTGGTTGGTGTTGGGTTTCTTTTGTAAGTTGTAGCTCTGAACCCTTGGTTGTACTAGAGATGTACCTGGTAGCTGGGATTTCTAGGTGATACTACATCTACTGCTAGGTTAGTCTCAGCTTCTGCTGTCTAGTATCAACATGCCATATCATGGCATCACTGTGCAAAGGCATCATTGCAATGTTCCACAAACTTGCAATCCTCGTTACCTCTTTCAACCTCTGTGTGAAAACTTGGCATGTGAGATTCATGTAATGCTAATGCAGGCTCGCTTCAGCCATGCATGTCACCACCTGGGCGTCCATGTTACTGAAAAAGTTACAGAAACAAAACAGTTGTGCATGGAGATTCAGCTGTATGATGCAAGACCAAAATTGTATATCTGGAAATACTGCCTTTTTATTGTTCAGGTTTTCTGTGTCAATTGTTCACTTAGAAAATGGTGTTACACACTCAAACACCATTCATGTAGTCATTTGAGACCTGGAAATACAGAGTTTTACACCTGTCCTGTTTGAGCTGCTATCCAGTCCTCTCTACCAGTGTAGACAAAAGAACAGATACGAAGGAATAAAGAGGTAAGTGTTAAGAGTTAACAGGGTTGGAGCACTGAAAATAGTATCAGTGATGTGCGGGATCTTTGTCGATTTTTGAAATTACTTATTTGGTCAAACTTCCTTATTTTCCTTTCTGTTTTCATTAGTGTTAACTTCAGAAGCTACAACTTTTTAACTTCAGCTTTTCAAGAATCAAAATTCTACTATACTACAGCTGTAAACAAGGGAAAACAATCAGTGAAATAAGCTGGAAAGACCACGTTTAGAAAAATAGATTATTAAAGGCACAAGAAAATATGGAAAGAAATTTGTTTGTCACAGTAACAACAGTTTGATCAAGCAAAAGCAAAGGCTGCACATGGAAACAAAGGATAAAACCAAGATTGATTCTCTACTTGGCAGGCAATGTGTGGCCGCTTCCTGGGAAGTAGGGCTTCATACACACCACCCCTGAGCAGACATCATGTGGGGAATGTCGCTTTGGTCAGTTTGGATCTGGCTCTGTTCCCTCCAAGATCGTGCCCATCGCCAGCCTACTGGTGAGGGAGGAGTGTTGGTGAAACAGTCTTGATGAGTGAGCATTTCTCAGAAGTGGCCACAACACTGGTGTGTTACCAACACCTTTCTAGCTACCACTACAAAGCAACACTCTGAGGGAAAATTAACTGCATCTCAGCCAGACCCAATACAGGCTGCTAGAACTGCAAGTCTTCACCAGGTTTTTGACAAAATGCCATGTCTGAAGAGTTATGTTTTCTAGAAGAATTGGCAAGCATATCACTTAAAATCCATGGTGTGGCCTAGTGCCATTTGGGTTTTCTTTTGCAGGAGTTTGGCTCTTGACTTAAAGGTATTACCACCAGCATTCTTGGTGACCACAGGCTACATGATTTGTTTGTGGGTGGTTATTTGGGGGTTCTTTTTTTCAGGTAGTGGTCTGTCATGTCTACTTGACTTTGTTTCAGGCCCTTGTTTCACTTGCTCTTTGTATCGCTCCTGTTACAAGAACATACATGTGTTATGATTCTAAAACGGGACACGGGCTTAAGCTCTGCCAGGGGAAGTTCAAGTTAGAGATTAGAACAAAATTCTTTACAGAGAGAGTAATCAGGCATTGAAATGGCATGCCCAGAGAGGTGGTGGATTCAGCATCCCTGGATGTTTTTAAACTGAGATTGGACGTGGCACTGAGAGCCATGATCTAGTAAACAGACTGGAGTTGGATGAAGGGTTAGACTCGATGATCTCTGAGGTCTTTTTCAACCCAATTGATTCTATGATTCTATGAATTACTGGTTTTGGGCTGTTAAAGTGTAACTTAGAAGGCAAGTAATCCTGGATATTTGAGGACCAACTATTTTATTACGTCTAGTTCTTTTATGCAAAATTAGGTTATTTCTTTCTGAGTTAGCTGTTTAGTAGACCTTTCCAGTTTTACTTTTGGGTGATTGAAATCTCCTGAATTAACATAGAATTTTTAGTGGTCAAATGGTGAAACTTCTTAGAGCAGAAAGATAAGTATGTTAAGTAGGACTACAGATGCTCTCTTTTACAGAGCTAGAGAGTTAATGCCAGCTGTTTACATGTTCAGCTGAAGAGATACAAAATTTTGTTGTTGCTTGAAGGTGATCCTGTGCTTCCTTTTGCTTTTCCCAGTGATGTGTTCTCAGTTGCTGTTACAGATGGATTTTTTTTTTTTTTTTTTTTTTACTAAATGGTCAAAAATTACCTAGAATTAGATGTTGCAATTTCAATTGAGATAGTGTTGTAGGTTAAAGTTAAAATAGAACAGTTATGATGGGTCTGGCACAAAATAGGTGTCAGGGAAAATGGGTATTTGAGAGGAGGGACCAGAATTCATCATCTGTAGTGGTAGGCTATTAGATGAATTTGCTTCATGATGGAGAATTGCACCATCATGACAAAGACACATAGTTAGGTGCAGGGTACTACTTTAAAAACAAAAGAAAACAAATCCCAAAACTCCACCCTGTGAACTTTGCTCATAAGGCATTTCATGCTAAACTTTACTGCAGACTTTATTTGCTACTGATTCAATGGTTGGTATCAAATGCAATGCTTTTTAAGTGTGATGTTTTCTGACTGTGGATAAATTGCCTAAATAACATTCCTTCAAAGAGTTATTAAACTGTTTGGCTTCTTGGTGATGAATATAATCAGAGAATGGTCTTGATTTGAATGAGCTGATATGACTACTTAACCTAGATTGCTGCTTCTGGTGTATTATAGTACACTTCTGCTTGTCTTGTTCACTTGGTAACAGACTTAATGTTGTATTTGTATCACAGTTTCTGTTACAGAATTTTGTTTGAATTGTTCGGCTGTGAGAATGAGATGCATATTGGGTACTTTACAAAGATAATGATTGGTGTTTGATCCCAGTGTTTGTCTAAAATATTACAGTAACTTTTAATACATCAATTTTAAGTGTTGTAATGCACAGTTCCCTCTTAATTCTTTTGAGGTGCAAAGTGGATTTAACTATTTCCATTACTAAGCCCCTTTTTAAAACTGGAATTGTCTTTCATGCAATTCTGTGATTCCCTTTTGACATTTTCTGATTCTGGTATCAATGTATATTTGAAAGCTTAGGAATGAGATGTCTTGATTTAATAAATTGATCTCCAGAAAACTTTTTTTTTTCCCTGTTTATATCTGCAATAGGTGGAAACAGTATGAAGCATACGTGCAAGCTCTGGAGGGCAAGTACACAGACCTTAATTGTAAGTTAGCAAAGTTTCAAAATGGTATGAGTTTTCTGGATGTTTGTGGAAAGTGGAGTGGTCAAGTAATATCTGTGCTTTTTAAAAGTGCTAGAAAGAAGAGGTAATAATCTATTAATGTCAGTTACTTGTCAGAATAAAAGCCACTGTTTTTTCTACTGTTAAGTTTTCCGCCTCTCCCAATTTTCTTATCAACTTATCTTCTTTTGCAAATTTATCACAGCATCTAAAGAAGTCTATTTTTGCATCTGTAGGACCCAGACTGCTGGGATGGGAAAAAGCTTCAAAGCATAACCCCATAAATATGTGTATTTTCAGAACTTTACTGTTAGAAATGAAACTTCTATGTACTGAAATACTCCATGAATGTCTGTGCTTTTAGAGGACTGTAAGATTGGGAAGGGGAATAGTTTTTAGAGGTTGATGTCTAAAATGTAAGTCCCCAAGTAATATTTGATCTGATTACGTGAATTTGATTGTCATTCTAACATGGTTGTTAAAACTTGGTTTTTTGAAAGAGAATATGGGAAATACATCCTACACCAAAATGAGAAAATACCAATAAATTTTGGGAGTGACTGAATAGGCAATCCTTACATCACTTTTACAATTTCAGTTGGCAGCTAGAGATGGTATATTTCCTGTTTTCCACTCACCTTTTCAGTCTAAATACTTAAAGGCATCGTATGACTAAGTTTTAAGGGTATTTTGCCGTCTGTCCAAACAGGCGTCCTCTGTTTTTGCTGTTGTTACATCCCTCTTTTATTGTCATCCCATAGTGTTTGAATTCTGAAGAGACTTAAGAGACAGCAAATGGAAGCAGTTGATTTCAGTCACATGTCAAACTATCTTAACATATACAAGTTGTTTCAACCTTCCGAGTTTCTTGATTTTGGGAGCAATACAGGCTGTAGTAATCACTGTTACTGAATTATCTGCAAAGAATTAATTAGAAATAATTTTCATAAAGCAAATGTTCTTAGTTTCCATTTACAGCTGATTAATTAGAAAAAAATCTAAATTATTCAAACTTTTCGTTGGTTTATGCATGACAAGTAGTACAGTGAATGTTACAGTTGGTATTGGGCTGCTTGCATGTGTTATTGTTTGAGTAGTTTGGAAATGTGCTGCCTTTTTTCACATTTCATAGAGTTTTCATAAGTGTTCATGGATCAGAAGAATTCCAGTTGTGAACTGCCATTCCTGAAGTTCTTGAATGTCTTAATGTTTGCTCATGGAACGTTGAGACCAGTTTGAGGATTGCTCACAAATGGCACCATTTTAGAGACTGCGGATTGCTTTTTGCCAGAGTAGAGACTTCCCTTCTGCCCCACCCTGGCCTCAACTTTTCTTTTACTTACCAGGGCACTTGAAATTTCCCAAGTTTTAAACTGCAAGTTGTAGTAATGGTTGATTAAGCAAGCACTTTAGAAGTTATTTCATATATAAACACGGAAACATCTTCAAAATTGTAGTAAGTCTTAAGGAAGGACTAGAAAAATGAATTTCACGCCCCCTGTTGTAAAGCTTTTCTAATAAATACTTAGTAATATTTTGATTTTTATATATGTTTGTTATATGCTTTTTGCAGTTAGGCTTATTTATGACTTCTGCTTATGAATTTGGTTTTTAGATTCTTTTAGTTGTCTTTTAAAAACATTTCATGAGAGAAATACTATAAAACGTGCTTTTTGTGTCGTTGCTTGTATTAGCTAATGATGTGACGGGGTTGAGAGAATCTGAAGAGAAGTTGAAACAGCAGCAGCAAGAGTCTGCCCGAAGAGAGAATATTCTGGTGATGAGGCTGGCAACTAAGGAACAGGAGATGCAAGAGTGTACTGTAAGTATTTATAAAGAAAAGAGTGTTCAAACTGTTGAAGGAATATCAACTTTTGACTAGTACTCATGTGCTGTGTTTTTAGTGTACTTGTAGCATCATGCTTTCTGTGTTTAAAGAAATGGCAGGGCACGTAAGCTTTCATTGAATTAGTAAAGATCACTCCTTAATGTTTGGATTTTTTTAATATTAGTTATTTCAGTTGATTTTCAGCAGCAGTTGTGATTGGAAGAACTTTTTCTTCAAACCAAGCTAATTCTTACATGCAATATGCTTACTTCTTTTGGCATTTACCAACTCTCTATATGTACCAAAGTGTTACTTCTTACTATCATTAGAGTCATGAACAAATTGAAGCATAAGATTGAGTATACTGGGTTTCATTTAGGAGGTTTTAGGCTGATATGAACATTAGATATGGGTAACAGGCATCTATCTGTAAGCCTTTGTATCTGTGTGATTAGGTAGGTGAAAGTTACTGACTTCTTCAGAGGAAGTTCTTTTGAAATTTGGCAGATCTGCTACTTGGTTTCTAATGTTTGTTCTAAATGCGCTTTCGTTGATTGTTTTTTCTTTTCCTTATTTCTGGGCATTTTCTGTGCCTTTTTCTTCTGTATTTAGTTTTGCTTTCTTGAAACTATCTTCTTTTGATCTGGTTTTGGATTACCTTCTTAAGGTAATTTTCATCTGCCTGAATGGAGCAGTTCCTGAAAGAAGATTGTAAGAAGCTTCTTTTTGCTAGTTCTTGTAATATACCTTTCAGAACTTCTCTTATGAAAAATACAAGCTCTGCCTACCTAATAATCAGTATTGTAGCTTTCCTCTGGTTTTTTGAAGTCTGCTTTCTTTTTTTCTGAAGGGGACACGGGCTTAAGCCCAGCCAGGGGCAGTTCAGGTTAGATATTAGAAATACATTCTTTACAGAGAGGTAATCAGGCATTGGAATGGCCTGCCCAGAGAGGTGGTGGATTCACCATCCCTGGACGTTTTTAAACTGAGATTGGATGTGGCACTGAGGGCCATGATCTAGTAAACAGACTGGAGTTGGATGAAGGGTTAGACTCGATGATCTCTGAGGTCTTTTCCAACCCAGTCGATTCTATGATTCTGTCATTTTCAGAGCTGTTAGGCAGTGTGACACTTAACTCTGTACGCAGTACTTTCACTGCTCTTGAGACCCTAAGATCGCTTTATTTCATAGTAAGTACTGTTAAAAACAGAAAGAAAAAAAGAGAGGATAAAGCTTACTTTACAGTGGCAGAAAATTAATCCCAGAATCACTGAGGCTGGAAGAGACGTTCAGTTTGTCTAATCCAGCATGCCTGCTCAGAACACCATCAGTTGGACCAGGTTACTAAGGGCTGTACATGATTGTGTTTTGAGCGTCTCCTAAAGTGGAGACTCCAAAACTCTTTTGGTCACACTCCAGGATGACCTATGCCAATGTTAACAACTGACACAGCAAAATGTGTTTCCCTATGTCTAAGTGGAATTCCCTGTGTATGTATCAGTTTGTGCCCATTGCCTTCTGTGCTATTGGTGGGATCCACTGGCTCTGCTGCTCCCCCATCAGGTATTTATGCACATTGATAAGATCTCTCTGAGCCTTCTCCAGGCTGAGCAGTCCTAACACTCTCAGCCTCTGCTTGTATGCCTCATGCTCCAACCCCTTAATCATCCTTTAAGTTCTTCATTGGCCTGATCCTAACATGTCTGTGTGTCTCCTGTACTGGGGAGCCCAGAACTGGACCTGGTCTTCCACATGTCTCACCAGTGCTGAGGGGAGAGAAAGGATCACCTCCCTTGACCTGTTGGCAGCACATGATGCTAATGAAGATCTGTTCTGGTACTATACTGCTACACTTACCTAGTAGTAAGACTACTATATTGATCGTACTTCTTTTGTTAGTTTTACTGATAAATTCTTCTGTGCAGAACACTGGTAATAACAGGGATTTTATTCTTTTGAACTCCTGAGCATATAGCTAAAACAATAAATACTAACAAAATAAATAAATATAAAAAAAATTAATATAAGTTTTTCACTAAAACCAAACTTGTTTTTACTTTTCTTCCTATCTCTAAAATAATGTGTTCAAAACTTCAAGTATCTAGTACGGTGAATTTTGACAAAGTCATGAAGACTTAGAGGGTTTTTGACTGCACTTAGATTGTTAGAATTTTATAACTGCATAGTCTTTCCAGAACATTTGTTTAGAATAACTTCTGAAGAGCTTTTATGTTTTCAGTGTACTTTAAAAAACAACAAAGGGATGGGGAACAACCTACCAAAAAGAAACAAAAAAACAGACACATGGCAACACACTCATGCAGCTTACATTTTTCCTGCTATTGACTCTTGAATAACATCAAGGATGAAATTTCCACAGTGTATGGAGATAGGAAGATAGATTCTTGAAGATGATGTTTAAAAGCTGTAATGGAGACATTGGCACCTTTAGGTGTTTTCAAGTTTAAATGCACATAGTTTCAAGAGGGTGTGAAAGACTACTCAGCTTTGTATTAATGGAGAGTATTTTTCCCATTAAAGTGACAGTAGAAAAATAAATCATGTTGGATGAGTTACTAAGCTATAGGTTGCTAAATCATTTAATAGACAAACTTACCACCTGGAATATCAAGGAGAGATGACTTGTACCAGAAAGTGGTTACAGGGAGCAAGAATGTGAGGTTTGGACTGGCTAAGGAGGAAGATGAATGGAATTAGGAAATAGGCAGAAGAGAGAAGAGGTTGTCTCTGGGAGCAGGTCATATTGGGACTAGGTTGCTAGGTCTCCATGGTTGAAAAGTTTGACAGTGAGAACTCTGGAGTTCCAACTGGACAAAGTACTTGTGGATGGATGAAGAAAATTGAGTTTGAAAAGCTGGAGGAATAAATGGTCTTTAAGTTCAGTGAGAGAATGAGCAAGGGTTGTTCATCTTAGTAAGTTCTTTCTACATGACTGTTCTAGGAATGATAGTTGAGGTGGAGCCCATGCAAGGGCCTTCTGGGCCCAGGAGCGTGAGATGAGGAGACTCCAGTGAGACTGTCAGCTGATGGTTGGACAGCATCAGCTGGGTCTTCTGCAGTGTTTCAGTGCATTTCTGGCAGGAGTGAGGAGCAGTGGCAGCAATTCTATGTGCTGTCAATCCAAGGAATCTGTTATAGTTCTTAGGCTGGCAGTGGAAGAGGGAGGGATTTGGGCCTAGGTAAGACAAGGTTGTTGAAGTATTTCAGTAGTGGAAGAATCAGAAAGTTGAGTGGATAGAAAAGATACATCAATAACTATAAATAAAATAGATCTTTATTCAGTGAGCAATATATTATGTAAAGGACCCATGGGGATAAAATGCTATCCAAGAAATGTTAGGATTACCTTAATTTGGACTACCTGTTTCTATGTAATGTTTGTTAGTTGGCTCTTGAGTTGCTTTATTTCTTGAAAATACTTATATGCAGCTTTATTCCCCTTGTATTTCTTTTTAGACATGTAAATGTTTGTCTGTTTAAAGTATGATTTCAGGTTTAAGTAGTTAAATGTTTTTATTTTGACAATATAAAATTAATGTGTCAGTGGAAATAAGTTATTTTGGTACCTTTGAAATCACTTATTTGAGATAAAATCCAAGAATTGTTGCTATTTAGCAATATATGAATTAAAATATATGTTATCCTCAATCTAGAAGTGACTGAGGCTACTGCATATTGAATGTAACTAGGATTTTTTTCTACTTCACCATTGCTGTGTAAAGACTCTATAACAACAGAGTAACTGTATATACAGAGAAATGGTTAAACTGACATGTGCTGTGTGTCCCAAGTAAAGCAAAGTGTGGAGGGAGACTTTTTCCGTTTACTGCTAGTCAGTGAAATTCTGTTGCTGTCAAATCTGGGTGGTAAGACTGTGTGCAGCAGGAAGCAAAGCACCTGATTTGCAGTTAATGTATTTTAACATTGTGCAGTTTTGTTCACCTTTTGCTGATGAATAAATGTGTGATACAGGGAGCATAGTAAATTGACTTTAAGAATTAACACTCTGTAGGTTGGTGTGATACTGTTGGTTAGCTGGGTTCTAAACACTTACTGTTTAGTACAATTTAAGATAAGTCTGTTGTGATTGGATTAAAATTAAGAAACTTTAAAAACAAGTTAATCCTCTTTAAATACATGCAGGTTTTGACTAATACTATATTTAAAAGAAAACCTCTCAGTTATTACTTCTGAAATTGTGAGTAGTTTATTTAATATTAATGTTCTTAATATGTAAAATAGTAAACTTTTGGGTTGTGGTGGTTTCAAGAGAATAAAGTCCAACCAAAATCTGTTTAAATTGCTGTTAATGTTTGTAAGTTATTTTGTTTAAAAATCCATAATCCTGTATCACAAGTCACTATTGCATTTGCAAAACACCTTAGAAGTTTGTAAAAACCTTTTTATTATTTGCTTATAAATATTTCTTGCCAATTTTAGCTGTAATGTTCCGTAATAACTTTGGCTGAACTGAAATGGAAATTAACTCTTTTAAGCAGATAATTCTTTCTGTATGCTTTTTGTACCCCCCAAAGTAGTGCAGGCAGATAGAAGAAGGAGGGGAGCATTCTAATGTAAACTGACATGTTGAAAATAATCTGGGGTGTAGAGTGGGATCTGTCTTGGAAGGTTGGGGGACTGGGTGAACATGCACATTGCTAAGGGTGCAAGATGTGCAGAAGTAATTTTTATCCTCCATTTTTTGGATTACGGTGTTCAGAGAGGGAAGCTACTTTGATACTAACTTTGAAGTAGCTATTTTCATTTGCATCTAAGTTACTTTGAATTTTTATTTAGTACTGTATAAATATCAGTCCTTTTTTCTTGTTTTATGCAGAATCAGATTCAGTACCTCAAGCAAGTCCAGCAGCCTAGCGTTGCCCAACTGCGATCAACAATGGTGGACCCAGCCATCAACTTGTTTTTCCTAAAAATGAAAGGTGAACTGGAACAGACTAAAGACAAACTGGAACAAGCCCAAAATGAACTGAGTGCCTGGAAATTTACGCCTGATAGGTAAACAAAACAAATACTCCCCAGTCAAGACTTCCCTGACAGTCCCACTACGAGAATGCTATGGTGGGACAGCCAAGTACTCGTTTCCACACCAAGACTCAGACGTTTTGAGGCAAAGGCCACATTCTTATACTGTCCAGCTTGTAATGCTTAATGTAAAACTTACCAGATGAACCTTGTGTTTCAGCTTTTTTTCTCCCCCTTTGCTTCAGAGGCCTGACAGCGTCGGACTATTCTGAAGACATGGCCATCTTCGAAAAAAAATCTTTTCTAGAACATGTAGACGTTTGCAAAATTGTTCTATTTGAAGAAAATAGAGGGAGAAACAGAAGTCTTAAGTCTGTGGCACACTGTGTCTACAGACAGTTTGGAGGAGAGAGAACATAGAGATCATAAATCATGAATTGAACATGTAAAATTTCTGTAAAATGTAGAAGTGGAATATGCTTCGCTCTTAACCTTGAGCCTAGTGACTTAGAGACACTGTAAGTCAGTTTTGCCAATAAGACTGTGGACTTCCTGCTTGTTCACTGAACTGCTGGGTCAAAACTCAATGAGGTGAATTTTGCATTAAAGAGTTTACTTGCTAACCAGTTTTGAATAGCCACGAGAGTGCTATTTGATATCACAACAGTGATAGTGTACACATTTGACTGTTTAGCCTTTGGGCTCTCTAGCACTTGAAGCAGCTTTAAGTCACTGTTGCTAAATAATGAACTGTTTCCTGGATGGTTGGTAATACTGTGGACGTCTCAAAATTGGGACTGTACGAAAATGCACATTCTATCTAATTGCAGGTTTAAAATTGTTGGAAGCAATATATATTTGGTCACAACTAGCATGTATAAGAAACACTGGTTGTGATAAGTATTTCACTGCATGTTTTCATGCAGAAATGAAAATTTCGATCTTCCACACTAAGAACTGATCTGAAATGCTGAATACAGAAGGCATGCGATGGCAGCTGTCTTCAGTATTGGTGGGGTGTTTTTATTCTGTTGTACATCTGGGGTTTTTTTTTTGTATTGCGCTTCTATATAAAATGTGCCTTGAAATAGTTGTAATTTATAGTTCAAGGAACACTACTGGTTATACTGTTGTATGTGAAACTCCTGGGATGAACGAGAATTGAACAGTTGTTATTTCTGCATTGTCTCGTTCTCTGAAAACAAAGTCAGTATTTTAACAAACCAAAAACTTAAATGCATGCATTTTCCTTGGTTGAATCAGTGAAGGAGTCTTTGCTACTCTATTGATGGCTCTGTTCTGTTGTCCCAAGTTACTTGTAAGTAGCAGTCTGGGACAGTTGGGAGTGCATGTTTGAGGTATGTAAAGCAAAATGGAGATTTGGTATAGCATTTGTGTGTTTGGTTTTTTCCTTAGAAAATAGAGTTCTATTTAGTAATCTGAGGTTTTGATTTTTTTTAAAACAGTTGGGCTATATTTTATGACTCAGTCTGATCCTAGAAAATTCAGTTTTAAAGTAAAAAAAAAAAAAAGACATCCAGCTGTCACAGAAGGTGATGTATTCTAACTGTTCCAATGATTTTTATTAAGATGCCATTACATAATTCTGACTCTGAAGTATCTTTTACTGTTTGTGCTGCATTGATTAATATGGGATTGAAGCGTAGTATACTTATGCAGGTTTACTTTTTTTTTGCATGAGTAATGACTTAACAGCAAAAGAAAAATCTACACAAACTTTACGTTTTTAAAAGTGATACATCTGGAATGATTTTGCTATAGCAGTATCTAAGATTTTAATGATCTAGCATCAAAACAGAGGTAAGACTTATATTTAATAAATTGTTGATGTGTTACCAAGCCATTTGTAAAGCTCACTATAATGTGTTGAAAGAGACATGCCATGCAGATTGCTTGTTTACTTGGAGTTGAGAAAATTCTTTAATACATTTAGATACAAGTTGGTTGTTTTCTCTAAGTCCTCAGGCTCTAAATGGGAGTTTACAACTGAGGAGTGACAAGTAATTTTTCACTTCCTTTCAAACCAAAATATCAAAAGAAAATGTTATTAGCTACAGCATACCCTAATTTGCATCATATAATTTTAAGTCAGTGGTGTGAGTGTGCGTAATTCATACATGCGGTAGCTGGAATATGGAAAATTAGAGTTACTTCCTGGTAAATAATTGAGGCTTCTTCATTTACTGGGTTAAGATTTTACTGGATTTTATTTCTGGAAAGGTTAAAAAAAATGGTTACTCATGTAAAATACTTACAGGTTTCTTCATTCCCTTTGCATCTTGCACCCCTCCGTAATTGCTTTAATTGTCCACCCCTAAATGCAGCTTCTCTTAATTCATGGCATCTGACCCAGTTTTTTAAAGAGGCAATGGCCCTATATTCACATCTTGAACTGATGTTCTTGGCAAGGGTAACATGTTGTAACTGCAGCCCTAAGCAGAGTTAGTTCTGGACTTTCACTGTAGATAAGGCTGTGTAGCATAATCATGGCTGGTGTCTGGAGGGGAAAATAAAAGGGTGTGTAATCAAGGGAATGGCCATGCTAAGCCATTTCAACCATCATTAAACAGAGTATACACTTGGAATAAAAATTAGTAGAAATGTCATTTGCAGTAAGCCTAGTACAACAAACTGTAGTCTTCTGAAATTTAACCACTTACATTCTTACAGGTTTTGTTGCATGTATGTTCAAGCGGATTTGTGAAAACAATACTGAACTTAGTTTTACAGCTAATAGAATTTATTTTAATAGTTACTGGATTTTGTGTTCTTGAATATGTTGTCTTTTTTGTAAATTGCAAGGGGAGGTAACTTGTTGCCCTACTAGTTCAGAACATCTGGAAAAATTTTGATGGGAGAAACAGCATTATAGGTAACTATGCAAATTTCTATACAGGTAATAAACATTTTACATTTTGGCAGGAGTTAATGTGAAGAAATTAATGGGATTCTAAAATTGTCCCATTTCCAAGGTAACTGGTACTTGCTAATTCTACAGTTGACATTGGTTTGTGAAAAGCATTAAATAACTTAAGCGTTGTAAACTTTTTCTACTTGAAGTGATGATGACTACAGTAACAGGAATTTGCAAATGGCTAAAAATCATGTCTGCCTCATAACTTTTGGGATCTGTCACATTGGTTATCTCCAAAGTGGTCCTGGCTTGAATGAACATCTCTAAGGAAACTTGCATCTTAAGTGTGCGACTTGGACTGTATTAGGTCAGCACAATTTAAACTTCAAGGACCTGGCATTGGACATCACATCAAGAAAGAAAACAGGCTGCTGCCTTTAGCAGAGTTTCAGGCCTCCAGGACTTTACACAGCCAGATTCCTTCTGGAGCAGACCATCTGAAAGATTTGGGAAAGTCAGTTGGAAAATGTTAAATGGGGCATAGTTGGCGGCAGAGCTTAAAAGTTGTCTAAGGCTTGAATGCTCATAAGGTAGTTGATAAGGAAATTGTTTTAAATTCTTTGGTTGGGTATTTTGGTTGCAGGAGAGAACTGTGGCTGTGCTTGTAGCAGAAATTTCCTGTTCTACTTTTTTAATCCTCAATTTTTTCTTCAATATTTGTCACTTGTTTAAAAGCAAACTAACAAAAAATTAAATGACCTTCTTGGTCTTGAAAAGTAATGCAAGTCTTGCCATTGAATTCACAATAAACCTGTACAAGTTTGGGTTGTTTTTTTGGCAGAGCTTACATTTCTATAGAAAAGAGGTCAGCTTCATTATGGTGCTGAGCCTATTAAAAGTAGAACTGTTTGAGGATGTTATCCTGACTTGGCAGACTAAGAGTCCTAAAGTACTTTAATTTTTTTCTTTTATGGAGTCAGCTGTATTGCCTATATATTAATTTGCATACTATTTCCTATAATGCTTTACAATGTGATTTTTATTATGAAGATTAAAGATGTGTATTGTTACCAGTTTAGTAAAGAAAACCTTGTCAGTTGAAAATAATGCTTTCTGCCTGTTCCGCATTTCTTTCAGAAACTGAACATCCTAATGATCATTACTTATGATCTGAAATCTGTCATTCACAAGGAAGTAGATAAGTAATATGCTCCTTCCTTAATGTCCTGCAAGTGTTTAGGTACTTTTATTCCTCCTCACCATACAAGATGCACTTAAGCAATACTAACTATAGAAATCATGAAACAGACTATGCATGTAACTGTCAAACATGTAAGTTCAGTTGAAAAATAGACATGTAATTTCTTGAATGAGTACATGGACAGCATTCAAAAGAATATTTAAACCTCTTAAAGAAAAATGGAGGTCACTATGAAAAATTAACATGGGATTTATTATTTTCCCCCAAGCAACTTTCTTTTCTTCACCCAAATTTAATTATTAAATTTTGTCATTACAATAAATGGGGAAAGTTTTTGCTTATGTAGTTTTTATGCAATACTTGATCTTTTGAATTGCAAAGCACATCTTTAATCAAATATTTAACTCTGTTGAGAATTAGCACATGCAAGATTGTGCATACTGATAATCCAGATGTTGGTATCAAAGAACAATATGCTTATTCATATTTTCAGTAATAAAACTTGTCTTCCACTTTATGGGACAGTGGCAGAAGATCAGCTGGCCTTGGAACAACATGTGGTAACTACAGGGAGACTTTCTGCTATGACAATTATGTTGAGGCATAATGTTCCTTGAATTGTGACATGCAGAAATTGCATCTCCTTTTTGTCTGTAATTGTGATTGAGGAAAATTACTGAAGGTTTTGTATTCATTTTGTGATAGATGGCTCTTTCCTTTGCAGCCAAACAGGGAAAAAGTTAATGGCGAAGTGTCGAATGCTTATCCAGGAGAATCAAGAGCTTGGAAGGCAGCTGTCCCAAGGACGTATTGCACAGCTTGAGGCAGAGTTGGCTTTACAGAAGAAATATAGTGAGGAACTTAAAAGCAGTCAGGATGGTAAGGGATTTTTTTAAAGAAAATGGAAGTTGCCTTGTACTTCTGCTAGTTTAATTTCCTGATGATATACATAATGTAAAACCATCTTTGCCAGAATGAAAGGACAATATCAAGTATAATAGGATTTCACTGGTAGTCTTAATTGAAAACAAAATCCTTAACTTTTGGGGAACTGGTGGGATTTGCAGTCCAGTAGTGCAGTGTATAAAATTGAGATTTTTGTGCTGTAGGTCTTGGTATTTAGTAGAGAATGTTTAGACTACATGCATTATTGGTGAATTGGCAAGATGAAAGCTGTGAAAATTACGTGAAGCCTAGGCATGCGCTGAGAATAGAAAGCTTCTTGTTAACTCTGACTCATTTTGAATTTACTTTAAAAAAATCAGTGACTTCCTAACAATGTGTAAGAATATGATTTTTTTTCCTTAGGTAACTTAGATAAAGGAAAATAACATTGTGTTCACAGTCCAAATTTTACAACATTGTAAACCTAAATTGAAATCACCTATGAACTCTGACCTCTTGCATAAACTAAATGGAGGGGAAAATGCAAGTTTTTAAGTCTTCCTTCTCAGTTCTCCATAGGATCACTGGTTCTGAATACAGTGTTAGAGTAGGTTATCTGAAGTTTTGGGATACAACCTGTTTAGACATCACATAAACCTGAATATCTTTTTGCTTGTTTTACATCTAAAATCTGTAAGATAGCATAGCCTTGGATTTGACAACAGATGTAACTCTGAGATATCCTGTATTTTTAAGGATAGGTCTTCCCCCTGATGATATTTTCATATTTTTGAGAAAGAAGCAGTATAAAATCAGAATTAAGGTAAAAGATTCCATAATGTCACTTTGTTTGAATAGTTACTCTTCTGCTTTGTAACTACTATTTTGATAATGTACTTCAACAAAATTTATTAAGTACATAATTGAAGCAAGTGTAGACATTCTTTACAGGCTTCTGCTCTTGAATGCAGTAGTCTCCAGAACTGAGATGTGTTCTGTAGCACCTATTGCCTCTTCCCCATGTGAGTCAAGATGATGATAGTCCTGCAAAAACAGTTTTCCTAATGATTGTTTTCCATAGCAGCAAGAACACACACAAATCTTTACAATATTTAACAGTTTGCATTTTATTTGCTGTGTCATATTGATAGTGCAGTTGAATGGAGGACTAAGGGAGTTGGTGTTTGTTTTACTGTTTTGAGGTCAGATTCATTTTGCTCCTGAATGAGTCCTAATTGTAAAAGCCTTTTTCTGGTATGTAAATATTAAAACACCCAGTGGAATTATTTAACAGCTTTGTTGGTAAGAAAGTCTTTGTGTCCTGTTTTGAAGGATTTAAAGGATTAAACAGAGTAAGAGCTGAAACTTCCTTGAAAGATGATGAAAAGTTGTTGTTGTTGTTACTGAATAGGCTTTTGCGGTTATTTGCAAATAATTTGCAGTTATTCGGATCAGTTACATATGGATGTTGTTCATCGTCCTGTTTTTACTTTTACAGTATTTCTGTTAAGGTTTTATACTTGAGTAAAAGTAGGCACATTAGGATCTACTTGCAAAACACTAATTACTGGAATTGAGCTTTTTTATAAAAATCTTCTTGCCCAGATATTATTCTCATGGATTTTGAATAACAGTATAGAAAATAAGTAGATACAACAAGGAAGCATTTTCTCCTTCAGAGGCAGAGTATCAAAACCAGTGCATACCCAATGGTTGAAAAATATTCATTGAAAAATCTCAGCATAAAATACTGAGCTACAGGATTTTAATTTCTTGTGTGAAATTCAAGCTATATATGGGCTATTAAGTGTTTGCAACAAATGTGTTTTCTTTACATAGAACTGAATGACTTCATCATCCAGCTTGATGAAGAGGTAGAGGGTATGCAGAGTACCATTCTAGTTCTTCAGCAGCAATTGAAGGAGACTCGCCAGCAGTTGTCACAGTACCAGCAGCAGCAGTCCCAGGTCTCCAACCCAGGTACCAGCAGGACTCCATCTTCTGAGCCTACAGACCAGGGAGAGGCTGTGGGTAAAGACTGCAGCCGCCTGGCAAATGGACCAAGCAATGGTAGCTCCTCCCATCAGCGGACGTCTGGGCCTGGATTTTATAGGGAGGGTAGCGGCACAGAAGATGATTTCCCCGCCTCTCCAGGGAATGGTAATAAGCTGTCCAACCACTCTGAAGATAGAACTGGTAGAGGAAGTGGTAGCTACATAAACCAGCTCAGTACTGGGTATGAAAGTGTAGACTCTCCCACTGGCAGTGAAAACTCTCTCACTCACCACTCAAATGACACAGACTCCAATCATGATCCTCAAGAGGAAAAAACAGTGAGCATGAAAGGTAACAGAACTGTGGGTTCTCGTCATGTCCAGAATGGTTTGGACTCCAGTGTAAATGTGCAGGGTTCAGTTTTGTAACATTTTTCTGCAAAATTTTTATACAGTGTCATTGAAATTGGGAGAGGATACTGTCCAGAAGCCGTTTAAATTAGTGCATACTTGTCACAATTTTGCCTTTTTGTGGGTTTCTTTTTGCTTCAATACCTCTGCCACTTTGGAAATTTTAACAGTTAATTACGTTGAATGTTGCTAAAAGGACGTTTGTGTAGCTCAAGTTATTTTTATATGAGTTAATGTGAAGTTGAAATGGAAATTATTTCCATAAAGTATAACATAAATGATGTCTGTACAAATCTGTGTATATCTAGAACCTGTGCTGTGTAAGGGCATTCTTACTCATACTGTTATACTTACACCACCTTCCAAGATTTGTCATAATAGCTGTGGGTTTATGACTGCCAAGTTTGCCCAGTACAGTAGTTTTATCACTAAAAAGATGGACTTACTGAAGGAGTCCTGTAGTAGTTTCAGTGTTAATTACAGTTTTTCCCACCATACATCTGTGCATTTTCTCCTTAGGTGACCGAATGTTTATGAATTGTGTGCATAGTTACTCAGTTTTTAAGAACTGTTGTATCCTGTTGATGCATATTGCTCTGTGACTCCAATATTATCTTACCTGTACTGACCAAACCTAAATAAAAACTTTTAATAATGTAATTTCCTCATTGTTCCTCATTGGCTTACATGTTTCCCCCCTCCCCCCAAGTGTATTTACAGAACTGGCTTTTTTATTTGAATTTGTTTCTGTGTCAATCCTATCTGATACAGTGCATGCCAAATACATGAAGTTTACAGATGTGTACTAATACTAATTTCAGCACAGCCTGATAGTGCTTGTTCTACAGGTTGTGTCCCTATTGGCATAAAAAGGGAGGTGGGCGTGGGGAAGGAAGGAAACTGCTAATAAAGGTAAACCTTAGAGTTGCAACCTGGGACTAATAAGGATTAAAAAAAGAAAAGGAAAACCAACAAAAACCCCACAAAATCTAGATGGAGCTAACAGGTAAACATACAAGTACAAAAAGTTAACATGTTATTTATTCAGCCTTTTAAGCCAGATACGACTTCCATTGTTTTTCAATGCCTGTCTGAGGAAACTGATTTCTTAATGTGTACAGAGAATGTAAAAATGCCTTTAATGAAGCATATCTTTATTGTTCAGTAGTAATGAGGTATGAATTTGTCAGAATTGGATTTCTGATGGTGATTTTCTGTCTGCTACTTTAGTGATGGTGGCACATAAGCAAGGAGATGAAAAAGCACTGGCTTTTAAGCACTGTTCAAAGGTAAGATGAAAGTACTTAGTGGTATATTTTAAGGTATACTTAAGTCCAGTTTCAACATTTTTTTTCTACTTGGGAATCTTGTACTTACCAGATAACTAATAAAATTATAACATATGTAGCCCCTAATATATCAGGAAATAGCCTATTGCTTTGCAGTTCACTGTGGAAGCAGTGAAACTTGTTTGAAAGCAGTATTTATCCAAAGTTCTAGAGCATATTTGAATTTGTTTAAATTTACAGTTACAGTCAATTCCTAGATTATAGAAGGGCTTCTGTGGTAGCATTTTTAAGTGCCATGTGACATTTAGCATCTGCACTAATGTTGTCCAAGCAAAATGGATGTAATTAAAATGCTACCAGCTGCTGTTTCTGTTAGAGACATGCTAGTCCATGTAGCGCTGCTGTTTTAATTTTATACCGTTCACATCAATGTTTTAAAACCACATAGTAGTTGTCACTGGAAGTGAAATTCCATTGGTGATACCTGGTTACTTTTTGAGTGTCACTTTCGCCCTCATTGCCTGAAAAACAGCAGTTAATAGCTGAATGTATGAAGGGGGAATGAGAGATACCTACACAAAACTATGCTGGCATCTGGTACCCAAAGGAATTTTTAGTTCACAGAAATCTTTGGTGGTGATTTGTATTTGATCTTGGTATTCCTTGCTTATCTGTAGCATGTGTGTATATGTACGTCGTGGAACCTCTACATGGTATAATGTAATATTTGTAAGAACCTTTTAATGCTCATAACAGATTATTATAATGGCTTTATCTGATCAGAGAGGTGATAAATAGCCGTGTGAAGACATCTGATCATTAAAAGAATGCATAGCTTTCAGGTGATGATGACTTGCTACTTTATCAGTTACTATAGGACATTTATGTTTTAAAACCTCATCTAAAGATGATTTTAGAGTGTGGTACGTAATTAGTAAAAAACCCCAAACCACTGCAGCTTAGAGCTTAGCTGAAGAGCTTAAAAAGTCAGAAAGGCAAATTATACCCTTAGACTAGAAGTTAGTTTAACTTGTTGAAGAAAAATAATTTTAAGGTAAGCTGTTCCCCTTGTTAGCCTTTGCTTAGAGAGTATCTTCTAAACACACAGGCTAGGGATGCTTTGATTTGCCACCACCCCCCCAAATGAAAGCAACCCAGCAACTGCACCAGATAATAAAATGCATCATATACTTGACTTCTTTTCATGGAACACTTGCTACAAGCAGTAGTTAACTGCAGTATAATACCATATATGCAAATGCTGAAATCTGTAATATTCTTGTTAGTACCTGGCTGTCAGTGCCTATATTATGACATTTAATAATCATGAATGTAGTTGGTTAATTTAAACAAACAATGACATTTTATTGATCACCAATACATGCAATATATCCCTCCTTAAAATTAGGTAGTGCCTGTATCTTGCTGTATGTATTTTTATCATTCAGGGTGGGGAAAAAAAAACTTGATTTTGGACAATTCACCTTTTATCTTAGCTACTGAATAAAGCAGGTATTTTTAATGTTCGGATTTCTGCAACAGTACCACTGGCTGATCAGAGAAAGTAAATTAATGTGGTTCTCTAGGGTGCCTCAACAAGTGGGGGGATGGATACACTACTGCAGTGTGCCTCATGGTTAGCTGAGATTCCTTGTGTGCGTCTCCAGGTGGGTTTCCTCGCAATGGGCAAGGTGAGGTTAGTTATTTCCCAGCAGTATAGTTCAGGCCTTATCCCCACTGAATTTTTGTAACTTGAGTTTTTTATAGTTTGTTAACGGTGTTGTAACATCTTAGAATATACATGTTTAATTTAAAAGAGAAAATGTAAAGACTGAAGGTTTTGTGGTGGCAGAGATGACTTCTGTACAGTTTAAGTTTTACCTACTGTTTGTCTTGCCTGCAGAGTGCCTCCTGACTTGGGGAATGAGCTCTCCTCACTGACCTGTCTGGAGCACCAATGTTTAATGGGTGTTTGAACTCATTTGCACTAACCCTACCGATTATTGCAGCTGATGGGCTTAAGGCACCCGAACGGAAGGTTTTCCTGAGCGCCAAAGGCCGCTGGATAGATAGCTACCGCGGGGAGAGCAGGTGTTGGGCAGCAGGATGGACACAAGAATCGGTAAAAGAACAGAAATGAACCAACAAAAGTAAGTCGTAGACAAAACAGCTGTGAAGGTTATTGTTTAGTGCAGAAACGCGTCTTTGCCAGGCAGGTTCTCAAGAGGCTGTTGCAGCCGTGCTGCGGTGCCGTGCTGCGCCCCGCGATGGGCAGGCCCGCCTGGCCCGGAGCCGCTGAGACCGCGGCTTTGCGGTCCGGGCTCGGGGCAGCGGCGCTGTGGGTGGCGCCGCGCCGCGCCCCGCCCGCCGTGCGGGAGGCGGTGTGCCCGCGGGGCCGCGCCTGCGCCGGGCCGGGCCGGGTAGAGGCGCCGCCATGCTGTGCCGCTTCGCCGCCGCGGGCAGGTGAGAGCGAGCCGCGCCCCCGACCCTCGGTCCCGCCGCCGTTTAACGCCGAGGGGGCCGCGCCCTGCGTGCTCCACAGCCTCGGCACCGGCCCCGCGCCCTCCCGCGTTCCGCCCGCTGTCCGGGGCCCCGCCGGCCCTACGCGGCGCCGCCAGGCCCTCCGGTCTGTGCTGTCTGGGGGGCTGCCGAGAGCCCCGCGCGGCCGCTCTGCGGGGACCGGGGCTTTGCTCGCGGTGCGCCCCGGTGTTATGCCAAGGTCACCGGCGATACGGCGCAGGGCCCAGCAGCAGGCCGGCCCTTTCCGTCGGGGCCCTGGTCATGTCGCAGGGCAAGTGCGAGGTGTTAGAATGGGGCAGGGCAGCACAGCCCGCGTGGGTTCCTGCGCCGGGCATCGCGCCCCTCGTGTGTTCGCGGGGACGGGGAAGCGCATGGCGGTGTCAGGGCTGGGAAGGCTCAGTCCTGGAAACCCGGTGACTGAGCATTTTGTAGCCTTTTTATTTACCGGTCCAGGGACCTCCTGGATAGTGAGGGAAGGGCACTTCAGTGACATCTTTGCTTCTATGTTTAATCAATAAAGATTAGGCGAAGCTTTGAATGTCAGCGTGTTGCTACTGTGTTTCCATTACTGTCCCTGCTTTTCATTCACCTGCATGTTTGTGACTCTGCAATGGCTTGGGGTCTTGGCTTGAGAAGCAGCAGCTTGACACTGTAAAGCCCCCTATCTGTGCTTTTTGTGTGAATTCATCTTTGCATCCAAGCTAAAGAGTATGCTTGCTTTGAGCTCTTGAAAAATGGAAATTTGACTTCTTTACCTAAGATACTACTCCAGTTCTTAAATCAGCGTATCATAATAGTGATGATTTCAGTCTGTTTCACTGCTAAAGCCCAAGTCTTACGGAAACTGTTTCCTTCTGGTATTTTTTCTCCTCTAGAAGCAGCCCTAAGTTGGTAGTACCATTGGGATGCTTGGTTTCTAGGCAAAAGCACACTCTTCCTGATCTGCCATATGACTATGCTGCTCTGGAACCTCATATTAATGCAGAGATCATGCAGCTGCACCACAGCAAACATCATGCTACCTATGTGAACAACCTCAATGTTGCAGAGGAGAAATACAAAGAGGCACTGGCAAAAGGTTTGTATACCACAGTCAACAGGTGAAAGGGAAGCTTATTGGCATAGATAATACAGGAGAGAAAAAAAAAGGCAATAGTTCCTTTTTAAAGTTTTACATTATGTAATTGCAGTGGTTTTAGGTAAAATCTTTCATTGTAAGCTTCAGTGGTGCTGATATTCGGAAACTAAATTAACTAAAAAGCATGCATTCTGTTCTCTGTAGTACTGTAAAACTAGAAGAAAATTAATTAATTTTTGTGGGTTTAGTATTTACATGAGTAACTTGAACCAAAGTAAGTTTGAGTCAATACAAAATTAGTCATTTTACTGAACAAGTACTTTGTAATAAAAGGTTAGTAGCAAAGTTATGTAATGTGAAATTTGTGTGCCTTGATGGTTTTCACATCAGATGCTCCTCTTGGTCTTGGTAAATAATTTTAGTTGCCTACATGTTGTTGTTGAGATGGACAAACGACAAAATATACAAGAAAGTCAGGCATAGATTCCATTTATTTTTAGCACAGCTACTTTTTTAAATATATTTCCTAAGTGTACCTGCATTAACATTATTGGTGCTTACTATATCTAAATAATCATTCATTGGCCACAGTTAAAACTTTGTGTCTCTGTACAAATTCACCCATCTTGTTATCCATTATCTTCTAGCTTCCTGAGTTCTCTCAGCACCTGCAAGTTGTTTACGATTCTCTAGCTGAGGAATGTGTCTTCATGGGTACATCACTGTCTCACCAAGGTCAAATTCTTCCTGCCCCGCCAAGGGATCTGCAGGCCCACTGCAGTTCCCTATACCTCCAAAGAGAGCTAAGATGAATGTGCAGTTAACATATCTAACACACAGTGAAGAGACCTGAATTTGGGTATCAGTTATGTCACTGGGTCAGATTAAGGGTTTATCATGCAGGTTGCAAGCCTGTGAGAGACACTAAGATATGCAGCAAGCCATCATGGAATTTTGTTGTTAGGATCTCGTATCTTGAGGTATGCTGACTTCTGTGTAAACTTCATAGTTGTGGCAGAGCTACACTGAAACATGAGATTGTGTTTTTCCAAAGCCTCTTTCAGTTGGACTGATAAAAATGTCTGAAATAACACGTACATCTTTTTAAGAATGGTGAATATTTTCTATTGGGTTTTTTTCCCCCCCTGTTGTGTTGGTCTTCCTAAAGGGTGTCAGTTTACTTCAGTGAAGTGATTCCTGTATAGGCTAACTTCTGTCTGCTTGCCAGGTGGCTTCACAGTGTAATTTAACTGCTGGGGCTCAGGTGAAAGCGAGAGTTGCCAATGTCTGTGTAAGTTGACTCCTGTATCCCGTGATAATTAATTGCCAGTATGCTTGAATAGAGAATGGAGATTTTCAGGTGCCTAAGGAAGCCTAAAAATAACTTTTGCAGTCTAAATTAATGAACTAATGTGATTCAGTTAAGAATCAGGAGGTCATGATTGCTGTCTTGCCCTGCCGTTGGTGGTTCCAGGAAAGGTGTATTCCGGAGATTTAATTACTGCAAACACAAGTGGGGAGCAAACCTGAACTATAAGAGCAGTGTCTGCTGCTTCTGCTGCTGGTGCTGTTTAATGACCAAGGCTTCAGCCACTAGTGGAGGCAGAATTTCTGGTTATCAGAAATATCTACAGTGTTGTGGATCCTTTGAGGTATTTTTTAAAAGTTCTTCCATTTGGTAGCATCTCATATCTTGGTGTTGAAATGTTCTACCTATATGTAGAAGTTAAGTTTCCTTAAGGATTTTGTGAGGGTTATTTATTGGTGGTGGTCGTGCACATCAAAGCAGACAAATAGTTACCTGAGAGTGTGCAGTTTGTCTTGCTTTTGTTTTTTTTTCTCCTTTAATTGCTATCTCAGTATACTGTAAGGCTCTCATTAGAAAATTTTCTAAGACCAGCCTTTAGGAAAGGGCAAAGTCTGAACTGCCATCTCATTCTGTCAGTATTGTCATTCTTTTAAAACTGAGCATGATCAAAAATCTTGCTGTGCTCTGTATCAGTGTCACATTACATCTGATCACCATCTCTTCTGGACAACAGAACCTTGTCAGTGGCTTTTGTTCAGCAACAGAAAGTGAAGTATTCTCTTCAGATTATCTTTAGCATGTTCTTTACCTATCTGTATCTGCATAGAAGTCCTGTTGGCTGATGTTGTCAACTTACTTGAAAATGAGCATGCACTTTTGTGATAAGGTGCAGCACAGGACTTTGTTTCAGCATAAACTGGTTCTAATTACTGGTCCATCAAAATGTGAGATTTGTTAATTGAAGGATATTCACCTGAAACTTAGTGAAAACGTTTGACTACCACGGTTTCCTGCTCTTCTCAAGAGCACTCTCTCAAGTGTGCTGCACCATTGCAAGGAAACAAATGAAATAGGGGAAAAAAAGGAAAAGCTGAGCTGACTACTCTCCTAAGCAACTCTAAGCTGCCTGTCTTGGGTTACTGAAATGTCTGTGGACCCTCTATACCAATGAATTCCAGTACACTTTCACTGTAACTTACGGGCAAGTTACTTTTTATTTTAATACTGGTTTTTTTTTCCCCAGTGCAAAATTCAGCAGCACAAAAATTGTTTTAAGGGCAATGGTCAAATGCCATCTATGGTTCCTAGTGGTCCTGAGGAGTGAGTTGTTCTAAGGAATGGTGGAATAAAGAGTGAATACATTAAAGACATTTTAAGTTATCTTTTTATTTCTGGCTTGCAATATGTTGTATGCCCTGGATGAACTTGAAAGTCTCATTAAGGCATGCAAAATTCAAGGTAAATGTCCCGAAAATGCCATTTGAGTGGCCATGAGACATGTCTTATCCTTAACTTGATATCAAAATTCAGTGGTTTTACAAACTACATTGAATGCTTTGTTTCAGTCCTGTACCCATCTGTAGTTTGTGAAGGGTAGGAGGAGATGCTGAGAACATGGAATCCTGAATTAAAACTTTAGTGACAGGTGTGCTAGTGCTTTGAGGCTTGCATTCATATCTGTGTTGAGGTCACTCATTTGTTGCTATAAGATTTCTAACACTTATGGCTGAGAGAGTACAGAGGAAACAGCTGTCCCCTGATTCCTTATGAAAGAATGTATTGAAATGGTGAAAAAACCTTTAAAAACCTTTGAAATGCTTCACTGCTTTTAAAAGCCAAAATACTATTCAAAACACTTATGTTGAAGTGGTGCAACACTTCAATGGTGATAATAGTTTTATTTATATTTTTATATTCTACGTCCTTAGGTGATGTTACAACTCAGGTGTCACTTCAGCCTGCACTGAAGTTCAACGGTGGGGGTCATATCAATCACACCATCTTCTGGACAAACCTTTCGCCTAATGGAGGAGGGGAGCCTAAAGGTTAGTGCTTGTTACAGTGGTGTATTGCATCAGTTTTAATTAATAAGTAGAATTGATGATGTTTTCTTGCTTTGAAAGAGTCTAAAGGATCTTTATTTTTCAGACTTAATTCACCTTTCTATGTGACAGTTACTACAGTTCTGAGAAATTCAAGGGGTTTTTTGGATGGAAGCCAAGAGTATAAACAGCTAGCCTTATGTGAAGTATTTTTAATTTCTAAAGCTGATTATGTATACACTGCAAAATACTTGGCTATTGCTATATACTGTCCTTTCCATTTTTATAAGAAAAAATAGTTGTACAAAGCTGTGCTAAATAAATTGCCATAGGCACTTGGTTCACAGAAAGGGAAGAAATGTGCTGCAGACCCACCCAGCCCAGTGACTGAAGCTGTGCTCCAGTTTGAATAGGGATAGGTTAGCAGATAAAGCCTAACGGAAGAAACCCCCTTGGGGAGGATAGAGTGCTGACTACCTACAAGTGACCTGCAATTAAAGGCCCTATAATACACATCTCAAGAAAGTTGTTACAATAAACTTGAGGGGTTTTGAATGAGGTTTATATGCCTCTGATTTCCTGTGCTTTTTTTTTTTTTTTTAAGGAGAATTGATGGAAGCCATCAAGCGTGACTTTGGTTCCTTTGCAAACTTCAAGGAGAAGCTGACAGCCCTATCAGTTGGTGTTCAAGGATCGGGCTGGGGGTGGCTTGGCTATAACAAAGAGCAGGGGCGCCTACAAATAGCAGCTTGTGCAAATCAAGACCCTTTGCAAGGAACAACAGGTCAGGTTTCTGTCCTTCCTCTCTGATTCTGTCTTTGTAGATTTCACAGGGAAGTGTATGACATCTGAAGAGGGATTTGTGGACAATGCTGAGAAGAAATTGCTGGATAAATAGGTCTGGAAAACAAAAAGTCTCTACCAGCAGAAGTGAAAACACTTGCAGTTTTTAAAATAGCATTTGTAAAGCAGGACTTAAAAACACTGAGGAGCACAGAGTTAAAAGTTTCTTTAGTCCAAGAAAAAATAGATGGACTGCATTGTGAAAGTGTTTCTTGCTTAGGCAATAGTTTAAATTTAGGCTTCTTTGGATGATTTTTGAGTAACAGGAGTAACTTGCCTGTATCAAGTAAGATTAAGCCTCTTGCCTTCAGACTTTTTTCTCTGGCAGAGGAGCTGTTGACAGAACTGTCAGTGTAGCCAAACAGCAGGAGAGGAGAAGCTCTATGTAATAACTTGTTAATATGTAGGCTGGGTCAAAAATGGAAGCTTATAATTTGCATCCTCAATATTGACAAAGAGTAATGTGTGTCAGTTAAATCATCCTAGGATGTGGATAAATCTTACAGTTAGGCAAGCATTATAGTACTGGCAGTGATCACCTTTGAAAATACTTTTACTTACTTAGAGAGACATGAAACTGGTAATGGCAGGCTGGACACCCTTCACCAAGGGAAGAGGTGTTGGCCAGTGAGAATCCTACCTGCAGTGACTGTCCAAATCCTTCTGCAGATATCTTTATAATGTGATCTGTACAATTCATAGAGAATGGCCAAGAATTTCATGTATTGTCAGTAGTCCGTGTATTGCCTATCAGTAGGGGAAAAAGAAAAAGAGATTTAGTATAGGGACATAGAGCATAATGAGGGTAAATTTCATCATCCCCCCCATGAAAACTTCCCATTAAAAATTCAGTGAGAAGGATATTTTAGCACAGAATCAAGGAGGAAATTAGACACTTAAGGAATAACTTAGAATTAAAATACTAGAAGCAAGCTGGCATGGCAAGAGACCTTCATAGAGTAATTTTTCATGAAAATGCTTGCATAACTGTGCAAAAGATATAAACTTTTCAAAGTGATTTCATCTGGTTTCAGTTAAATCTTCAGGGCAGTTCTAGAGTATTTATAGATCTGTTTACCTGAATCAGCTCTGTCAGTTTATCAGTATGTGTGTGTGAGCACAGAGTCCTGTAAAACTTTGCAATAAACACCCATGTGCTGCAGAGTCAGACTCAGAAATTGGGTGCAGCTTGGGAATGCAACATAAAACTTTACACATAAACTGTGTTTTCATAGATATACAAAATTTATGCTCTTTTTTTCACAGGTCTCATTCCTTTGCTAGGAATCGATGTATGGGAACATGCTTACTATCTTCAGTATAAAAATGTTCGACCTGATTATTTGAAGGCCATCTGGAACGTGATCAACTGGGAGAATGTATCTTCAAGATATGCAACTTGTAAAAAGTAGAGTGGAATTCTTGCACAGACTACTAAAATGTCACCACTTCTACTCTGATACCACTCTTGTAGTAGTGCCTGTGGCTTACAAATTAATTGCTCTACTGCAGAAAACACTTCACTCATCCAACAAAAGCATTTCATAATCAAGCAAAGTGTTCACTTGTTTAATTCAGTGAGGTATTTACTTAGAATTTTGAAGCTTTAAGCTGTTGTGCAACAAAGGGAGACACTGTAATCTTTTCCATTGCTTGTAAAAGCATAGGTCATTTTGCTGAAGCTTAATGAGGTAATGGATTTCCTTGTTGTACTAAAATACCGAAGTGGAAATATGTGCTGATGTTGCTATAAACAAATAAAACTCAAAAGAAGAATCTTCTGTAACTTCTAGAAGAGACTCTTTTTTAGTAATAGCTGGTCTAGTTACTTGATGTCAAAATAATTGGAAGAGAAAAAATGCCTTTTGTAAATGGTTGTGTTATGGGCTGTAGAGCTTTCTTACAGATTGAAAAGGCAGATGAAAGGGGAAAGATGTTGCTGTTCCTGCCTGTATTGATGGTCTTCAGTCATCCTGCCCCTTTCTGCATCTCTTATGTGAGTTCTTCATGTATTGTGCTGATGCACAAGCTTTTGAGGTGTTACCTTGGGTAAGGGAATACAGTACTGTGTCAGGCAAAATTGGTGACACAGGGACCAGAATGATAGCATGGGATACTCATCTCATACTAACTGCTGAAGTATATCATAGAACATCCTTTAACTAAAGAGACTAATTACATGCATATATCAAGTGTGAATGCTCTTCACAACTGTGCTCCTGAAGAAGTAATGAAGTACTTCTGGTGTTGGAGCATGCCCAGGTGGTCTTGAAAAATACAAGAAATGGTTAACACATTGTGTTTACCATGGTATCTGCTTGAAGGTGAAGGGAACAGTGGAGTTTTTTTTCTGTTCCTTGTTGAAGTCTGTATGATATGGTGAAGTACCACATAGCAGAGATTAAAATAATAGTGGAGTGCTGCTCCTCATTGTGAATGCTGAGGCTTTGTTACTGAGTGCCATAAAGTATATGTGAGGCATCTTCTTGGTACTGGATGCTCTAAAAGAGCAGAGAGGTAAATATGCCTGTAGGCTGGTGCTCAGGAAAGGAAGAGTTGCAGAATTGCAGCCTGACAGTCCCCTGGGCCTAACTTGTCAGTCTTTGCTTAGCGGTGTTGCTGCTGAAGATGCTGTGTTTGTAGACACAGTTGTGTGTAGGCAACAGGATGTTAAAATAAGGACATTTTGAATAATTTTCATGAGGGGAATGAAGTGCAGTACCTAACCTAAATCCTGGAAAGTGATTGTGTGTTACGAGTCTGAAGAACAGGATGCATCAGGGTGGTCCTGTAAGCAGTGCTTGCAGGTGGCAAAGCTGCTGCACACAGAGACTGGTTTGCAGATAACAGATTTTGGCAGCTGAAGTTCTTTTCAGAAACAGATGCAGTCAGGTCTGAAAGGGCAGTATGCTGCTGCAAAATGCTACTGCACGTTAGTGATTTTTTGCCAAACTGCAAAAAGACATTTGAAGGCTAGTGTGAATCCCAAAGCATGTGTGACTCAATCTGTATTAGAACAGATTAATGTAATTCAAGGCAATCCAAACCAAGCTCTTGCAGCTCCTCCACTGCCCCTCCACAGCAGGCCATTGGGATGATGCCTTCATCCTTTTGTGATGGGAGAGGCCTGTGGGTGTCTTTACTGATCATGCAGAAATGGAAATAGATGAAAGAGGCTTTTTCCCTCCAGCTTCTACTTTCCACTTCACAATTTTTTATTTCACCTTTATCTACAGCATGTATTAAACATGCCCCCACCCACCCCCACCCCCCGCCAAGGTAGTAAACCCCCAAACTGTCTCCAGAAAATACTGACTGGTGACTCAGCTTGTGAGGTGGTGCAGTCTTCTAGACATTAAAGCCTCTCTGTTTACTGAAGACTTACTTGTCTTTGTTTTGCATTCAGGAATTCAGTTCTCTCTAGTGTGGCAAAATAGGTTTAAAAGCTGCTGTGCCGTTCTTCTAATATTTCACATGTCTGTTGCATTGACCTTGCAGAAGTTAATTATTACTGTAGTATAAAGCAAAATAATTGTGTTTACCGTCTTGTCTAACACTGAGCAGATAGAATACTGGTGGCTTAGTAGGCTTAACCTGCCTTTTCCTTCTCCTTAATGAATAAAAGTAGTACTCTCAGTTTTCATCATAGCTGCTATTACCCTGTTGATTTGAAAAACAATGCTGCTCTGGGAGTCAGTGGTAAGGAGAGTGTGTGTGTCTGACTGCAGAGCTGAAGCAGCAGCTCCTGTCTCAGAGACCCAGAGCTGTGCAATCCCCACTAGGTGGGAGTGTATGTCTGTCTTACTTGGAAATTCATCTCAGAGGTCCTAAGACAACCAAGAGTCAGGGTAGGTGTTCTCACTGCCCAGGAGGGAAAGTGTTTGGTCTTCCCCGTTTTAAGTAATCAAGGTGACCCATGTCAGTAAACAGTATGAGGGGGAGGAGACAATGCTGCTGTGGAGAAGACAGTTTATGGTAATACATCCAGTCAAATACAGAATTTATTATAACTAGAGCCAGGCAGGTGAAGGCTAGAGAGAGGTACACCTAATTAAAAAGATGCCTTTAGGGAGCCCATCTCGTTGCCTCATCAGTCTCTGTGTAGGTGTGGGGATAGATAGTACATGACACCCTGAATGGTCTTTCAAGTCCAGAGACCACAGATTTAACTGCAGGGGGATGAAGTCTGTTCCATGGCTATAATTAAGCAACGTGCAGAGAGCACGGTTTGCAGTTGCAACTGTGCTGCTTTGTAGGGCTGCTGCTGTATGAGCTTTTCACTGGATCTTCTCACCTAAGGAGATGGACAGACAAATTAGCACAGAGACAAGTCAGCAAATCTGCTGCCTGGACCTGCAGCTTTGACATGCCTGTCCCATAGTAATTTTTTAAAGCATGTTTGGGTTGATGGCACATCACTGGAACACCAAGAACTCCCTGCAGTACAGCACTTGGGAAGTTGATGTTAGGGTTATGTGAAATGACTGGGAGTCCCCACAGTTGTGGGATCCTGTTGCACGTGAATTTGCAGAAGAAATGGTAGTTTTCTCAAAGACTAGTTTCTGCAGAACTCTGGGAAAACATGCAAAGAGTGCTGGTTACTGCACTAGGTATTTGCAGACAAGTTGGAGGCTTTCGGAATCTGGCTTCCTCTGGGGGAGTTTTGTCCTGCTAGGGAAGGTAAAAACTTCGAAAAGTCAGGGTCTGTCTAGGAGTCCTTAGTCCTACCTTGTTTCCTCCACCTTTCTGGGGAGGAACCATGTCTATACTTCCCTGGCTTCCCCCTACCTCTGCTGAGGTCCCTTATTGAGCTCCATTTCCTTCAAAGTGAGCTCTGCAGTTCTGTTCCTTACAGCTGTGTTCCTTCTCACCAGCTGCTCCATAGTCCTTTATGCTGCTGGCATAGAACTGTAGCTCTAAAAAGTCAGATCTAGAAGCAAGTAGGATGGTAATTCAGCTATTTTTGTCCATAAGCTTTTAAACACTGACAGTAGCAGAATATTAATGGACAGCAATTTCAGTTTTCCTAGTTTTTATAAGAGAAGGTTAAAAGTTTTTACACTGCTACTGCGAGAAATATCACTGACACATCAGAGGTCTGCACGCCAAAAGGTAAGGAGAAAGAACATATGTTAAGTGTCATGATTTTAAGGTAATCTCACAGTTTTGAAAGGGGCTATTTTGTACTATTTCAATATTTGAACTTGACAGGAAATGGTGATATTGCAACCCTTGTTATGCCTCTAGAAATTCAGACCTGAGGCAGCTAAAAGCAAGGCCTTCCAGTTTTCAGGAATTTTGAAATTTGGCTGTGGTCAAAACTGGACAGAATTGAAAACTTGTCAGTATTTTCAGGAATCCAGAAGCTCCCCAGACCCTACAGCTGCTGGGCAAGTCTGGTGTTCTTGTCTGTCAGGGCAGCTGTTGCAGGATTCAAGCCTCAGGCTTCTCCCAAGTCTTTCAGGGAGAACTTTCAAAAAAAAGCATTTTGGGCTCACAAAGGTAGTATTTAAGAAAGTTCTCTGTCTCTCTCTGTCTTCTGACTAAATGCTTCACTGGACTATTTTCAGCCACTCTTATCCCTCCGGCAGAATTGTGTTAGGAGGTTGTAAGGCTGAGGGGAAATGCAAGCTTTCAAAGGATACATCATTCAGGTGCCGTTGTTTTGTCCCTCCCATAAAAGATGCATGCAAACCTGGCCTGCCTGCCAGGAGAAGAGCTTGACTCTTGCTGTTTTTTGAGTGTTTGAGTTCAGTTCCCAAGTCACTGAGAGGAACTCGTGTCAGAATAATGTAACCCTTTTCTTCTATCTGGACTCCTGCACCTCTCCTTGGGTTTAATTGCAATAAGCTGTACTGGTATTTATAAGGAAGAATGCTCAGGAATTTCTTCTTATTTATTTTTCTTACAAAAGAATAAGGATCACAAAACTAAAACTCTCATCTGGGTTTTTTGGGGATGGAGGGATATTTCTGAAAGCTCAAGTGTAGGGCTTGATGCTTGTTTGCATAACTAAATAAAATGGGAACAAATCAACTGGAATTAGCCTGTCTGATGCTCAAAAGCTCCAATGGGAGTTTTTCACTTCCCTTCATGAGATCCAGGTCAGTTAAAAGAGTTTAGAGCCAAAATTGTTGCTTTTCTCTGTTATCTGGCTAGAAATTAGAGTTGTTCCTGGATTTTTTTGTCTAAAGTGTAAGTCATAGCAGTTAAGTGGTGGTGGTTGTGCATCTGCTGATACTCATTGCTGTCCTAAATGCATTCTCTCCAGCTGGTGTGAGCCTGTGCAACGCACGTGGTGTGTGTGAGGGGCAAACTTATGTCTTGTACAGGAGAAAGCACAGGATATTGAATGGAACTAAATGGTTTTGTTCCAGATATGGCTGGCTGGTATAGACACAGTAGAATGGATAGAGGTGTGGACTGGTGATGAGGTTTCACCCTTGAAACTGGTCCTTGAATGGAACATCTGTATCTACTGGTTTTGAGCTGACCTGCCCAGATTTCTCTCCAGTGAGCTCCCATGTCAGCTTCATTAGAAAGTAGCACGTTTCTGTGGCCTCAGAAAACTACCCAAGCAGCTAGCTCATGTTGGGAGCTTTCCTTTACCTGAGCACTTTTCATCAGCAGCCAGTATGTCACAATAGTGCAGTGATCTTCCTGCTGTATTTTTTATTCCAAATCCCAAAGAGTTCACTGTAGGGCAGAAGAAAAGAGTAAAGCTGTTCACTGGCAGCTGCGATGCTGTCCCCATGTACTGCACCTGGGAGCCGCAACAGGGTTCTGTGGACTGCACCCTTGAGCTGGTCCTGATGTCAAGGCAGCAATATGGAGAGGTCCTGGTGTGGCTCTTACTCACTTTTTGCAGACTGAGCTGAAAACCCTAGCCATATTGTCCAATTATGGATCCTTTGGGATTACAGTTTTGAAGGGGCTAACATGTATATGTCTAAATATTCTGATATGAACATGAACTTATCTATGTGTCACTCTGTTAACTTCTTCTTACTGTTTGGTGAAAAAAATGGCAGAAAAACCATCTGGTTATGCTCAGTCTTGCAAACCAACATCTGGCTGCCAGACTTGAGAGTCTGTGTAATCTCTGCTCATGTGGTTTCCATTCTTTGATTCCCCGCTATGACTGGGTGCTGGAGAGGAACTCACCCCGTGTGGCAGAGTGTGAGCTGACAGTGTGTTGGAAGGATGAAAGGTTTCCACCATTAGACCTTGTTTACATGGAAGCGTTGCCAGATTAATCCAAGTGGCAGTATACGTGTATGGCTCCCATATGGCTTCATTGCTAAAGCCTTGGCCTTAAAAAGCTATTGCTTGGGCTGGAACTGCGCTTGTAGTTACCCAGATGTGTTGTAGAGGTGAAATGTCAGTCCTGCACTAGTCATAGAGGCTTTCTATTAGCCTCTGAACTGAAATTCAGGAAAAATATGTTTTTGCTTTCCTTACACACCCAACCCCCACCCCCATCCACCTCTGCAAGAAAATGAGACCTTGTGTCTTCCCTCTTTTACTTATTTTTGGATTAATGAGAAAGGGTGGGATGGCAGCATGAGTCATGTGGAGAGGGAGAATATAGGTGCTGCAGTGCTGCCTTCTGTTGTCCGTGGGGGGTGATGTGGACACTCCTCAAAAATGCAGGGATGAAGCATTGAATTATTCCTCTCCTGACACAGACCGGCATTCCAGGGTGTGGACATATTTCCCACTAGCGTTCCCTGTCTGCCATGCCATTTTGACTTCCTGCAGCCAAAATGACAAATGCTGGTTAGCTGGTGTAGTCAGGTGGAGGTGACCCCTCCAGACCACTGCCCAAGATGTTCACCCAATAAGGAGACTCAGGATATTAAAAAAAAAAGACCTTGGGCAGAATCCTGACTGGGAGGATTCTCCTGAAAGGGTAGATTTCTGTCCTCAGCATGATCTCATTCCAGTAACTGCACCCCACATCCTCTTTCCAGCTCCAAGCATTTGGTGACTTTGGATGAATTGGCGAGACATTTTGAATCAGTCAACACCCTATATTCAGTAAATAAGTTATTTGCTTCTCCCAGTCTTGCCTGAAGCATTTTTCAGCTCCATGAAACTATTTTCTATTGGCTTGAAAGGGGAACAGGAATGAAAGAAATTTGTTGACTGAGTCAGAGAACATGTAACAGCAGCTAAACAAGAACTCTGATTTACTGATTTTCATCATGATCAAATTTAGACTCCGTATTTTACAGATATTTAGGCTGTGGAATGTTTTTTTTCCAAAGGAGTTCACAATGAATTTGTTCATCTCAAGTCAGAATGATGGTCTTAGTGTCAGTTGGCAGTGACATTTGGGTTATGTTACTGAGAGCAAAATTAAATATAGAGCAAAATTAAATTTAGCACAAAGAAGGAATCAGCAACATGAAAAAAACTCCCCATAAGACTGAAGATCATGGGGAGAGAATTACTGGAAATTATTGGAGTTTTTCATAGTTTTGGGTTTTTTCAAGGGAAAAAAAACAAAACTGTAGGCTGAAAATTGAGATAATCACATTCTTTTTTAGAACAACACAACCTCACCTTCTGTTGGAGAAATAGTCAGGTTTTGTCCTTTACCTTGGCCAGAAAAATAAATGCAGTGGAAGAGAGAGTCTCTGGTTTTGTCTTTTGTACTAATTTGTATGCTATTCTTGATAACAGGGAGCAATTTGTAACATTTTGGGGGGGGAAAAAAAGCCCAAACCAAGGAATCAGGAAAGGGATGTAAGCATAAAACAACAAAATTAAACAAACTTGTTCTTACAGAAAGCCAGTTACTTGGTTATCTCTTCCAGTATATTTTTGGAGAAGATTAAAAGCTGCCCTCAGGAGTTAGTAGTATCACCACCATCCACTCAAAACATCCCATCACCTCCATTGCCATCATCTCACAGGTTCTCAGCTTGCAGTCAAGGATTATCAAGCATGCCCCAGACTTGTTAACAGTAATCTTTAAAAAAAATGTGTCAAATAAAAGACAGGCCCTACCTAGACCATAAGATATCTTATTGCCACATTAACCTTCACTCTCAAATTGAGCTAACATTAAACTAGGCAGCATTAATGTATCTGTGGACCCTTTGCTCTCCTAAAGGCAGCTACTCCTTGCCATCGAAGGAAATGCTCCCAGAAGAGCCTATGGGGGGTTTATTGTCTGATGTGCTGACAGTCCAGGTTCCAACATCCACCTTTCCTGAGGGACAGGTGAATCCATCAGATAGCTGTTGGTTAAGCCATGATCTTCATAGACAGGGAAGAGCACTTCCATCAGCAGGTGGTATTTTTCCATAGGAATGTAATCTGTTTTATGTCACTTTCTTTGCCATGTGGCAAAAGAGAGAAAACAGACAATGGTAACCCCTGACTGCTTCTTGTGCTCTCTAAAACTGTGCAGATGATGTTATGCAAATTAAAAAAAAAATCAAATTATGAACAAAAAGTATTTTTCATTTTTTCCTTAAGGAAATGACTGTATTATTCATGTTATGCTATCAATTAAAATACAAGAAAAAACAAGAACTGTTATGCTGAAATGACCTGTTTCCATTTCATCCTTCTTGAAGTCTAACCTTCCATTGCTGTAGTACGAACTTAAGCAGAATTTACTGCTTTCCTATAGCCTTTTGGTGGACTATTTTCTGCTTTTTGTCATATACCTTTAATTGGGATTGGTTTTAACTTTTGGGATTAACTTTTTAATGAGATCAAATAAAAGTAAAATTCAACTTTGCCATTAACCAAAGGTATAGCGTGGCATACTGGGACATGTAGGCATCTCACAGTACTGTGCTTCATCAGTCATTCAAAGTGGCCAAAAATGCAAACAAAATTGACTGTAACAGTTTCCTGTGCTCTTCCGAGTAGGGTGAAGTATCCAACATAATATAGAATGGAAGTGGTTCTTGATACAGCTGGCAAACAGCCATGTGGTACTTATGGGAAAATGGCATTATATAGAAAACAATGGGAGATTTTCCCTGAAATATATATTTTGAGTTTAAAAGGATTGATTTTTATGTTATCTTTCCCTTGAAAAATGTTTTTGTTTTCTGAGAGCCAGGTGAATTTTTTCCTTCAGCTTTGGTATGTCACCTTTCTTCTCTGAACTTGGTTTTGCGTTTCAAGCTTTGATCCCATTTACAATGAATGATTAATGAACTTAATTTGGACTGGAAGTAAACCGATAAAGGCATTTTAATTAAAAACTTAAACTGTTTTCTTCAGGTGAAAATTTCCTGATGCTAGCGAAACATTTGATAAAAAATGAGTTGAGGAAACAGGTGAATTTGGAATTGTCAGTATGTAGAGGTCTAAATTCTGAACAAATGCATTAATTTGTGATTTATGTTACATTGTTCACATATAGTATTAATAGCAAAGAGTCTCATGGAGTAAAAAGCCTGCTGCATTTCAGTTATGTCTCTATCAGGCAAGTCTCAACATTTTCTAAAGCTGCAGAAGTCTGTGAGGTTAGGACTGCTGGTCTTGTCTACATTCTCAGCATGTAAAATTTTAATTCTTCACAAGTCCTCCAGGAAATTTCAATTACAATTTCCTTAAGAAACATGATATCAATATATTTCAGGAGGAATATAAGCAGCAGAGACTAGAAAAAATGCAGCCATTTTCTGAAAAAAGTGTTTATACAGACTGGGGAACAAGAGGCTGGAAAGCAGTGCTCCGGAAAGGGACTTGGGGGTCCTGGTTGATGGCCAGCTGAATCTGAGTCAGCAGTGCCCTGGCAGCCAGGAGGGCCAACCGTGTTCTGGGGGGCATCAGGCACAGCATCGCCAGCTGGGTGACAGAGGGGATTGTCCCGCTCTGCTCTGCCCTGGGGTGGCCTCACCTTGGATATTGTGGGCAGTTTTGGGCACTGCAATATGAGAAAGATATTAAGCTCTCAGAGAGTGTCCAGAGAAGGGCAACAAAGATGAAGGGCCTTGATGGGAAGTCGTATGAGGAGCTACTGAGGTCACTTGGTGTGTTCAGCCTGGAGAAGAGGAGACTGAGGGGAGACTTCATTGCAGTTACAACTTCCTTGTGAGGGGAAGAGGAGGGGCAGGCACTGATCTCTTCTCTGTGGTGACCAGTGATAGGACCCGAGGGAATGACCTGAAGCTGTGTCAGGGGAGGTTTAGGTTGGATATTAGAAAGAGGTTCTTCACCCAGAAGGTGGTTGGGCACTGGAAGAGGTTCCCCAGGGCAGTGGTCACAGCACCAAACCTGACAAGGCTTCAAGCAGCATTTGGATGATACTCTCAGGCACATGGTGTGACTCGTGGGGATGGTTCTGAGCAGGGCTAAGGGTTGGACTCGATGATCCTTATGGGTCCCTTCCAACTTAACATACTCTGTGATTCTGTGAAAACACATCACATTTGTGTGTATTTGGAGAAAACTTGAATGTCTTGAGAAGGGTTCTGTATTTTTTTCATTGGGAACTGAAGGAATCCTTGGGAGCTCCATCAGCATGACAATGGTCTGTGAATGTCCAATCAGTAAGGTTGGATTGAAACAGCTATGACCAAATTGGCTGCTCACTCTTCTGTCAGTACCATTTAACAGATTAAGGGTATGAAATTTAATGTGGCATAACATTCTGTCCAAGCAATTACTGCTGGGGCTGTTTTGGTGTGAAGAAAGTCATTGCCTGAACCCCTGGCCTGAGATAAAATTAGTATTAAAAGAACACCCTCTGTGAGTAAGGGCCCAGGAACTGCTGTCTGTGTGTGGGATGAATGGAGGGTATCTGCTGGACCTCCTAAGGCACAGCCATAAATATTGCTGTGGTAATGAGAGCTTGCAGAAGAATCTGAGACAGTTCTTCATCTGAGGGATGCTGACTTAGAAGCAGTTTGAATAGCAATATGTGTTCTCTAAGAAAGAGGTCTGGGAACCCCCATATTCTTCTGAGACCCCTTAGTGAATGTATTGACCATATCTGAGGTATTCTTCCACAAGAATTCACATCCAGTGCCTGAAACAGGTTATAGGAATGTATTCCCACAAAGTGAATGGGTGATGCTGGTAAAATACTGCTATATTAGCATACAAGTAAGTGTTCTTTTTCTGGAGATACCTGTAATTACAGCTATAGAGGAACTAATCATCTATTTATTTGGAGGTAATCAATCATGTCATGGCCTGACTTATGCAGGACTTTGTACAAAATGGATGATCACAGTGTCTCTGCATTTTAAAGCCCATAAACTTAATATCTTTTTCTTTCCTTTCTCATTTCTCACATGATTCACTTTACTCTTTCTGTCTTTCTCCTTGATGAGATGTTGAGTTCTCTCTTCCTCCAGAAGCTGAAAGCTTCAATCAAATCCTTGCCTCCCTCTTACCCTGTGGAGTACTAGAATGTCTGTGGCTAGTTTAAGCCTCTGCACTAAAGTGTGTGGAATAACCAGGGTTTCCAAGGCCAACCAATTCTATATCATACAAGAGAGCCTCAAAAAGAAATTATGATCTCTTGTTTTAGAGACAGCAGTAACTAATCTCTCTGGACCACACTGATGTAATATAATTATTTTTTTTTCTGGTAGAATAAGGAGTTTGGATAGGAAACTTCCATGGGAAAACTAAACAGCTGTACTACTAATATAGTCAGAAGACTCAGGTTGCCAAAAAATAGGTTACACATGGCGGGCAGTAGGTTTTTCTGTGCAGTAAAAACTTAAGATGTTTACAAGCCAGTTTCGTGTTCCTGTGCTTCGCTTTATTTAACTGAGCTGCCAAAAGGCCTCTCCTACATGGTCAATCACCGATCACATGAAAATGGACTCCAACTCAAGATGAGATTTTTCTTGTAACTGATCTATGAACCTGCTTCATTTTTCAGCATGCCTTTCTATGAATTGTTGTCAGCCTGGTAGTTACATCTCTCCTTGTTCTGCCTTCACCAGTACTGTGTGCAGAGGGTAAAAGTACCTATGAGTGATGCTTAATATCCTCTTGATTTACCACAGCATCCCAATAACTCCATGGAGAATCTCTGGCTGTTGTCCTGTTGAGGCAGGATGTATTGTTACCCATGAAGTGTATATACTAGATAAGAGTACAAAGGAAAGGTTTTTATGATCTTGGCATAACTTCAATAATAATTGACATGAAAAGTCCCAAAGTAGACCGTTTAAAATAACAAACGCTGCCTAGGAAAAAACTCCATTGCTGTAGAGAGATGGTTGTCAGGACAGATATTCTTTCCTCTCTAGTACACTGAGTTTTTTCTCTATTATTTCTTCTCTAGTATGCTGGGAAGTGAATTGTATCACACTGAAACACTGTCCTCCTTCCACTGTAGGGCATGGGGTTGGGTGTTTGCTTGCATCAGCCTGCTGTACAAGAAGTCAGGATGGAACCTTCTCCTGTGTTTGATAGGTTTTTAAACTAGGCTTTTTCTTTGGGCTGTTAGGGGAGTTGCAGAGGCTGCTGTTTCAGCTGCTGGCTGGATAGGAGTCCATAGCAGGGAAGTGCGCTGCCTGATATGAAAGGCAGGATCCATCCTGAGTGCATCCTTCTGCAGACCTAAGAATTTCATTGCAGCAGGTAACCTCTTGCTTATGTTCCCAGGAACTAATCATTATTCTTAAGTGAGGCCATACAACTTATTTTGCAGCCTTTCAGGCTACTTTCTGCCTGAGTTTCTGCTGTGCTGATGATCAGCTATTTCTAGTACCATGGCCTGTGTTCAGATCCCTTACAACAGCTGCCTTGCTTTGGAGTCATGGCTGTCTCTTTCCACTGACTATGAGGAAAGCCAAGGTCTGGCAGAGCAGGAGGACTTGTTGCCTTGGTCGTGTATCCTGCCTGGGTGCAGGACAGGCACTGGGGTAGCAGTTGGATCCTCCTGAAGTGTCCACTCATTCATAGCCCTGGTCTGCTATTGCTGCTTCAGAGCCTTGACTCTTGCTGCAAGGCAGGGGAGCACAGGGACATCCTCTCCAGAGAGGGGACTGCAGCCATATTTAAATTCTGTATCCACAGGGACATCTTTTCCAGCACTGGTGATTTTGCTACTGTTATGAGGATCAAATTCCAGCCCTGTGTGTACCTTGTGAGTCTCAGATACACAGGATACATGTGTGTGTGTATGTTTAGACACACAGGAATCCCTGAATTCAGCAGCACCACGATGTCAGCACAGTGCTGGAGTGGAGTGTGCTCAAAGTAAACCATTTTTCAAATCATGATTTGTTGACTGAAAGCCCTAATCCAACCAAACACTTCAGCAGGTATTTGATTATAAACAGAGGAACACTCAGAAGCTTAAATGTCAAACAACCATGAATTACCTAGCTGGGCAATGCTATAAAATAGCAACAGCTGGCCAGCTGTGCCCTTCAAGAACAATACAGCGCTCTTGGTTCAAAATTACCTTTTTGGCCGACATTTTCTTATGTATGACATTGCTTCTTTTTGATAGCCAGACCCAATTGAAAGAAAAACTCAGAAAAATCCAAAGAAATTAAAGGAGGGGGGAATCTAACAAGTGTAAACCTAAATCTCTCATATTCCTGACTCCACAATGGCGTGGCTCTCAGTAACAAACCTTGCACGAAAGCTGAAATTTCTTTTTGGATTCATAGAAGACTCTTATATTGCTGGAAAAAAGAAAAAGAAAAGAAGAGAAAATCATACTCCTTTATGAACTGCCAAGTGATCGCACAATAGCTACATTTATTTTATTAGCGTTCTGACCTTTCCCTTCTCTGGTGAGGTTTCTTTTTCCTATTAGCTCTATTAGAGCGTCTACTGAGATGGCAACAAAACAAATACTGTTATTGTTGGCTAAATTGCTTTTAGCAGGGAACAGGGATGCACAAACCGTAAGCAGACACTTGCCTTGCACTTCCAGCCCATGGCAGGCGTGGGAGAAACACCATGCCTGGGACACCAGGGTGTGGTAGGAAGTCCTCTCTCAACCACCACACTGTGGATGCTGCATCTGTTTTCATAATGTGCTTCAACTTATGCCTAACTTGAAACCTGGTAGTGATTTGTCTCCGATGGAGAAATCTTACTCTGTTTTGCACCATTCACGTATTTTTTGCACAGGTATTGGGGGTTTTCCCACCATTTTATTTATACCTGCCCCACAACACCTCTTTCTATGGTGATGATCAGTGCTAGACCATGTGGGGATGGCTGGATGCTTCCTGCCCCCATGGTTTCTGGGGCAGGTTGGTTTGCTACAAAGCACTGCAGCTGCTGGAGAGACAGGTGTGATTATTGTGGCAGTGCTTGCCCAAAGTCCCGTATGGATTTTGTGTCCTTAATTTACTGGTCAGTGTAACTGGCTGCTCAGCATCAGCAGAACCAAGTGTTTCAAAAATTTAAATCAAGTAGCAAGGGCTGACTGCCATGCTGGCATGGAGCAGGATTATGGATTTTTTTTTACTTATATGGATGTCTGAGAAAACTTCAGAAATAAATCTGGAATGTACCCAGCAGACTGCATGGTAACAGAGGAACTGGCTGAGGAATTTATAGCTGCGGGGAGAGAATAATCAACCATTTTCTAAAGAAATTTTGATCCCAAGAGGGGAAAAAACAACTCAGAAGGCTAGTGGAGAATTTGTCAATTATCTTTTCCTTCATGGTTAACTTGTCTGGCACCTATATACGTAAATCACAGTAATAACACAAACACTGCTGAAATAACCAGCAGCATTTAAGCAGGAGAACTTGGGGGTAGGATCTCACCAGCTTTCCAGAATGCCAAGATTGCAGTGCTGTGTTATTCTAGTATTAGTCACTTCTAGCAGATAAGATTGCATATAAACCACAACCCCTCTCAAGTTTCAGGAGGGCCAAACCAAGCCAGTTAGGAACAGTTAAATGACTAGTTTTTGAACATAAGTGGCAGGATGATAAATGTGACCTGGTTGCTGTTAACTCCAGGAAAGTACAGCCAAGTTTTCTTTAGTTTAGCCTTAGGGGAAAAAAGTGTATTAAATCGTTGTCTGTTGGCATTTGGAGTCTTCTCTTATTAGAACAATGGCACACTGCTCTAGAATTTAAGGGGAAAGGCTGAATGTACTGTTCTTATAAATTTATATAATTACTTTTTTCTCCTAATTAATTTATGTTTATTCTTTTACCACTCAAGAGACTTAGTTACTTGCTCTAATCCATGGTACTAGATACTGTTAAAACACACCCCGCCCACAAACCCCCCCCCCCCCCCCCGCCTTTCGCTCTTTCTGTGGCTGGCTAGGTACTGGGAAAAAGTTTACAGTAGCTGTATTTCTTGTTTCACACAGTGTCTTTGAAGTATTGTGTCAGCCCAGTGAAGATGGAACCATCCCTGATACCCCAACATGGGCTGTCCTTGTTTTAGAAAGAGATGAAGAAACTGCTGACTCTCCCAGCAGAGTTGTACATCTGAAAGTGAACAAATGATAACTGTGCTCTTACAGGAGACGTAGCAAAATTGAGACACTTCAGACAGTGAGGAGAATAGAGAGGAGTAGGGCCAGGGCCCATGCACTTATGGCATGTTTTGGTATCACACACCACCTCAAGGTAAAGTTATACCAAGCCCTTTGCTGACAGTTGTAACAAAATTATCTGGTACCCTAGATTCCCAATGTAAACAATCAAGAATTGGAACTGTGGTATTGCAATTAAAATAGTAACAGCATAACGGCTGCAGTATCACGAGGGCAGTGTCACAGCAGCATGAGCAGTGATGTTCATCTCTCTGCAATTTTGTGTTGATCCCACCTCAGCTGCCATTTGAATACCCTGTGATTTTCCAGAAAGTTGCTCAAAACAGGCAGAACAGCAGAGACTGTGATGTTCTTCTGAGCCTCATGGCACAAGGTAGGTTCAAGCCAGAACTGGGATGAACACAGTACAAAAATATAGGTATGAACCATAAACTATCTTCCAGCTTGACATCTTACTACTTTTTCACCTTTTTTTTGTACACAGATGTTCTTGCAAAATCCCATTTAAAAGACAGAAAGGATAAGCAATACCTGCTTCCAGGGCCTCGGTTAGACCCAGGCAATACTCCTGCTTACCCAGTTTGAGCCACAGAGTATGCCAAGAATGTAGGTACCATTATGCACTGGGAAGATGTATGCTCCATAAACTTTGAGGCCTTAATCGGCTCAGGTAGAAATATTTCTAAATTAATGTTGCGAAGTGTTGTATGGTTTTAAACTGGCACTTAGTATTTTACTATTTTTTTGATCAGGAGTAATCAGGAGAATAATAGTCCAAGAAATTCCAACCCAATGCATTCATGGCATTGTGTTTAATTGCAGTGAACCAAATAGTGCAAATTACCCTAATGATCACTTTCAATTTAATAGATGGGCTACCTCTGTATTTTTCAAATAACTGAGGTTGTAAAGTTTTCTACTTCTTAACTTAGTTGCTTTTTGGTGTCAGTTAATGTTATGCCTTATTAAGTCAATATAGTGGTTTCCTGCCAGTTTTATTTCATGTTTAACAGACAAGTCATCTCTATAGGGTACTGTTAGAAATTATGTTATAACATTTCACGTCTATTTGCTAACCACAAACAGTCTCTCTGGTAAAACAAAATGCATTCAACTATCTTTATTTTTGCTAATTTCACTTTTCTGTGAAAAATCCCCTCTGATGTGGAGAGCACAGCTGCACAGGATGAAGCCAAGAGGAGCCCAGAGAGAAAACAGAGGTGCTGGCAGGAGCTGCTGGATGGGGACCGCACTGCTCCTGGAAACCCAGCCTGTGGGAAGGGGACCCCCAGGCTCTGCCCCCATCTCCCTGTGCCTGAGGCAGGGCGGTGGCTCAGTCTCTGCTGGCTTCTGCCCCTGCTGCTCTAGAGCTGCAGGCCCATGGAGGCCAAGGCAAGCTGTCCCACCTGCAGGTGATAAGGGCATGGATGGAGGTACATTGTCAGTGGGCACCAACAAAAACTGTGCTGCTGCTCCACTTTTCTGATGATGTAGTTTGGCACAGACCTGCTCTTTGTGATGAGCCCAGGAGGCTTTCAAGCTTTCCTTTCTTGCACACAAGGGTGGGGTGAATGGATTGACCTGGGAAAGCTGGTTGCCTTGATCTTAGGGAATGTATTGCTTGTAGTGTTAGGAGACTGGTTAACATCAAACTGGGATTATGAAGGGAAGTTGTCTTCAGTTTGGCTCTTTGGGATACGAGTCTTTACCAACTTCTTCTGCACTGTCCTTTAATAGAAGCCAGCTGCTTTAAATACTGTCTTTTTGAAGGTTCAAGATTCCCAATATATTTTCCATATGATTACTTTTTAAACACTGAGTATGGCCTTATGGTCAGAAGACTTTCTCATCTCTGCAAGCATGTGCATGTAAAATAACCCCCACAAGGTTCAAGCTCTGTATGATGTACAAGGTTGAATCGTTTTATTGGAATTAGGGACAGACAAATGGAAAGAACAATTCTGAGCACATTCTGTCACTGCAAGGCATGAAGTATGTGCTGGGTATAATTCCTATTTATACTTGTATTCTAAAACAGTCCAAAATCCAAGTTAAGTTTGCTCTCCATAGTGTGGTGGAACAAAGTGCTTATCCCTTATGGGCCCTAGATGCCTCGAAGGCACTCTATTACTCCAAGCAACCTTTCCAGGGAAAAGATGCCTCTCCGCCTCCTCAAAGGCTTGAATCTGAGGTACAAGTGCCAAATATCAACACTGCAGTATTTCACCCCTCCAGCAACCAAAGAGGGGTTTGCTGGCACTCTGGTGGCATGCAGAATGACATGCTAGACCCTGGCATTGTATCACCTCTATATATTCTCTCAAAAACTTGCGTATACAGCTGCAGCAATTTCATGGTGCTGAAAAAAATATCCCCAAGGAACTGCAAGAAAGGCCCGTTCTGCATGCAAAACATCAGGGCTTAATTAACATCATGTATTTTAGCTGGTGTGTCTAGGTAGGACAGTGTAGGTATAGGCTATTGGGGATAAATAACACTTTTTCTGATTGTTTCAATAAATTTCAAATAAAAAAATAAATAAGCTAAGCCAAAATACAGTATTATATCACTGGATGCCTCTGTATAAGCTCTCATGGGCTCAATCAGACTCACTTACTAGCTACTGTACCAGTGTAAACTACTGTGTAGGTAAGGCCTGATACGGTTTTTCACAGAAGGAAGATCTTACAGGAGGTGTGGGAATGATCAACCAGTAATTGACCAGACTTGCCATAAAATGCATCTACATGAACATAAGACCCAGCAAGTTGGTCAGAACAGAGGTTCACCCAGCCCAGCAAGTTGAGCCCTACCATTACTCACACTGGAAACCAGGGAATGCTGTAAGATTGGGGCAAATGTGAAGGGATGCTTCTCCATCCTCCAGCAACTTGTGTCTGAGCTAGAAGGGAGTGCTTTTGTATGTAATAGCTCTTGATGTATTTCTGGCTCATGAGCCTGTCAAGTTGTCCCTTGAACCCAAGCAGACTTTCATACCTGCAGTATCCTGTGCCAAGTGTGTTTGGGGAGAGGGGGAAATATTGATGGTGGATTCCTCATGTCATGAAAAGAATTAAAGGTTTTATCTGCCTTTCCACAGCTGTCAGCAGTGAGATCCAGAGACCTGGTCAGTCTTCTTGCAAAGATTTTCTGTAACCAGATGTTCCAAGTGATCTGTAATGAAATATTTAGTAATAGTGATAATATATGTCAGGCTTCTGACACACGATGTCTGCAGCTATGTCTGCCTTCTGAGGTCCAGGTACACCAAAAAAACAATATTTCCTGTTGTAGTGATTCACACTGCATTTCTGTGCTATGATTTTCCCATCTGGCATCCTTTATTCATAGCAGCAGCTCTTGTTTTCTTCCAAGATCCTGTTTGCTTTTGCTTTTTCCTTTGAGGTTTCTCTGCAACTCAGGGAAGATAATTGGATATGGAGACTGTGTTGCACAGGGTGAGAGGGAGCAAGCGTCTGTTGTCATCAGCTTTTCTGATTTCATTGGAGCTCTTGTGCTTTTCCATAGCTGCCTTCCCATAGCAAGAGCCCTGACTAACAACAGAGCCTAAGGCTCATCAGCTGTATGCAGGTGTTACACCAGTGCCGATGCTGGGCTGTGCAATCTCACTTTTTATTCAGGATGCGAAATTTTCAGGCACCGGAGGGAAAAACCTATGTGTTATTTCCTAAAGAAGCTTTAATGTGTTGCAGCCACCTACAGCTCATAAATTTAAACCAATTAACTGCACAAGACAAGTCAAGTCACTGCTTCCTGCTGGCCTGCCTCCTCCCTCCTGCTTGGTACAGTCAAACTATGAGGAAGCAGCTTCTCTGACAGAAAAAAGCCCCAAACAACAAAACCCCAAACTCCAACTCCCCAAAAGTGAAAGAAAAAAACACCCCACACTAAGGAAACAAGCAGAAACACAGGAAAACAAGTCTTGTGAAACATTAGCTCTTTTGTTTGCAGCATAAATCATTCTGTTATAATTACAGATTTTGGGACATAATTGGACTCCACGTCTAAATCTATTGCCAGTGATTACAGGCAAAACGCCCTGAGTGGTGAGGCCTGCAATCCAGCCCTGTGCGGTTTGGGGGGAGACCTTGGGGAGGGGGAAGGGAGTCTTTGCCATCACCAGAGTATTTTCCATGAGCAGTTCTATAGCGGGAAACAGATGCTCCATGCTGCCGTCCAGCCAGTAAAGTAATGTAAAAAACATTACAAAGATACTCTTCAAAGCATTCTTCACTTTGCTCGTTGTCCAGCAATGGCTTGACCTTTTCCTTGCTCCCCACCAGATGCCCCATGTGGGTATCGTGAGGGTCTCTCTGCCCCATTCCTCTGAGAAGGGGAGAATGGCTCCCCACACCTGGGGCAGCTCTCTCCTTTGTGGCCAAAGATGGGTAGTGTTGCTCTTTCTTAGTCTCAGGTCCTGCCTGACCATCGTAACTACACAAAGGCTTTTGGATCTCCTTGGCAGTTTTTGCCTGTGAATGCTGTGGCTGCAGGAATGAAAAGTTAAACTCATTCCCTGCCTGGCCATCCACCTGGGCACCACCCTGTGCTACCCTGCCATGTGCTTGCCCCACACTGCTCTCAGCTGTCCTCAGATCATATAGTTTGCGATGTGGTAAATAACCCAGGAGTGTAAAAGTCCTGTCATCATTTTGAGTCATGACCTTTCCCCACAAGGAAAAGGCTGGCCATGCAGGGCAGCATGGGCTAACATTGTGCCAGCCATTTTTAGTTAAGGTTCAATAGCTGTGTGCTGGGAGTAACTCACTCAGCGTCAGGGTTGTCCTTCAAAAAGGAGATGTCCCACCAAGATCTTGCTACAGCTGGAGTGTTGGAGCTCTGCATTTGCAAACTCTGTTTCAAGTCTGTGAAAAACACACAGATTATTAAGGCTGATTTTTCCACTGCTGCTTGATGCTTCTCCCATGTGTGTGTTCCTGCACGTTCTGCCTGTAACTATGTTGAATCCCCAGGGTAGCATGTGCTGGACACACAGCAACTTGAACATAAACTTAGATGCACAGATTATTTACTGCTGGCTGCAATGCAGGTAAACCTTAATGTAACTTGTAAGCCTGCCTGTGTCCTTAGGAGCATGTTTCTGCCCCTGCCCTTCTATGACCAAAGTAGCCAAAATGAGCTTATGCTGCTGTGGAGATGTCAAATGAGAGGTAAGACCACACAATGATGGTCTATGGCTCCACTGGTGTATGGTTGTGTTTGGGTTTTTGTACAAGCTTTTTACTTAAAAAAAAAAAAAATAATTCCTCTTATTCCTAGCCTTGCCTGCTTTCTGCAGCAGTTGGTTAATCATGCACCCCAAAACCAGTGCAGCTGATTTTCTAGCCCACAGAGAGGATGGCTTGCTTTCCAGTTCTAGTGTCTGGACACCAGACCTGCATTGTGATGACATTTCTCTTGTTCCATATGTTTTCTTTAAATGAAGTATTTTGAGCATCTAAGGTTTTCATGATGCAGAAATCTAGTGAGTTTTTGGTATATGGAGTATTCCCCATGTTGGTAGGCTTTTGAGTTTCAAACAGAAATTACTCTGTTTCCTCCCATGGCATTTCCTGCTATTTCAGTAACATATTTAAAGAATTTCTATGTCTGCAAGAACTTCAATGTCTACCTCTTAGGTAGAAAAACATCCTTCTTTTCCAGCTTGTCTTTTGGGTGTTTTTGTTTGTTTATTTGTTTGGTTTGCTTTTGTTTTCCTTATATCTGTCTTGGAAAGTGAGAGCAAGTGCTAGGTTTTCCTAACCATCACTTCTTTCAAAGTAACTTCTACTCTACCCATGATAAACTACTCTATTTGTGTTCTAAACATATTTTTATTAAAATTGTGTATCACACAATAATTCTCTTTTACAGAGCTTGCACTTCCCTTCATTAACCAAATATTTGCAGCCATCATTAAACTACCCTCATCTTTAACAAGCCTTTTGGGGCTAGAAAATATTTTGTAGAGGAAAAGGGAGGGAAAAGGAGGGGAGAGGAGAGAGACTGATTCTTGAAAACAGAAAAGCCACCACCAGTTTTTTGAAGAGAGCTCTTAAACCATTATGACTTATTTCACAGCCAGTGTAAGAAAGTAAAGACAAAAAATGAGTATTAGAAACCAAAAGAGAGTATGTGCCAAAACACAGGGCACAAGTCATGCCTCAAAACAGAGGGTCTCTGCTGACTCCCAGCAGCAGCCTAGAATTGAGTCAGAAATTCTCTCTAGGGAGGGCTGGCATGATCACTCATGGGAAATCTGCTTCTTTTGGGGTGAGGATAACCATGAACTCTCTGGACCCAAGCAGGAGAAGACCTCTGAATGTCACCTAGTCCAGCCCTTCTCTTTACTGACACCAGACCCGGTTAGTCCTGGTGAAACCCCCAAAGAAAGGAAGCATACCCTGTACCTGGAACTTGCTACAGAACTGCAGTGCCTTCTGGGGATAAGATTTACCCTAATGTTAAGTGAGAACTCCCAAGTCACAATCTGTGATTGTTGTCCTCTTTTATATTATCTGGCACCCATGGAACCAGTTTGGCTCATAGCTCCATAATCTCTATTTTCTTGCAACTTCCTGCCAGGGCAGCTGATAGTTTTTGTGGCTCATGTGGCATCCAGCACCATTTGGGCGTTCAGGCCAAGACCACCACTTGGGGAGGGAATGCTGGGGTGCTGGTGGGCTGCACAGCCACATGGATTTGTTTCTTGTTTTCAGTGCTGGATTGCATTTGAAATCAAGTTGCTGTGGGCTGAATCAAGTTGCTGAGGAGGTCAAAGCAGAATGAATGTAAGCAAAGGGGAGGAGAAGCAGACCTGTTCTTTCCACCTCCTTGAGCTATTATACAAACTCACCTGAGTTGGCAGTGAGTACAGAGGGGCAGGTTAATCTGTGGAGGTACCAACATCTTTTATGGACTATAGAGCAGATGACTTGCTTGTATGTGCTGTCTAAGTTAGAGACAGTAAAACTAGATGAGATGATGCCCGTGTTTTGCCAAGCTTTTTTAACTATGTGAGTTAGAAAGACAGTGTTTTTATAACAAATGAAAATTTAGAATTTCATCTAATCCAGATGCTTTCAGAAGCGGGGACTTAATAAAAAAGTTTAGTATCAGGAACCATGATACAATTGCAAAAGCTGGCAGTGCAGAATTTCTCTTTGCCATTGTTTTTAGAAGCCAAGTTGTGCTGTGAACAGTGGCAGAAACTGCAACATTTTCCCCATTTAAGAAATGGTTGTAACTTTCTGTAATGTCCATTGCAGACATTCTTTGGGAACCTTTTCTGATAGATTATTTTACACAAGCAGTTAATTGCTCTCTCTGGATGAATTCTGGTTTATTGATGACAAATTCAGAGCAGAAAACAGCTAACAGTGCCCACAAAAGAAAAACAAAAGAAGCTAAATTATATGCAGTTTACAATAAGATGTAATATTTAGCTCTGTTTAACATATGTTAGTGATGAGGGCAGTGGATGTTAGATTTAATTGGATCCAGAAAAATTATGAGTATTAGTCCCTCTGGAGTTATTCCTGGTGAATCTCCAGGAAAATTCACAAGTATTTTAATAAATTAAAAGCAAATGAAAAAAAGAAAGGAAAGAAAAAAGCCCCCAACCAATTTCTTCTTTTCATCTTGAAGAATACAGTAATCATAGTAACACAAGTAGTGCTCTAGGGTGCTGCATTCAAATAAACAAAAATAATGTCCAATGTCAGTAGCAACTTCTCTGGGTCTCTAAGATGCCAAAATTTGTCTCTAGCATTCTGCAATGCTTTCCTTGACCAGGACCAGCTGGATTGCTGGGGTAGGGCTCTCAGATCCAGAAAGACTACACCTGCCACAAATCAGCCCCAGGCTCTGCTGGGTGATGCCAAAAGGTCTGTGTACCCACAACTGCCAGAGCAAAAAATCCCTGTCCAAAGCAGCATGGTGCTCTCTTTGGTGCTTCTGCTGTGAGACAAACACTGGGGCCTTTCTGAAATGTTTCCCTGCAGATGGGAAACCTGTCTGTGGAGCAGGTGGACCACAGCCATCACCTGGATGCCAAGGGAGCAAGCTGAACCACAGAAGAGGGAAAGCTTGTCAGTGGGCTGGAGGTAGGCACAGACCTGGTGGAGGTGCTCTGGCATGGCAAGTCCAGCTCTCTGGACTGTGGGCAGTGGGGCATGTAACCCCTTTGGGAGGGCAAAGAGGCTCTTCCCTCCATATGGTCAGCTGCTTGTCCAGCAAAGTCTAGGGGTTCTTCCTCATCCTCATGGCACCCCAGTCCAAGTATTTCTTCCAGTTTGCAAGCTAATGGTATTACAGTCCAGCTTGTCACCCTTTTGCTGGTGTCAATGACATCCTTCTCTTTGTGCAGTTCCTCCTCCCTGCTTTTCACTCAGGATATGTTCTTACAGAACTGTTTTACCCTTTTCACACTTATATTCTCAAATTAACTAAGTCAATCACCTGTAGTATATAAACTTGCTTGAAGAAATCAAAGCCCATTTTTCTGATCTTCCTGTATTTGCATGCAAACCAGATCAGTTAGCACTTCTTAAAGTACGTGTTTTGACAGATGCAAGGGAAAGCTTATTCCTTGTTCTCTGCTTCAGCTGGTAGCAAGACACATTTCCATGCCTCTCAAATCTCTGGAAAAAGAAGATGTGTTTCTTTATACTGGTAGTTTGCAGCCAAAGCGCTAACAGTTTGCCTAGCACTTTTGACTGTCCTGGTGCTTTCTTTGTGAAACATGAGAAAATCCCGACTCAAAGCTGAGCTGTGGAGGAGACCTGGGATAATCTTTTTCATCTTAAAGCAGGTATTAACTGTTCTTTTCAGGAACTGGCTGTAACATATCAGTTACATGGGGAATCATCACATTGTGAATGAGGAAACAGCTTGTTGGTTCTCACAATCAATTTTCATTTTTTTTCCTCTTCAGTGTAGGGAATTGGGCTGTACAAAGATGTGTCCAAAGGACATGGCACACCATGCATTTTGACTTTGGCTGATTGAGAGAAATGAGGCTGAAAAGAGGTAAAGTGAATGGAGACAGCACATGGTGGGCTGTCAGAGGTAGCAGCAAAAGAGTGTGGTATATACACAGCAGAGGAGAAACAAGGTAACAAAGAGCCAAAGCAACCAGTGAAGATTCCAGAGTGGTTATGTGTGGTGTATGTTGGAGATGGGTTTTGTGACAATGGAATAAATGGTTTGTTAGAATGCAAGAACCAAAAAACTTTCTGCCTGGAGCTGGGCTGGTTCCAGGAGAGAGGGGTGGAGGTCTGCTTTCTGACGCTACACAAATGCCAAGAAGCAGAGAGCCTCCAAGAGTCAAGAGAAGAGGCATTTGCAAAAGCAGAGGCATTTCTCTGCTATACACTGAACAAACCTGTGGATCAAAACATGACACAGAGTGTTGCATGATGTGAAGCAAAGAAATGAATGTCCCTGCTCAAGTGCCTTGCTATGAAATGGGAAGTCACTGAGGGGCCAGTTACTTGTGATGGGATCAAGGAAAAGATTGTAAGAGCCAGCAGATAGTAATATATTTTAAAGATATTATAAAAGGGGAATCCTCAGGGCAGAGGTTTTCTCAAAGACACCAGAACAAAGCACTGCAATGACAAGAAAATATGCAGAAAATGTGTGGCTGTTAGAGGATGACAGCAGCCAGATGGCTCAGATTAACTCAGCAATGACTGCAAACACAAAGTGCAGGAGCAGGTGGGTCAGGCCTCAGTGGAGCTGCAGTCATGCACAAGCTGTGTGTTCTCCATCCTCTTTACAACAGTGGAAATCTCTGATAATGGAACTTCATAGAATTATAGCATGGTTTGTGTTGGGAGGGACCTGAAAGATCACCTAGTTCCAACCCCCTGCCATGGGCAGGGACCCCTTCCACTAGACCAGGTTGCTGAAAGCCCCATCCACCCTGGTATCCCCAAGACTTCAAGGGATAAGGCATTCACAGCTTGTCTGGGTAACCCATTTCAGTGTCTCACCACCATCAAAGTAAAGAATTTCTTCCCACTATCTAGTGTAAACCTGCCCGCTTTTGTTTAAAGCCATTCCCCCTTGTCCTGTCCCTTCATGCCTTTGAAAAAAGTCCTTCTTCAGCTCTCTTGCAGGCCCCATTTAGGTATTGGAAGGTGCTCTAAGGTCACCCCAGAGCCTTCTCTTCTCCAGGCTGAACAATTCTAACTCTCTCAGCCTGTCTTCATAGAATAGGTGATCCAGCCCTTTCATCATCTTCATGGCCCTCCTCTGGACTCACTCCAACAGGCTGATGGCCTTCGTGTGCTGGGGATCCCAGAGCTGGACACAGTACTCCAGGTGGGGTCTCACGAGAGCAGAATAGATGTGGAGAATCACCTCCCTGGACCTGCTGGTCACAGTTCTTTTAATGCAGCCCAGACCTCACACTCTTCACTTTCTGTGTTAAACTCCACAAAGAGCTCTGCTTTGAATGCTTAGGATAAACTCAAACCTGATTCTGAGAGAAATTGGTTCTGGTTACATGACAAAATGATAAGAAACTTGCAGTTTCAGCTAGTTCATGAAAGCAGATGCACCTAGGCAGGTTTGACACGTGCCACCCAGTAGAAAGAACAGGAAGACATAAACTTGCCAGAGGCTAGACAAGGGATCATACATAATGAAGTTTTTTTGGTGGAGCATCTAAGAACTGGACAGTGTTTGAGCTCATACAGTCACCAGGATAGTGGACAGGATGTCTGTGAAAGAAGCAAAGAGGGAAGGTGTAGACTCATTTGAGGAGTAAGAAGGAGGATAAACTCAAAGATATTTTTTTATCTGAAGGGATATGAAGACCTCTAAGGACAATAGGCAGGGGAAGAAGTTGTTCAAGGTACACTAGAGGTTTTAGAAATAAATTAATAGTATGAGCCTGTAGATGTATAGAAGTGGTGCTGTACAAGCAAAACTCTGTGATAGGGGCAGCCTCTGACTGTTTCATAGAAAAGCTGATGGTGCTGGCTTCCCGTACATCTGGAGGGGTGCAGCCTCCTGGAATCACCAGGTTGTCAGTGTAAGCATGCAGAGTTTTGCCAAGCCCAGCACTGCCCTGTGGTTTGGGCAACAGGAGCTGAAGCAGAGCAGGTTCCTGAAGAGTGCTAGACATGTTTAGCTTGGCTTCTCTCAGGAAGGTCTGTTTTATAAGTTTTCCTCTTGGTACAGTACAATTTTATCTTTCATTTCTACTGTATAGGAATTATCTGCACATTTTGGAGAGAATGCTTGCCAAAAACAATTATTCCTGTTGCTTCCAGAGTCTTGAAAAAGCCTAAGAGGTTTCTTAGCTCTAGAGCTGAAAACGTGGCACTTCTGCACAGATGATGTCCACTTCAGACACACAGCAGCCTGGGGGCGTGAACACTTCAGCAAGCAACTGGACTTGTAGGGCTCTCTCTTTGCAGTATATGAACAGGACCTGCTTTACCTGAAACATTCCCTATCAACAGCATACTATTCATCATTAATGACTGGCCAATAACCTTTTTTATTGGATTGGCTGAAAGTTCAGTCAGGCAATGGACTTATGAATGTGTTTCTAGGAAAAGATTTTATTACAGAAGTTTAAAAGTGCTCACACGCTAATCCCTGTTTGAGGGTAAAAAATGATCTTTAGCTGAAATAAACCATTTGAACATGAATAAATGTCATTGACACAACAAACTTGTTTGGAACTTGCTGCCAAAATATTGGAACGAGACATATTTTTTGACTTAGAGTATCTGCTGACTGATATTTTACATCTATCCTCAGTGGCTGAAATGGGAATTCAGAAACATCAACATGAATATCAAGAAATTGTGATATGGATACTTTGAAGTTCTATTATTAGCTTGCTCCACCTGCCTCCTCTTGGAGACCTTGGGTTGTCTTTTCAACCACTGTCCACTCTGCAATTTATTTGTTTATTACCATGCACCTTTGTTGTATGTGTGCTACACCTGAAGCAGCTTCTCTACATCCCTGTGCATTTATCCCACAGGTCTTTTCTGGGAAAGTCTCACAGTGTGTCCATGGTTCTCAGAAACTTCAGCTTATTTTTATTCTTTTGCTGTTCAGAGATCTATACTGCAGCAATCCCACTGTGTGGGACTGGTGATCATCAATTTCACTGAAAATGTTTTCTCAGGGGAGTTTTTTTCTCACTTTTTTTAAAGAGTGTCAGTGTGGAAGATTTGGACTTTACCTGTCAAGCAGGTTAAAAATTTCACAAGCACGCTGGGCCGTACCATCTTGAATTACCTGAGGCAAAATGCAGGTTTGTCATCTTTCATTGTTACTAAAATCAAACTCTTCCCTGATCCATGGAGAAAACATGAAATGAGAGAAATTCTCCTGATTGATTAGCTGCAGTGCACAGATAATTCAATTAGAAAAATTGAAGTAATTGCTCTAAAACCAGAGCATTGAGGAACATGGTTAGAAGCCTCTGCTTATCATTTTAATTCAGAGAGCTGTCCATCATCTACTATCCATGTAGCCTGATGGCAACTTACAGGGAAAGGCAAAAGCTCTGTTGGTGTTACTCCAAGGAATGGGGGGTCATGGAGAAGGGAAAACTTGAACGCAAAGCATCATTTTCCAAGGTGTTTCTCCATTTTTACCTTTGTTGAGTTTGTGCTCACTGAAAGTAAACTGAACAGCTGGGAGGTTTTGGCTCAGTCCATGCTCTTGGCCACTGCAGAGGGACCTTTGCTTTTGTCAGTGGGCTCTTTTGAATGGGTCAGAGTCCTGTCCTTGCTGGGCTATTAAGTGGCTCTTCTGTGGGAGGAGGCAGGGACACAACACTTTTTATAGATACTTCTGTTTATCCCATTAGGGAAAAATTCACCTCTGGATGAATGTGTTTTCATGGTGATGCTGTGGTAATGATTAAGGGAGTTAGTGGAATTGGCATACTTATACTTCATGTGGGACCTATGAATATTTCAGTATTCTTCCACTGAATAGGAAAACCCAGCCTGTCACCTCAGCCTACAGGCTGGAAAAATAATGTTCAGCTTCTTCATAGATAATGTGATCTGAGCACGCTCATCCTTAAACAGTAGGACTGCTCACTGATGGGTTTACCATGTATAGAGAACTTTAGTATATACACATGTATATAGTTATGTACATATATTTGTATACTTGTGTATCTACATACATGTATGATTTCTCTATAATCAAGCATATCTGCCCATACTTATAGCTCTGTACCTGACTAGTAAGTCCTAAAAATAACTCATGCCATCCTGTTCACTGCCATTTCCCACCCCAAAACCAGGTCATGGTAAAGACTAGAATAAGGTGGAGAGCCATGAACAAGACCTCTGGCTTCAGGTCTAGCTCTGTTGCCTGAGCCTGTCTCTTGCCTCTGCAGCTGTGGGACAAACATCTCTCTCATCTGCACTTTCCCCAAATGCTGCCTTGCTGCAGGGCCAGGGGAAGAGGAGGGGAGGTTGCTGGAATTGGTGTTTGGGGAAATCAGAGTGACTTTGCAAAGAAGACTGGACCATTGATGTACCACCAGCCAAGCAATGCTGACCTGTGTGGGCAGCCACAGCAGAGTGCTGGGGTGATTACTGCTGGAACAGGCCAGATAATGCTCTGTAATGGTGTGGCCATGGTTTCTGGTGTAAGACAAAGGTTTCAAGTGGCTTGTGTCCAAGGAGGTCTTGAGTTTGTGATGTTCCCCTTGAGGGCTGGAGCTTAGCACTGGTCATTTGCTGGTCTTGCCTGCTAACCACCAGATCACAAGACTGGAGGCTGAGAGTAGGTGCCTGTCTGTCAGGACATCCCCTGGACAACACAGTACTGCATAGCAAGGGATATCAGGGGAAATTCCTTGCTGACCCTTGCAGGAAACCAGCTCCTTTTCTGGTCTCCTGGGACAGCATTAAGCTCCTAATTACAGAGAGCCCTATAATCAGTGGGAATTGCCTCAGCCAAACCATTTGTCCCTCTAGCCACAAGCATTCAGTTCAATGGTCTTTGGTATCTATTGCACATTCTCTACCAAACTCTCAAGCACTCAGACCCTGAGTAAAGCTTTTTGGGGAGACTTCCTCTAGAGAAGACTGGTTACTGCCATGGAAATTGCCTCTGCTCTTTATGAGCTGACTGCACTTAAGCACAAGCTACAGGGCTGTGCTGCTCCTGAGAAGCCTGGAGGAGATTGTAGTGCTGGCTGAGGTGGTTGTAGTGGTGCTTCCAGATGTGCAGTGCAAGAGAGGGAGCAGCTGTTTTACCCTTGGGGGGAAGTTACACTCCTTTCTTCCCACACCAAGGCACCTGTGCCAGGGCAGAGCCAACCTCAAGCTAATGGGAAAACAGAACAGAGTTGCCAGGAGGATGCTGCCAGTGTGGCTTCTCCTGCTCATGGTAGTGGAGGCTATTCTTCTTGCAGACTGGGGTGACTGGGCAGACCACAGACAGGTCCTGTATCTTGTCCGCTCTACTCAGGAGATGAAAATTAAGGACGCAAAACAAAAGCTGGATCTTCACAGAGAAAATGTTCTGGGACATTGTCAGGAGGTGTTACAGCTAAGGGTGTGCCTACTGCTGCAGGTGAAACTGATCAGTCTGTTTAGACATAATCCAAAGAAATTGAGAAGTGATGCTCATAGCAGCCCTGTGACAACACAGTGTGTTCAGTAATCTTAAGGTATCACTAGGAGGCTGGAGGGATGTTGACCATTAGAAAGGCTTTTTCCAGAGAAAGCAGTCTGGAACAAGCCAAGAAACAAGAAATGAGTGTGTATTCTGAACTGATCATAGTCCACTTGGACCAGTGTGTTTCTAAATGCCTGTAAGAAGAGACAGGATTTGCCTGTGTCTAGAGACCCACAAACCAAGAGGTGGGAAATTCTCAGTAATTCTGGTAATTGCAAAGATGGCGCAGTTGCCCAGGGAATCTTTGTAGTAACCTTAGTGTGTGTGATCTAAACCAATGCTCTGAACAGTATCCCAAATCTACCAGGCAGCAAGTCCAGGCCAGCAGGACAGGATGCCCTTGGGAGTCCTCGCACATTCATTCTGCACTACTCTTATGAGCACTTTTTTTTTTTTTTTCTGGAGGCTCAACAGTGTTTTGGGAAACCTACAGAGGCCAATAGCGGAAAAATGCCAGCCTCAAAACAGTCCTTGAAGGCCAGTACACCGTAGAAAGGTCATTCATCTTGACATCCCTGAACCTCCCAATGCAATAACCTGTGACCTAGACAACTGAAAAATACTTTCACCTAACCCAGATTTGTTTGGAAACAGTCCAGAAGAAGTAATTAGATTTCCAGTTTCAGTGTCTTGGCCTGTCTTTTTTCTTTTGGTTTCCTTTGGTTGCTACACTAGTGACAACAGTCCAATTTGCAACGTCCAGGGCTTTGCCTTAATGTTGTTTTTTTTTTTTTTTCCCTTTTGGTTTGGGGTTTTTTTGTGCAGCTTGTTCATTTAGCTTCTTTAATGAAAACTTGTCCAAGGCAGAAAGGCACAGGAACTCAGGACACATATGCCTGCTGAGCAGCTAGCAATGGTGCTGTGTATTTGTGTAAGATGTATCTCCCTCACCACTAGACTAGGCAAACATCCTTTTAATTTGAGATTGATGTCTTTCACCTGTAAGGGAGAAACAACTCTATTGAGGGGGTTAAATGCCAAGGTACAGAAATGATGGAGGTCAGCTACTGAGATGTAAGCAGCTCAATAACTACTACCACGATCCTCTTTATTTTAGTCAGGAGGCTAGTTTTGTTTTGGTCTCTGGCACATCTGAAAAGAGACAGACTTGCAAGCCATTGTCTAATCCCAGATGCCCATGAAGTGGCAAACACCACACAAAGGTTCGCCATTGAATTAAGGATGAGAAGCCTGTCTTGCCAGAGGCAAGCAGCATTTGGAACAGCTCTCACTGTAGATTTGGGGACCAGGACAGACTTCATCCACTCTTGTCGCTTCTGCAAAGACAGAAGAAGTCAAGAGGGTTGTGCTCATCTCCTGACTCTCTTCTTGCCCTTGAGCTATTTGTTGTGTGGGGAATGTCTGTGTTTTTTGTTCTTCATGAGGCAATGTCAAGACTTTTAAACAGCCAGATCAAGGGAAAAAATTGTTTGACTTTGGGATGAAGTAGTGTAAAAAAGGAAGTCTGATTTCTCATCCAGTGAAGCAGAATCAAACTAAGTCTACATAGTTTGGCAGGAAATATTCCTTCTGACTCCAGATTAAATGTGTTATTTCAAGAACTTGCAAGAAAAGAAAGGAAGTGAATGGCTGCAAACAAAATAACAGAGGAAGGCAAGGGACCCCTACTTTTTAACCAGCTATCAGGAGGTGAGAGCACCATATTCACAAGCATCTCCACTCCTGGAGCCATCTATCTGCAACTACAGAGAGAGCAACCAGGTGATAGACATTTTGCACCCAGGAAGTGCTGTTACGCTCACTTTCAACACCATTCACTTCATATAGATGTCTTTATTAAATCCCATCAACCCCAGTCACATTGCAAAATATCACAGGAAGAAGCACTTGGCCTCAGATGTCTCAGACTGATGATCTTACAGTATGTTTAAGTATTACTCATAGCTGTAGGTGAGTGGAAAGATTTTTCAAATAAAGCATTACTTTGAGTATCATATTTTCCTGGTATCCAAGGAAAGGGAACAAAATCATCATTTTGAGGAAGCTCTATTAACTTTTGAAACCCATTGGGAGTGGAGCAATAGTAATGGAAAACTACGAACAGAAGTTGGATTCTTTTTCAAAAGAGTAGTTGATGTGCACACATAGGCAGAAATGCACACCTGTATCTCTTTTCCATGAGTATCTTTATGGAAGTGAAGCAGTGTTACAGGAATTGTATTTCCTCTACTGCATTTAAACTCTCCAGTTAAAGTGAGTGAGCCAAAAGATGGGTGCAAGATGTTTCATTTAGCACAGCTTGTCCAGGAAGGAAGGAAAGAAGAAAGGAAGGCAAGCTATTTTTTTGCAGAGCAGCTATGTAAATTAGTAACAGTACTGTGGTCCTGCGAGAGTGTTGTATGCCACCGCTGCCTGACTGTGATGTGCAGATTATATAAAGTACACTGGTCAAAATCTGGCTTTCTTGCAGTCACTCAGGTCAGGGGCAATTCCCAAGTGCCAGAGGTGGGAGTTGTGTGTGGGTCTGAGCTACCTCTGGGACTGGTGTCTGAGTGCAGTTTTTCTGAATATGGAGTACTAGCCAAAAAAGATAGATGGGAATGTGCTGTAATTCTTTCATAAACAGCCATTACCACAGAGAAGTCCAACAAAGGCATCATCCCTGGACCTGGAAAAGCAAGCAGATTGTGCATAATGGTGAGGAAGGAACTATGGAGGATCTTAGCACCCTATTCTGACCTAGCACAACCATTCTTATATTTAGTTCTGACCTTTCATGCAAAATTACATTCACAGTCTTTAATCAGTCAAACTCAGCAACTTGTACAGTAAACATTGTCATGCATAAATGCAGTTTCCTTATGCTCCATATGTGCCTGTTCTTTTTTCTTCTTTTGCTTTGATTTTGGAGTGGGGTGGAGAATCATTTTGTTATGTTTGAATAACACCTTACCAAGCTGAGCATTGATCTGTGCCTAGAATTTCTAGGAACTTCCTTGATATAAATAAAGGAAATAAGCCTATACTTCTGAAAAAGGCCGCAAGTCAGTAAGTTTGATGTTCCTGCAAACGTTCTAAGTAAGAAACAAGAGTCTCATAGGCTTTGAGGTTCAGTCAAATACAGTGTTCAAGAAATATCATCACTAACAGCCTAAATAGTTACACATTCTGTGATGCAGATTTTCAGTACCATATGCTTACTAGGTATATGGCTTTGGATAACCACTGACATTAGGTGAGATAAGGGGTGAGTTACAGGGGAAGAGGGTGCTGTAACAAAACACAGATAAAGTTCAGAGCAGTGTCAGCACCTGCCACTGCACTGACTCACCCAACACAGGCTCCTGCATCCAACACGTTCTCACGTGCATCTCTTACACCAGCGCTACTTTTAATCCAGCTTAACCTGGTAGTGTCTGCAGGACACAAGGACAGGCATCTTGTACTCCATACCAACATACGACAACACCTTTTTATTCTGCTCCCTGTGCTCTGAACAGATTAATTGCTGTTCATGGTGGCACAGTGTTGTAGTTTTCCTCCACAAAATAGTCTTCTTTAAAATTACTTTACTGGTAAGGATTGTGTGCTGGCAGAATACATCAGGCATGGGGGTGCTGGTGGATCACAGGATGCCTGGGTTTAGTTCTAGGTGTTTTTCCTCTGGCAAGCAGATGGAGTTTTCCATGTCATGCAACACAGGTATCTCCCTTTCCATGCTTGCCGCAGGGAAAGGAACACCTTTGCTGTTGAAGACTGAGTTGTCCATGTTATGGTACTTTTAAAAAAGACTGATTTTAGTGTTCAGGAGGCAGAACTGCCATGAAATCATGTGGGGAACTGGAGGATGATCTTTTCCTTCATTGTAATGAAAAATGTTTTGTACAGGTCTTCAGAAAAAAGACCCTAAATGCCTTTCCTGCAAAGTCTGAAAAAACACTGTATAATTTTCCTGCTGATTGTAAACATAATGGGAATCAAGTGTATCTGTCCTTGCAGGAGGGAAGACCACTAAGCAGCACTGAAGCGAAATGAGGAAGGGGAATGTGATTTTGCCGATACCCTACACATATTGATGTTTGTCTATAGCAAAGTACAGAACTCTTGGCTCAAAGGCAAGAATGCTTATGCATATGACAATCCAGCTCAGGATGGATGTGAGTAACCCAACAAGAGCCAAACAATACACCTTTTCTTTCCAATGTTTGTCTCATCCACGCTCCTGTCACTCTGCCGATTTTGCAGGATGGAAAGCTGGTTATGTACTGTGCCTGGCAACAGTGACAGGCAAGGATGAAGCTATCCAGTGAGTCAGAAAACACTTACAGGAGTTAGTTCTGGCAGCCAGTCCTGCTGCAAAGTCACATTTCTTTTATGCACCTGCCATTTATGTTGTTGGTAACTGTGCAAACCATAATTTTGGCAACCTCTTAACAGTTCTGTAAGTTGGGCAGTTCTTCAATGATTTCTGAAATGTACAAGTGCACCTTGAGGCTCAGGTACTTTATATGGCACCTTTCTCTGTGGCTGAGTTCACATATATTGTGAATGAGGACAATAAACCTGAATTTCTTCTTTAGCTGGAGAGAGCAGGCATGGATGTGGTGGAGAGAGCCCAGTTCCAAAGGACCAGCAGCAGGGATCAGGCTTCAGTCTGGAAATGATGGTAGGACACTTGTTCCTCCTGCCCCACAGTTGACAAACATCAACTTCACATCAGTCCTGTAGCTAAAAGTGCGCACTGTCTTTCAGCAAAGTCTTAGTAAATGTGGAAAAGTCACAAATACAAGGTACCACAGAGAGGTGGAAATGGGGCACTAACATAGAATTTCCACAGTGTTTTTTTGATCCAAAGGTATTTAGGGATTGATGGAGACTGTAAGTCCAGGCTCTGCCCCTCCCTGGGATGGTGCCTTTGGTGGGGCGGATGCCTTTTGCTGGGACCGCTGTCAGGGGTTGTCTCAGCTCATAAACATTTTTGCATTCACATTACAAGCTATATGTTTCTTTTAACTTGCCAATCAAACTGAGGTAATATATTGCAACATGTTCTTGAGTGTTCCTTTTTCATGTAGCTCTTTGACCTTGGCTACACATGGATTTTTGCTATGTCCTATGAGATTTAAATACTTAGATAAAAAGATACTTACTTGTGGACCTATCTTGTTTTTGTCCTCCTACATGGCTCCTGAAACATTTATGTGCATTTACATGAAACCAACCCTGAAATTCAAGATGACGTGCACCCCTGTGATGCCTGTTTGGATACAGTGGACACTTGCTTGTCTGATGGTTTCAGTAGAGCTAAAGGGCCAAGTCTTTAGTGCTCACATTTGTATGAAGGAAAGGAGATGTTCCATGGCACTGGCTTCTCAAAACTTGCAAGGGCTGTCCCTTCAGGGCAAAATAATTTCTCTTGCAGCATATGTAATGGAGTTGCACTGAAAGTACATCCTAATCCCCATGTTAAGTCTTACAAGATTTATAGACGTGGATAAACAACGTTTGATATCCCTTGTGCCAGATCCATGGGCTATTTCATAAAAAATGACAAGTAGGCTCCTATTCCTTCTCTAGCAAACTTTGATCTACCATGTCATAGTGTTGGCTAGGAGTATGAAAAGCAGGAGATTTATGGATGATAAAAAGGATGACATCATGTGTCTGGCCTGCTCTCCATGTCACTGTTGCCTGTAAAGAAATGCCTTTTAGGCAGAACTGCTCATGCACATTTCAGAGCCCTTGCCTGCATACAAGGAGGGAATAGGACATGGCCAAATCCAAGCCCTGTGTCACCTTATTCCCCCCATACACAGCTCTTCCCTCCATGCTGGCAGGGTCAGACACAGGACAGCCTGGGATGACCACTCCTCCTCCAGCTGTAAGCTGACAGTTTTGGGAAGGGTGTCTCATTGTAGGTGTTTGCCAAGATAGCTGTCACGTAGCGCTTGCCAAGTTGCCAACCTTCCTACAGCTGGGGTTTGCCTCCCAACTTTGCTGACATGGTCAGCAACTTGAGGGTAGTTGTGGACACAGTGGGTAGCATTAGTCTGGCAAGAGGATCTTTCCAGGATTTTGTGTTTACCTTTGGCTAGCTGAGGTGCCCAAGGTGCCCAAGGTGTGGAGAAGGAGGAAGGAGAAGGGCTCTTCTGCTGCTCTTGGACCTCACAGAAATGCTCCCATAAGCTTTGCACACAGAATTGCCATAGCAAAGCCCCCATCCTGAATGGTGGCATCAGCTTAGTGGCACACATTGCATGGGAAATGAGACACTGTCTTGCACTGTCATTGTGCACTGAGCAGTTTCTTGCTGCCAGATCTCACCAACACTTGCAGTAACCACTGATAGGTAGGGTGTAGGTTTTACAAGCAACCACAGAGATTGAGGAGCACAAGTTGAACAAGCCACTGAAGAATCCCAGTGTTCAAACCCAACCCTACTTGTATGTGGGAGAGTGTGGTCAAGATCCAATATCAATCTAAATACTCTGCCAGGCTTATGAGATGGGGCATTTGCTGTTTGTGCTTGCAGAAAACTCCTCCTGGGACTGTTGATATTGTCAGAAAATGTCAAAATTGTCGGAATGATCAGAAACTCCATGTGCACTCTCCTGATACAGAGGGTGTTTCTGGTGTAAGGAGGAATGTCACATCTTGGGAAGCCTTGTAACTGGGGGTGGCTGGTGGTCAGCTGGGGTTGGGATTTTCATGTTCCAGCAAAAAAATTGGCATGTAGCTACCCTGAACCCTCCTTTTTAAATTACTGACTAGTTTGTGTAGACTTCTCTGAGTGTATCAGCTTTTGGGAAATTAGGATACTGTTACCTCACCCTTCTATCATTTATTCTAGCACTTCTCCCTCTTCCAGTATTTTTCCTAACATGATGCCTGCTTTAAAGTATTTGTGGTAGCAAAAAAACCATAAATCTCTCATAGGGAACACATTTAGAGGCTTGAATGTCTCATATATCAAACTCAGACAGTGAAACCCATGGAATGCAGGGTTCTCCAGGAGAAAAATGTGGCCTGAGCTGTGGAAAATTAGTTTTCTTCCAGCTCTCGTAAGTCGTGCAGCAACCTCTGGAAATTAGCAGACTGCTCAGTGGATGACCAACTATCTGCAGAAAGTCCCAAGAAGGCTTGTAGTAGAAATTCCAGGCATTTTTGAAAGAACTGAATGAAAAGCATCTGTTTAAGTGAGTACTTCATCTCCTTTGATCTGAGTTCAGATATGAAGCTTTACAGTGTTTCATGTCAGTCAGGGTATGAAACTATCATAAAACATGTCAGTAGATAGTACTGAATTTATTACATCAAGGTCAATAACATTTAATGACTTAACTCCACGGGACTGCATCAAGAACTACCCAAATATTTTTAGCACTTATTAAGGAAACAGATCTCAGGGTGGTTCTCTTTCTTGTTATGAATTTAGGTCTGCTTTTATATTTTTGAGGCAAAAGTGATGAACTTTGCCCTCTTGCAGAACATTTATAATCTCAATAGGACTAGATGAGAAATATCCAGTCATATATCATTGTATCAGTGCAAAATATCAAAAATATCAACACCACTCTGGAAAAGGACATGCAGGCTTTGTCTGCCAATGTTTTTGTTCATTCTGAATTTGAGGTGCTTCAGAGAAAAAAAAAGCGCCAACCTTTCATCAGGTGTAAGTAATCATTTTTCTATCAGCGTAACAGAGTCACTGGCACCTTAATGGAGGGATGTCAGGGGGTGAACTGTTCCATGTCTCTAATAGCACCTGGTCAGATGTTTCTTCTAGAGATGTTTCCTATTATGGAAATGACTTGGTGAACCTCAGTCTTAATGTATACTCTCTTGGTCCCCCTCCGTGTAACTGTGATGCTACTACCTGCACAGAGCTCTGCAGGAGTGGCCTTGCTCCCATTCCCATATCCATGGCTGGCACCACTTCTTCTTAATCCCAGGAAACAGTCTGAGCATATCGTAGTTGAAGCTGGTGTGAAAGAGGAAGATCAGGATGCAATACCTTCCCACCCCACCAATGTTGCAGCCAGCTCTGTAGGGGAAGGTTTGCCCAGGCTGGTTCCAAGCTTCATATTCCCTGAGAAATGGGGCTTAATGAGTGGAGAATCATCAGGTTCAAATCGTATCACCTGCCATGATGTGGGTACTTGGTTGTAGTTTAAGTGTGAAAGAAAATAGCAACTAATGGTTGTCTGAAGGCTTAGTAGTTTCACCCGACTTAAAAAAAAATTGTTCACAGAACAGGAGCTGCTGTGTATCTGCCATCCTTCCGTGGACAGATACAGAGCAGAGCTGGCAGAGGTGTTCACTGCCTGACTTTTTGTGTTCATCTGTAGCAGAAGTGTCTTGAAATAGTTTCCACAGCTGCAACTTTTTTCCATACTTTTAACTTAGTGACACTCTTAAGAGTCAGTCCTATCAATTGTTTTTCTGGGTAAACAGCTTATAATATTTCCTACAGGAAGTACAAATTTTCTTTTGGTTTAGCTTTATTTATCTGGTACTTGTGAAGATTTAATTTGTTTTTCTTGTTGATAAGATTTCTTGTTAAGAAGGAAAAGGTTCCTATAAGCACATTTGCTTATTTGACTGAATGCCATGGGAAGGCACAGGGAATTTACAAGCAACTAAGATGCAGATAATTTCAACAAGCTGCATGGTGGTATTTCTAACAGTAAAGATCTTTAGGGAGGCCAGTAAATGAAACAGATACAAAGCTTCATGGTTCAGGAGTTTAAGGAAAGAAGCAACTTGCACTATAGAAAGTTGACTTTCTGCTTGGCCCTGAAGTAAGTTACCATTTAGGAAAGGGCAGGCTTTTATTCATTTCTGAAAATTATATGAATGCCAAGTTTTCAAATAATGCAACATGTGGGCTAAGAAATACACCTTCTGGGAAAATTTCTTTGGGTATGACTCCAGCAGCAGCTGAATTTCTGTCTTTCCCCTGCAGGACCCTCCTTTCTTGTTAGCAGCAGTGCTTTCTGACAGAATGTGTGTGATAAAAAGTCACACTTGGCCAGGTGTGATAGAAGCACAGTAATAGTGGTAGATTCAGAGGTGTGAGTCTGATGTAGACTTGCAGTAGAGACTGCCCTTTATTGACCTGACTGCAGATGAATATTTGATCATTTGAGCAGATGATGAAGAATGGGGGATGATGATTGAGGCAGATAGGTACACTGATTGACTTCTCCCTATACAGACACACAACATATTGTTTGCAGACAGGATCTGTACATTTATTTTGAAAGAGATGCCCCAGGGTATTGAACCTATTCCCAATGCATAAAATCCTGTTCTGACTGGTGTAGGGAATGTGACAGGATGAGATGTCAAGCTCAGGCTTCTTTTGCACAGAGGAGCTCTGCCGGCACAGGCAAATTTGGGGATTTTGAGGAAGGTGTACACCATGTAGCAATAGTTTTAGGCAGGCAGTGCTGACCATGCCAGCAGAGTGCTCCATCAGAAGAGCAGGGTCCAGCTGTCCCAGCAACACAGATCTTTTGCTGTGCCTGGGACCTGCCAGGATCACTCAAACCCAGTGGCCAAGTCTTTGAGAGCAATAGTTTGCTTCATCACCTCTTGACTGTCTTTGCAAGCCAAAGTCTGATGTAGTGGGCATGGGTGGGATTCTCCTCTACCTAGTGTTGGCCTTCTAAAAAGTATATATTTCACCATAGTGATTTTTTCTCAAGTTTTTCTGTTCTTCAAGCTTTCTGATCTCTCCTAAGGAAGCTCCAGACACCTGAGCAGAGAAGGTGGTTTCCATACAGTCACCTGTTCATCCCCATTCAACTGACACAGGCTATCCCCCTCTGTCACACTACAATGCCCACAAAAAGTGATGGTGTGACATGGAGCTGATGGTGAAGTAGCTGATGAAGCAGTGTCCTTACAGGGGGTCACCCCCATCCCTGTGCCCTGGAGTGGTCCCAGGGCAGCTCCAGTCTACAGTGCTTTTGGAAGACCCCTGAGGGGGTGTTCACCCCAGCAAGGGTTCTCCAAAGGCTCCCCCAGAGGATGGGTTGTGGTCTTTATGACTGGCAGCTGATCTTCTTGATTACTTGTGGGGGGGATGCTGCTTTAGGCAGACAATTGCCAGGCCTGCATTTAACCTGTTTGCTGAGACAATCCAACATGGTACCAAGGCTGCTTCATTGGTGTGGCAGCTTTGGACAGCTTTGGAGCTTTTGGAGTAGAGGGAAAAGTGTGTTTTCTGTGGTATTCATGTGTACTGGCTTTACGGGTATTTGCTGTATTTGCATTAGCAGCACTTGACATCCTTCCAGTGGCATACATTCCCAGGGGAGGTCTATTTGGAAAGGGCATTTCTTTAATCTGCTGTAATAATCTGGGACTCTAAATAAGTCTGCTGAGGAGAAGTACAGAGTAAAGGATACCAGTAATGATTGCCACAAACTGTAATTAGAAGGTGTGCCACAAGAGGCAGTAACTTCTTGTTAGGTGGTGAGGCTTCATTGCCTTTGCCTCTGTGGGGTCTCCTATTTTCAGTTCTTGTGTTTTCCATCATGCTAGCCATTATTGAGTGAGAAGACCTAGGTGAGCTAGAAAAACCACATATCTGAAATGAAGGAACCTAATAAACTGGGAGTTCAAACAGGAGTACTGACAACAGTGTCCAGGGAAAGTCCACTCTGCTGGACACTCACCAGCAGATCACTGCTGGATGTTGAAAAAATCTGGAAGCCTACCAGGTGGTCCACAGCTAGTGCATATGGAGACCCACTTGGAGACTAACCCTATCCAGGATTGCTTCTGTTATTCATGTGTACAGTTCCTGCTACCACTGCCAGTGCTATAGAAACTTCAGAACTTTTCCTATGTGTAGTGTTTATTCTATATTTCTCTTCCTCTGCAACACTGCAGGGAATAGCTTATTCCTATTTTGATTCTGCCTTTTTCTGAACAAATGGATTGTTTTTACTTTGGAAAGAATGCTAGATCTTCTGTTTTCTTTAATTGGTAACATTAGAATTAAGTCTGCAAGCAGGTTGTTTTTCATTAACCCCAAGCACTTACTTCCTTGTCTTTTATGTCTGCTGGTGACTCACCTGGAGCAGAAGCATGATGAAGGTGAGCTGCAGGGTTGTTTGTACAACATGTATTGGGGATTCCTAAGAACATCCAACCTTTTCCACCTATTTGCAAATGATTCGATGAAATTTAGAGCACTTCCTTACAAAATAAAATAAAATTCAAATAAATCCCAGCTGAGTTGTAAATTTCATTTCTCATCAAGAAAAGACCTTCTAAAAGGTATCATATTCAGGGCTGCCTCTGCTATTTGTGTCAGGCACACTTAGAGCTTGACATTTTGCTGTGTGTGTTGGCTACCCTACTTTTTTTCCTGTTGCTTTTCAGGTGTTTCCAGCCATTTCTTGATCTTCATTATACCACCTCTGAGATGCCCCTTTGCATCCTCCCTGGCCAGCACATCATGTGCAACTTTCGTCTCCCACCCTCCCTGTTCTTGCCAAGCATTCCTTTCAAGCAGTCTTCTGTTCTCTTCTTCAGCCAAAAACGAAGTCACAAGTTCTGGGCTTGGTTTGGAAAACTCGAGAACAGCTGCCTTGGGTGTGGTTGGAAGCCAATGACCTTTACAGTGAAGTAAGAGCTGCAGTTCAGATGTACCTTTTTTCTATTGCATCTTAATTGTTCAACTCAGGCAGATCTGCATTATAGTTCAAACAGTATGGAACCTCTCCTCTCCCTCTCCCTCTCCCTCTCCCTCTCCCTCTCCCTCTCCCTCTCCCTCTCCCTCTCCCTCTCCCTCTCCTCTTCCTCTCCTCTCCCATCACTGTGGTTTAGCCCCTGATTCCTTCTGTGCATGATGAGGCAAAAGAAGAGTCAATGTCTTGCTGGCAACCTTGTTATCTGTCACACCTCCTCAAGGATGGGATTTCTGTAAGTCAAGGACCTCACAATGGACTTGATTTCTGCCTATTTGTTTAGATAATGTATGCACTTTTTCTTTTATAAGTCTATTAGCTTATGGTACCTTTTAATATACTTCAAGTCACACAGGGGACAATGTACTTTGAAATACTTGAAATACAGAATACAAAATTTAAGTGACTGACTTGGAATAATGAAACTGCAAAATCTGAAGGCCAGAGAAAGGTTTCTATTGACAGCTTCTTCAGCTCCTGCTGCTGTGGTTTGTAAGGGCACAAATGTGGGGAGCTGCACCTGAAGGATGGTGCAGATCCAAGCCATGGCTTGGTGTAACTGAGTGTATATACCCTGTGACATAAAATATGAGCACAAACTTTCCCCTCCAGACAGAAAAAGGCCGTAGAATGAATGAGAGACTGGGTGAAACTCCACCCCTGATGAAGTGGATGGGAATCTTGTCTCTAATCATGCACTACAGGAGTCTCCCCTACAGACTCGTAAGGAATTTTGCAACTGTACTGTAATGTGTGCCAGGGAAAATTCAGTGCTTGGCTAAATAAGTGTTTGATATTACAGCTCTTTTCATGTTTTCTACCAATGTTGTACCAGGTCATTTCTCCTTCAAGGACAGAGAAGCTTGAAAAAGCCTCTCGGATGGGAAGGATTTGTCTGTGTCACATGCCAAAAAGTTCATAACACTGTGTGACCACTTGTGGTTTTTCTTCAAAGGCTGTGTGTCAGTACAGACAGCCACAGCTGATGAGGACTGCCCCCCATGTGCACTTTTGTTTTCTGACATAACCTCCTAGGAAAATATGATGTTATAGTATTGGCTGGCCCAGTCAGTCAGGCTGTCACTCTTGGTTGGCCTCTCCTGTTGCAACATGATGAACAGGTTTGTTTTCTCTTTGCTCATTTTCCATTGTCTCTCAGAGAGATCAGTCCATGAAATGTTGACTTTCTCCTGTTCCTTTGTATCCCACTGGTATGTCCTCTCTGCCAGGCCACTTCAGCCTACTTCCCAGGCAGCTCCCAGCATTCTCTGCAGAGCAGCATGCCTGGTTTATTGACCAGCTTTTCTCCTGCAGACTGCACTGAATATCTGACTTTCCTCCAAACATAAATAATCTCATAATAATCCAGTCACATAAGGAAGATTTATCTCCCCTACTTACACCAGAAACATGGGAGCTTTTCTAGTGCACACACATGCAGTTGCCAAAGACTAACTGCTTTTCCTAGCATACATTGTGTTTTTGTCTTCAGGAGATGAATCGTTTCTGTGTGGGGTGGAGATGTCTCCACTGACACAGGGTGTGGCAAAAGGATGATGAGCAGAAGTGCAGTCACGAATTTTGGTGATTGACTGAAAGGGACATTCCCTGTCCAATCTTTGGCAAGCAAGCACAGGGTTAGTTAAATAAATTACAAGGATTTTTTATTTTTTTTTTTTTAGTTAAAAGAAGGAAGGTTTGTGTTCAGTTTGTAAACACAAATGCAAACACATTTGGTAACTAAGCAGTTTGGCCAATGTCCTGCTTGTAAAAGTTGAAGTTTGCTGTTAGACTTTGAAATAATAGCATATAGCAGTACACTGAGTATTTGTCGTGAAGTGATTTCACCTTCTACGTTAATGCAGTCTACCCAGTGCTGAGACTGATGTTTTTAAGAGTCAGACATGACAAAGGAAAAAATGAATCCTTTGGAGTAAGAATAACATGCTGATTAGCTTCATTATTTAGAGCTATATGAATATGCATTTAGATCATATTGGATTGAATATCTCAAGACTTGAGTGCAGCTCTTCCCAAAACTCAGCTCCTAAGAATGTAAAAAATGTTTTTGTTCTTTTAAAAAATAAACATTTTCTGTGATTTTTATGACTGACAGCTCTTAATATTAAAATTAAAAAATAAAAAATCTCTTTGAATTAGCTTATGGCAGTTGATACTATATGTTTTTATATGACATTCTTTTTCAGCTTAGACACTGAAAATAGATGAGGTGGTTACCGAGTTTGTTTCTATGAAATGTCAGCTTCACATTCCTATTAGCACATTGCTAAAGCTTTGGCCAACTCTCTAAAACAAACCTGCTACCATGAGATGTAAAACTGAAAGGACACCATCACAGTCTGAGGCAGGAAATTGCTTCACAAACAGAGTGAGATCTGAAGAAGACATCCTGCAAGACACAATCAGAGGAAGAAACCCAGATAAGATCAGTCCCCCTCTTCCCAGAGACTGCTGTCCTGTCCAACAGATGAACCTCAAACGAGCCGAAGCGCACAACCACAATTAATTAACCAAGACACAGTGTGGATCTGATAATGACACGTTAAGTGGGTCTGTGTGGTTGCAAAGTCAATCCCCTCACTTGTTGCTGAGGGCACATATGGTAGGAGTGTCTCCAAAGCTGAAACCTGGCACCTGCCACCTCAGAATGAGATAGTGGTTTCTTGGATGCTGTGTGGTGTGGGAAGGGGAAAGGCTTTGCACTACAGAAGAGCTGAGATGTCAAAGTGTAGCAGATACATATCCAGATTCAAGAAAACATCACGTGCACTATGGATTTGAATAAGAAGTGGTATGCTGAAGTGTCATGTTGAAGAAAGGCTCCTGAATTGCTCATTTCCTCTTGTCACCTAATGTAGCCCTTGCAGCCTGCATCATAAGAAACCACAGAAATGAGAAACACTCAGCTTCCAGGGCCAGGAGGATAGTGACACTTCTTTACCGAATACCAGTGAAGAAATATTGGGAGGTCTTTATAACCTTGACTGGGGAACCCTTGAGAAGTACCACCTGACAACATCACCCCTCTGCATCTTCATCCATCAACCACAGTGCAACAAATTGCACTTTAATATAACAGAAGTAGCTTCCCTCAGTGCAAGGTGATTAAAAGACTGCAGTATACAGAATTTAAGACTTGCTAATCTAAGAAATATACACAATAAAACAACAATATAACTCTGTGTTGTTTTTTCTTGACATAACACTTTTACATTGGCACCGTACTTTTTTTTTTGTTTTTAGCTGCATGTGTGTGGGGCTAGAAGGATGTTTTTGCATCTGATGCAATTAAAAGATTTTCCCATCTCTATTTTATGCCTCTAAATGCCTTTATGCCATCACTGCTCTAAAACAAAATGAATCTCAATTTTTGCTAACAGTTAAAAATATTAAATGAGTTACTCTGCTTACCAAAAGCCTTTATTTAGTCAAGTCTAATTTGCATATTATTGTCACTTCCCTGTTGTTTTGTTTTTGGGAAAGATTCAAGTGGTGCTTTAAATCAAGACCTCCAAAATGCCTTAATGAATCAGACATAGTGTTTCTATTTTAACTGTCTTAATCCTTTGATAATGTGTCTTTTCATTAATGAAGACTCTGATTTTGTTGTTCTAGCTCAGCCTTTAATGCTAAAGAAATTTCTGTGGCTTGACATGTAAAGGGTAGGCACCCAGGGGCAGAGATTCATGTGGTGCAAATTTCCATTGCTCTCTGAAAGCCATTTCTGAGGAAGCCAACTCTGATGCCTGCACAGGGATATCAGTTCACAGCACCTTTGAATTTTTCCTGTCTACTGTAATTCGATGCTGGATGCTATTACTCAGTATCATAGAATCACAGAGTCCTTAAGGCTGGAAATGACTTCTGAGGTCATCAAGTCCAACCATCAACCTGGCACTGCCAGATCCACCACTAAACCATGTTCCTAAGCACCATATCTATATGTGTTTTGAACACTGTCACAGATGATGAATCCACTACCTCCCTGGACAGCCTATTCCAATGCCTGACCACCATTCCAGTGAAGGAATTTTTTCCTATGACTGAAGAAGTTTTTCAGTGAAGAAATATTTCATGGCTACAGAATCTGCAACAGGAGTTGTTTCCAGTGCTCATTTCAGGCCAAAATGTAAATCATGTCTTAAAAATTTGAGTTTATTTTTCCTGAATGTAGCAACTGCATGGTTGGCACTAGCTGGAGGCAGTGAGTAGCTGGTTTCTGCTCCGTGTTCTGCTCCCACATTGCTACACCAGTGACATGGAGGCCAGGTTCCCACCTTGTGCCTCCTCTCCCAGTGTTTAGCTGGCTGTTTACCAAGTATATATGAGCATAATTTGGTGAACATTTTCTAATTTGTTATGGTGTTTCAGAGAATGTCCAGGCAGTACAGGAATCTATGCTCTGCTAGAAGGGATAAAGTGCTTCTAAATCCCTTGTGAATGTTTGGAAAAATTTACCCCAGGTCCTGCATATTAGTAAAATCTCCTTCTAAAACCCAGTGTAATTTGTTACTCTGAATACAGAGAGCTGAGATTCAAAAGAAAAGAGGCCATGGAAAGGCTCTAGCATCTTCTGATCTAACAAGCCTACTGTGTGCCAGTCCTCACAGGGACTGAAGAATCAGTGCTGTGAACTCCTTCAAATTCCTTCTACAACTTCTGCCCCCATATTCATGCCTGAAACCTCCTTCCGTATGCAGAATTGAATGAAGGTAATGCAGTCAGGGTTTGGTTGGTAGCATGTGTATCCTCAGAAGAGAGAATAAAGCGGGTTTTACTCATTTCCTCTGATTTGAAGTTTAATGTATCAGTATTTCTTTCATTTAGCATTCCTCAAATTGGTAAAATGTGGGCTTTCATCATAAGGTTTTCATCCTAGCAATGAAAAAAAATATAGTAAGCAGAGTTCAAATAGTCTTTCA
>JAWWEU010000111.1:57900240-57913006 GCA_035583155.1 Acropternis orthonyx | reverse complement strand
CATAGTAAAATGACCCTCTCCCTTGAAAAGCCTGTTAGCACCGGAAATAAACTCTCTTTTGCCTCCCTCTCTCCGTGGGTCGTGTGCTGCTGTTCCTGGTCCCCTGGGAACCACGTGGAGGGAGGACGGGCTGAGAGCGTGCCCCCTGGTAAGGATCGCAGCAGCTGTGCCAGGGGGAACCCCACCACCCGCTATAAAAGTACACACCAACACTCACTTCCATGCTGTCTCCAGGCACTACTGTATTACACAGTCTTATAAAGGTACATGAGTCTCAGAGACAAGTAATTGCAAATACAAACTGTAAAGCATGTGTTTTTCTGTTTCTCTGGTTACTCTCTGAGAAGTACTTGATGAAGCCAATTAAAAAGAGTAAAAAACCCAGCCTCTCTTTCTTAGTGGAAATTGGTCCTTTTCTTGCAATCTCAGTGTTCAGTTCTTCCAAAGAAACACTCATATGAAAAATGAAGCCCTGGTTTATCTTTTGAATTTCAGCAGACAAGTTCTTTTTTCTATTTTTGCTCTTTCTCTCCATACTGCCCACAAAATTTGTTTTCTCTTACCAATAAGAGAAATAAAAGGTGGAAAAACCAGCAAAATTAAAACCATTCTGAAAATTAAATGTTTTGAATACAGAAATGTTTTTGTGTTTTTTTCTTTTTCTTTTTTATGTAACCCAGAAAGTATGTTAAATAGTGATTCATAGGACTTCAATAAACAAACAATAGTGACTGTCCTGCATGGACAACCAGCCAGTCCTACTCTTTTCTGAGACTGCAGAAAGAAAAGGAATTTAAGACTTTGGGATGAGGCATTGCACTCATTTTCTGTTTGATCTCATAGCTGTCAAAGCATCACTCCTTGATAGCTAGCACTGTTGCTGAGGTGTTTGGCAGAGACAGTTTGTCATGTGATGATTTATTATGCAGTCTGTCACGGCAAGGCTGGCACTTTGTTACTCACAAGGAGTTAGGCAAAATCCCACTCCCTTCTCAGCACAAAGATGTCAGTAACAAGGGCAGTGTCCAGCTGCTGTGTGAGGCAGCAGCCAGGAGCCTGGCTCCCCATCATTGGTGTCTGCATACCACCTACCATGGGCAGCTATTCCCTACTCACCATAAGCCCCATAATATAGGAAAGAGTGTGTGTCTCCTCAGGAGAAGGGCTTGCAACAGGAAGGGCATTCTTCCCTCACTATATCCCTCTCCCAATTTAAGCCATTTCATTATGCCAAACAGCCATGCTCCCATCCAATCTCTGTAGGTCCCTGCCTGTCCTTCCAGTCCCAGCAAACACCATGTCCATGGCACCACAGAAGTTGGGAGGGCAAGGTGGCATGTGGGAACTTGATCTTCTATCCAGAGGAAAGTTCTGGCAAAGTAAGGTTTGGTAACATGGAAGAGCCAAGTGCAGTTTGGACTCCAATTCAATATGCATTTCTCTGTGCAGGATTGACACCATGGCCAGTTAGATCTGACCAAGAAAATGACACAATTGCTCTCAGTCTGGCTTTAAAACTTGCACATAATCAGCCCACGTCCATGAACTGATCCCTTGCTACTAAACCTCCTAAACTCATTACATGTATGACTATTTTCAGATTCAGATTATGATCTACTTTGGACAAATACAATGAAAAACAAATCAGTCCTTGGCAATTAACCTTTTATTTAAGTTCAGTAATATCTCCCTTCAGCACACTGTAGATTTGTAAAGACTGATTCCCATCCCCTTGCCGGCAATGAGCAACTTGGCAGACAGCTCTGCTCCTGCCCTTTGTCCTTGACAAAGCATACTGTATGCAAAACACTGAAGAACTGGGCAGAGATCTTTCAGTGATTTCTTTATCAATCACTGATGACTTTTTCCTGTGAAGGTAAAGTTGCATTCTGTACGATTCCATAGGTTTTTCAGGAAGCTTCTTATCCAAGTGGAACAAATGTAGTCTGGCTCATTACATTTTCCTGGAGATTTTTAAAATTTTTCTGAGTGGAAAAACAAAAAGGGTCAAGTTTAATAAATTCAGTATTGTTCATTTTGCACTTTCTCTGGGATTTATTTACTTTGGAGTCAATTTGTATTCACTCTCTGCTCCTCTACACAAGGCACTTAGGGACATTTTGTAATTCAATACATCATAATGCTCCATTTCCTCTTTGCAGAGATAATGAACAGCAGATGACTGTGCTGAACTATCCTTGCTACCTGCAGGAGGGAAGTAATGCCAGGAGCTGGTTACCACCATGCAGGTTCTACCCTGCACAGTGAGGATGCACACTTGCCATGATGCAAACTGGCACAGGTAGGGTCACTGCTGTTCCCATGTCATTAGCAGAGGAGGAAGAAAATAGTATTTTTAGTTGTCTTATGAGATATTTTGAGTTAACAGGAATTTTAAAATCGATGGATAGAGTGTGGTGTTTCATTATGGCTGTAGCTATATATGCATAGTCTCTCATTAGCAAATACTACTGTTTATAGGTGACTGCTGTCCACTAGGGATTTCTCAATGCATTTCAGTGGTCTCTCCTTCCATCTTTCCGTCTGTAAACGTGTGTTGTCCATATCTTTCTAACTGCTGCTGACTCCTTGGCTCTTCCTCCACAGCTAAAATGGGTCTGGAAAAAATATCCCAGGTCACGGAGGTCAGTCCTCTCATCTACAACCATTATATAAGTGTGTCCAAGCCCTTACTCAGGTCTGTCCAGGAAGCAGGGCAATTCTTGTCCTTGCTGTACCTGTTTGGAGACTGCTTCAGAACAGGGCTAGGTCATGAGTCTTCTCTATGCTGATAATGCCCCCAGTTTTATATCAATAAATACTATTGGATGTTCCCTTTTCCTCTGCCAGCGAGCATGCCGAATTGATGTCCAGCCTTACTCCTGAGAATACTGTTCCAGTTCATTATATTTCTTTGGGGGAGAACCCTTTGTCATGTCCCCAGGAATGTCCTCATCTCCTATCCATTTCTGTGCCAATTCCCATTTTTGCAGTTTTAGTTAATAATTCCCTTGTGATACCATACAGATGTCCAGAGAGATTTGGCTGTCTTGTATTCCTCTGTCTGAAAGGCATCCATCTTTTAAAAAAAAGTGATATCATATTATTCAGGCACATTCCTCATGCATCTTGTCTCAATTTCCAGCTAACTTCTTAGCTGTAATAGCCCTCTCTTTTCCATGTGCCCCAAAGCCTTTCACAGATCACTTTCCCACTCTCCTGCATCATGCCATAAGCTTTCTTGCTCTCTCAGATACCTATTTGAGATTAAGAGAAATCTTTGCAGTGCCACTTTCCTGCTGCATCATAGACCTGCTTGATTCAGGATACAGAATCTTCTTTGAGGAGTGTATATCTAAATATCTGAACTGCAAACGTAAAGCAACTCACAGTTGTATCAAGAGAGGTTATCCAAGCTATCAGACTCAGTATTTCCTTTTCTGTTTTGGGAGACCATTTCTCAGTTTTTTTTGACTGCTAAATCTTCTTGCCATTTATATGTATGTCTTCAAGATATAACCTTGCTAATATAGCAACATCAGTGCCAAAATTAATTTCCAACTTTGTAAAAGCAAACTTACAGTTGAGGTAAACACTTCAGTGTAAAGATGTCACTTACATGATTCATGCTTGGAGTAGTAGCATAAACCAGGCTGTACACAGCATGAGCCAGACACACAAGGTATCATTACACTGTTTTGTGTAGTGAAAGGAAGAGCTTCAAACAAAGGAAAAGCTTCAAACCTCATCTTAACCTTTGTTTTAGTGGAATTACACTTGCTTCTAACTTTGTTATTGTACCTGTTCTGATCTGGTTTCTGGGATCATTCTTTTCAGTTAAGGACTGAGTTCAAGAGAAAATTGGGAGGCTCTTGGAGAATGATGGGACTGGATTCAGTCCCTTGAAGAATCAAAGGAAGAAAGTGCCTGATGTCTGAGATTATCTGGAGTGAGCTGACTCTCTCTTTGCTGAGGGCTTCCCATTTCAACAATATCTTCATGAAAAGGCTAGAAAGAAACCTCTTTCCTGATTAAATCATGGAGGTTATTGAGTAGAAATAAAAGGAAAGAGTGTCAGACCAGCTACACAGGGACAGTAGTTGGCCTGAACTGTCTGAAAATGTGGAAGGAAAGCATTAATTTTTTTTTCACCTGCAGTAAAAAACAGTGTTTCCTGATGTATATGGACATTACAAAAATTATTTTTCTGTGATCATTATAAAAAAAAGCATTGGAATGGTATAACTATATGTAACAGAAAGCAGCTGTCTTGGCATCTTTCAGCTGCAACAAAGTGTAGTGGGAAAATGCAGTTTGAAAATAGTAATTTGAGACGTAAATAGATCAGACTTGTATCTTCTTGCTTTGAAAATCTTTGCCTTACTGTTTATAGTAGGCCCATAAATTAAAGTACTCTTTTTCTTTCTTGATTATCAATTTAATTACAAGGAGGAGACAAAAAGTTGACAAGAATGCAGAAATGTTAGTAAACAACATGTATGGTGAACACACCCTTTCGGATATGCAGGTAGAGGAACATGCCCTTTGCAAGTCATATGAAATAGAAAATTAGGTTGTGCAGAATAAATAAAGTCCTTCATGCTAGAGTGGATGGGTCAAGCCTGTAAATGACCCCAAAACTTTGCTGCCTGCTCAAAATTCAGTGGCTGAACTGGCTGGTCACAGCACAACAGCTGTTTAAATGGCATCTAACATAATGAAAGGCCACTGGAGTTCAATTAGTCTGTTATTAGTGAAGACTGATCTCCCTCCTTCCTGGATGAAAGATGGAAGAAGTTCAGAGGAATTCCACTGCTGGACCACTTCACATACAGGAGGGGTTTGTGTTAAGTCTCTCACTCAGGAAAAGCAGCTCACCTTCCAGAGGAGAGTTACCTGAGCCCACACACAGTCATAAGAACTAGTTGGTTTTAACTCTCTGCAGACTCCTGGTGTTCACATCTTTGTTCCTGTGGATATGGCTTGAGTCAATACACATGGTTGACGAAGGTACCGAAATATCACCAGGGGCCATAACACTCTTGAACATTTTGGATAAGGGATTGAGGGCACCCAAGAGACTGAGAGAGGTGAGGTAAGACAGTGTCTCTCCACTGACCCCTGATTCTCAGATTATATCTCATGATGAATGTGGACAGCTTGCAGAGGATGCTGGGGGCAGAGAGACTTCTTCTTTAATCTCCCAGGCTTCTGCTCCTCAATCTAGTAACATCCTCTTCCCTTTCCCAGGACTGCATGTGCAGCAGCATTGCTGAGCAGCCACGCAGCGAGCACTGTTCTTCCTCAGGGGTAAGGGAGATGGGGTAGAATTGAAGACACTGTGGGAAGAGATGTTGCAAAGTTCAAGAAAACTGAATTGCAAAAAGTGGCATTAATCTTGTGGAGGTTAATCCTATTATCACAGATTCCACAAAAGTATCAACAGCAATAAATTTCATTATTGCATATTTTCAGGATCATTGTCCTGTGGTGGTACTGGCAGATTGCTTGGTATGACTATGGATGTGACAGCATTTCTGAGAACGTGTGGTAAACTAATATTACTCCTTTCTTTGGTATTGCCCTGGAAAATTCCTTAAACAAAGTAAAAGTAAGTAAAACACTCACAAATGAATGGATGTGCATTTTCAGAAAAAAAACCAAAAAGAAAAAAAAGTGAGGAAACACTGATGCTTCATCCTTCTCTAGCAGAAGCCAAGGCCAAACTCCCACCAGATCCAAGGGAATTAGATGCCTTTAATCTAAGTCAAAATAATAAATGAGGTAGCATATTATATCCAATATGTGGTGAAACATCATTATGTGCTCCTTAGATTGATGGGGTCAAAGTTTTCTGTGGCTAAAGGGAAGGCAGCTGTGACTGAATGAGACAGGCACAGTAAATGGCAGTGCACAGCAGGGACTCCAGCTATTTCCCTACTGTGTGTGGAGCAGGGTGAGGACTTTATCCAAGCCTGCCAGAATCTTGAAGTCTTTTGACTTTGCCGTGTCTTAAATCAGACCTTATGTGCACCATTTATCTTATATGCCAGAGACACCACATCTACTCTTTTCCCATCAGGAACAATTGCTATGACCAATGTGACAACTTTTTCTTTTAACCGTGTGTCATGTTTGGGTGGGTCTGTTTTCAGGAGACCTTTCAGTACTTCCTCCTGAACAAATCAATGGTATTGGTATGAAGTTGCAAATTTCTGTTACAGTAACAAGCCAAGCTGTTGGCCAGTATCACAACACAAATATTTTGTTTTTATTTTTCATAAAAAGCCATCAGTAGTGACTGGGGGAGAGGTACTATGTCAGTAGTGCTAATTCCTTCCACCACAGCTTTGCTTTCCTTGAAACTCCCAAATACTTGTGTCTCCTCCATGCTTTATGGTGCCAAATTTTCCAACCTGGAAGTATCAGGTGAGGAAGGTTATCTCAGCTACTAGAATCAAATCCTCCCCGTAATGGATGTGAGATGTTTGCTTAGCAATACCATGGACTTTCAGATCAAATCCACACTATTTAGGGGAACAAGGACACTGGCATTTGATCTCCAGAGGGAATTTCATGGTTTGGGTTTGATGAGGTGATTGCCAAGGTCAACCGTGAGCAAAGAAAGAACTCTGCAAAGAAGCCAAACCCAAAATTTGATGAAAAAGAAAAAGAAATCCCTTTCTCTTTTAAACTGTCAGTGTGTAGGAGCTAACCTATCTTCCAATTTGCACTACTTGGAAGTAGGGAATCAGACCAGCTACCTAAGTTTATTCACAGCTCAACTCAACAAGCACAGGCTCCTCCAATATAACAACACACACTGGACAACAGAAGCTGGGACTTCTTACGTGCAGCAAAGCAAACTGTCCTGTGGCAGGAGATAGAGAAGTGGTAAATGTGTGGCACAGTTGTGTGAAATTCTGTCCTGCTTCACAGCAATGAAAGACTGGAAGAAGAGGTGAGACCTTCAGGTGATGACACGAACTGTGTTCACTATTTCTTGGTGCCAAGGCAGTGCTATCACACCAGCCATACAGAGGATGCAGTGCAGTGTGAGTCCATAGAGATATTTAAATAACACTGTTAAACTGGAAAGTCTCTTCCAGTCTCCTGATCCTTTGCATCTGTCCAATCCAGTAGTTGTGTGGCTTGATGCCTCTGAGCCATCTACACACTTATTGTGAGGAGCCCAAATATCCTCTTTCTCAGGGACTTTGAAGGGAAGAGTTTAAAATTAGCTTAGTCCCAAGTTTTTATCTTGACATGATTGTTCCTGTGAGACCTTCTCTGCTTGAGATCTGCTCTGTGCCTGTTCTTCCCCAGTGCTGGATTTATGAAATCTCAGAGGCCACCGGCACTTGCTAAAATGGTGAAGCAGCAGAGTGAACTCCATACCCCTCTTTAAGTGTCCAGGCACACCATTTGCTTACTATCTGCTACTATGAGCTAAAAGCTATCCCAGTCCAAACCTGGTGTTTTACTATAGTGTAGATTAATAGAAGGATTACATATGAAGGGAAAGAAACCACTGCAAGGCTTATTTTTTTTTCTTTTTCTTTTTTTTTCAGGGGAGGGAGAATGAAGAGAAACAGATGATTAATCTTTTGATGGCTCAAGTATTCTTTTATATATGAGTCATATGTCTAAACATTCAGGGTCACCACTGACCTTCTCTTGGCCAGATTTACAAACCTGCTTGCACTTTGGTCTAGCTGAAAAATCTAGATGCATTCACTTCTCTTATCTTTTCAGACTTTCCTAGGTCTATGCTCTTTGGGGACAAGTGATAGGAATACAATAACAAAGACAAAGAATTTTTTTTCCTGTATGCCTTGCATAGTTCTCTGTGTTTTGTGGGTGTTTTTGCTGGGCAGCATATAAAATATATTTTATGTGGGAAAAATTCTACCCAAATAATTTTGAGTGCACTCCCTGCATTATCAAGGTTTATAGAAATCTTATTTTGAAGCAAACTGAGACCAAAGCAGTTACAGAATAATATTTATTGAACCACTAGACAGCCAAATATTACTTCATAAAACAGGAATAAGCAAATAGTCACTGGCTATGGGATAGAGATGTCTTACAGAATTCAAATGGGCAGAAGTCATCTCAGGCAGTTCCTACTCACAGCATCTCTCCTCTCTATATATCAAATAACTGCTACACTAGTTATGACTAGGAGATGCAAATATTGTAAGTCAAAGCCAGGGACTATATTTTCAAAGCTGGTGCCTATTTTCTTGGATTACTGTCACTGTCTGCACGTCCACATTCTCACATGATCCAAAAATACATGGTCCAAACCCTGCCTGTGCAAGAGGAGGGCAAGATTTAGGATCCTGCTCCTACAGATGTTCATAAGTTATGTGAGGGAGCCAGTAATGAATGAAAGTACAAATATATATAATATTTCTAAGGGATATGGGCCTAAAAAACCAAATCAGTACATAATAGGCATATTAACTCTCTGAAGTCAAAGTACACCAGTATTCAGTGTATGGTGAGGTCCTGACATTGCTTCCTCCTGCTTTTATGACACCACTTTTGTGCTGCAATCACACCATTCACCATCAACTTTTTTCCTGTTTAGGTCTTGATTTATCAACATATTTAAATGCCACTGCAAGACAGAAGGTAAAGTTCATTATGTGTAAGGACTGAAAATTCTTGAATTAATAACTTAACAATAGGATGTTGTAAAGAAAGCGAAAAAAAACCCCACAGCCAATCTTGTGGTGATCTTTAACAACAGATGTGTTGTGTAAACCACAGGAGGTAAATTTTTAGCTTTGCTCAGTGTGGGCGAGGTCTTTACTAGGTGTGTGTGTTTGCTTTGGGGCCGTGTTTTTGATGAAAGATGGAGAGTAAGTGGAGAAGAGCCAGAGGAGACCAGCAAGGACGATGAGAAATTTGGAAAATATGACCTGTGAGGAAAGGTTCAAGGAGCTGATGTGTTTGGTTTTGGGTTTTGTTTTCTTTTTTTTTTTTTTGTCTTCTTTTTTTTCTTTTTTTTTTAATCTCAAAAAAAAAAAAAAAAAGCATCCTGAGATGGGACATAATGAAAGACTTTCTGTACTTAAAACATTACTCTGAAAGATTGTGGTGCTCATAAGGATACAGGAAGAACTGGCTTAATTTGTGGCACGAGTGATTTAGGTTAGGCATTAGGAAACACTGTTTACTGTTAGGAAAATCCAGGACTGAAGGAGAATACCTATCAATACTTGTTACTCTTGTGATCAGAGAATTTTAAGGACAGATCAGACATGCATCTACCAGGAGAGGCCAAGGCACTGTTAGCTTGCCTTTGTGTAAGAAGGAGTGGGGAAGGGGTTCTCTTGAGTCCTTTCCAGCCCTGTATTCCTGTAATTCATGGTCTCTGTGTGACTTTAATCTCTGTTGAACCAGAGCCTTGGACTACAATCAGCTCCTAGACATCAAAGGGTTTGGGAAGACTCATAGACTGGCAAAGTGTCAAACAATTTTCTGTCCTCTGAGGAGAAGATATGCCTCTGGCTGTCACTCAAGTCTCTGAAATACAACTGACAGAGTTTTCTGTCTTATTCATTAGTCACTCAGCTGAACCTGCAGCAGCACAGCAAGAGAGCAGGCAGTTTCTGGAAAGGTTTTCCTGAGGAAGTTTGAACAAGTCTGGGATGCACCGGGAGCTGATTTCCTTTCACATGATCTCCTCACCCTGTCCTGCGCTCTTCTTGCCAAGGGCTTGGTGTTGGAATACCCTTCAGAAACACCATTCAAGAAGCAGAAAAATGCTCAGGGGTCAGATGTGTAGCCAAAAGTTAAAAGCTCAGTCTTCGGTCAAAATGGATGTGGAACAAATGTTGTTCCAATAAAAAAAAACACCCTAACAAACCCTGAGCACACCAGATTTGTCTTGTCTTTCTTTCATACCCAGTGAAGCTGGCCTACAGGGGCTCTACATTTACGTGTACAGAGGGAGGAAAGATGAATGATGGCACAGAATCAGAACAGGATTGCCATACTAGCATCCATGTTTTCTCTTAGCAGGGCCAGCAAGGTCAAAAAATGAGATAAGACCAAGAGCCCTTGACACCAGATTTGGGTCAGATGTTTTCTTTACTGTTTTTTATGTGAATGCTGTTACTGGTGAGCTGCCTTGGGCTTTTAAGGGGACTGTTTTCTCTGCTGTATGTAATTCTGTTTGGGGTGTCTCTCAGGATACAGCACAGATTGCTGATCTTGGCCTGAGGTACACGGTTGTCCCACCCTGGTCTGCCAGTGAAGGTCCCTACAGCTGCGTGCTCAGCTGGTGACAGCTGTGAGGGTCTGTGTGACCACAGGAAAGCAGTGGGATGGAAGCTGATATTAAAGAGAAAGAAGGCAAATGCTAGGTATCTGTAAGAGATGTGCTGCCATGATAGTGATACACATACCACCATCCTGTAAAATATACAGTAGGCTGTTTCTAGTTGTTGGTTTTTCTTTCTCCAAATTTCTTTTCTCTTGGCATTACCGTTGACCTCTGCTGGCTTCTGAAATCCCATTTGGCCACTGGAAGGCAATCCGAACTCTTCACCATAGATACTTCCAACCCATGGTTTGTCAAGTAGCAGCATCCTGGCTGTGGCTCAAGGACTGCAATTTGCTTTTTTGTTCCCACCCTCCTCTCTCTTTGCCTCCTGCTTTCACACACACCACCAACAAGCTAGTGTCAGTGAAGCTTTGTAATTACAGGATGTCTTCTTTCCAACAAAATGCCAACCATGCCAAAACAAGTCCCCTCCTCATTAGGTCTGAAGGGAGTGCTCACACTTGCCTGCCAGATGCCATGGTAATGTCTTCATGACCATCAGACATTGGCACTTTGTCAATGTCACACACAGCAGTGACATGTTGGACAGGGATGAATTTCATACTGTGGTATAAACATATAACTATGCTAATGCTGCATTATACTGGACTGACTGAAATTTGTCTTGGGGAAAGAGATGTGTAGAAGCATCAGAGTAGGCACGCTACACCCAGTGCAACACAAGAAACTCTGGGCACTGTTATCTGTTTGCATCCTTTAAGATAGTCAGGCTGTTCCTGCCTGAACTTTCAGGGATCGCATGTAAGAATCAGGGACAGAAAGCACTCCATCTTGTGTGTTTTACATTTGAGTCAGACCCTCGGGTCTATGTCAGATGATATAATTTTGAATTCAAACAGGGTCCAAAGCGCCTTTCAATGGGTGCAGAATTGCAGCAGAAGATTTTTTTTAAAAAAGTCATTTTCCACTCCAAGGTTGACTGGAAGTTTGAGGGTACCTGAAGGCTTTTCATCAACCAGTCAGCAAGTCTCAGTCCCTCCCTGAGCAGATTCCCTTTCCTTCAGTTCCAACAGGGCTGAGCACAACAGACTCGCAAGATGAAGCTGTCTCTATAAGAAAGACCTTGCACCTGGAAATGCTGAACAGCAACCTCTTCAGCCCCTCAGATGTGTCCCATCTGCCACATCACCACAGCACACACCTTGCCAGGTGCCCAGCTCTGTGCCCAGCCTGCACAAAGCACTTTTGTCAGGAGTTTTCAACCACTTTTTCCTTTGTTTAACATGATCCTGTAGACAGGACCTGTATATAGGCTATTTTTATATATAAAACAATAAAATTTTACAGCCCTTCCATAAACTTTTCTTTTTGAAGCCATAAGTATTTTTCTATAGGTTAGACAGGACATGTAAAATCAACAGTGAAGGGGGAGATTCACAGAAGTGTGGATGAAAAAGAAGGTTCTTTTAAATCAGATTCAGAGAAGGGCTAAGCATTTTCCATTAGACAGGCTTTAGAGGGACTAGGACATAAAACAGAAGCCAAGCCAAATACTGAGAGCAGTGTAACCAGTGAAACAATGGGAAAGATATTTAGCAACATACACAGCCCTGGAACAGCCATGCTGTAAGTTAAGCACGTACACCAAATGTATTTTGGGCTACTGGTGCCAGAGCACTCAGCTAACCCTCCAAAAACTAACTCAGACACAACATGCTTACATTTCCCTCGCAACAACAGCTTGTGAGGTAATCACTGTGAGGGGATATACAGCACTTATTTATTTCAAACAGCCACTCATGCAGGACAGCTTGGACTCTGATCTTAACCAGATGCTCTTCAGTCATCCCACATGCAAGGTGCATTGCGCAGCTCCACATGCATCCCTAGAGCAGCATGTCCTGCTCTCCTACTGCTCTGTACTAAGCACTGCCAGCCACTCTGTCAGGTAACTTCATCTGTCTCCTGAGCACCAGCTATTGCAAGTCAGCAAGTACAGGACAATTTCTGTCATTGCACAAGAGAACCTGTTCTTGCTCCCTCAGCCAGAATGACCTTGCTTGCTGGTGAAATAAAGCTGCTGCCAAATTACACTTCTGCAAAATATGCACAAGCCTTCTCTTTGACCCAAGTGTTCCTCATTGTACCAGGTTCCCTCCTGAACTGAAATACCCTTGCTGCAGTGGCTGTGAGAGAACAGATACCTCAAATTTAGTTAAGCTTATCTGATTCACAGATGTCACTTGCTCTTGCCTGGATTTTTGGGGATGGTTGTGCTGGTTTAAAGGTAAACCAGCAGGAGGAATAAACCCAACTCACAAACAGATTATAAATCAGAATTACAGTTTAGTAAAAAGATCACAGTAAGTACAAGGGTGCAGAGGAAAACGTCTGTTTAACCCACAAAAACAAGTGTGTAACCCAGCACCCCTGGGGTACAAACAAAATGGTGATTGTCAACCCCTG
>JAWWEU010000111.1:57879669-57900140 GCA_035583155.1 Acropternis orthonyx | reverse complement strand
GTCAACCTCCCCCCTTTATGCTATTCAGTTGCCTTACAGAATGTACTCTGCCCACTTCTGCACAGTGGTTTCTTAATGTTCCCGGTTTCATGAACAAACACAAAGCATCATTTATCACAGGGATGACTTTGAAGACTGCAATCAGAAGGCATGAAAAAATCTGGAATAAATAACCAAGCTGAAGGTCTTGGGTCTTCTGCCATTATGCAAAGGTGGCTGACATAAATTGTGTGAAGGCTTTAAAGGCAGCCCACATTTCTTCTTGGACTGTTTCCTTGGTAGTGCTAGAAGACTTTTTTTCCTAAGTTTTGAAGGATCTACAAGCAGAAGAATACTGATAAGTGTTCTGATTTTCCTGTCTTTTCCCCACCATGTTTGGGAAGAAAAGAGCTTTGGTATTTTCTTTCCAGTTTCCCCACTTCCCCTTGGGAAGTCTATGTCATCCTGAGTTTGAAGACCAATGCAGCATGCAGTGTCATCTCCAACAGAGAACATGCCAGAGGAGTATTCTGCCTCCTTGCAGCTAGCAGGGAAGAACAGTAGAAACATATTTCCTTCCTGTGGTACAATTATTCCTCCTTTTCAGCAGGGACTTATCTGCACTCGATGACCAGAGTCTGATGGCTCCCACAGGTACCTCCTTCAAGACCTGATGTTTCTGTTACAGAAAACAAAGTATTTAGGCTGGTTTTTTGAGGACTGAATTTTTTTCTCACGGAAATGTTCCTACCACAACCACCAAAACTGCATCCCTAAACACTTTGGTGAGAAAGTAAGTCATGTGGGTGAGGAAAAGGCATTTTTTATGTATGTAATTACCATTTTTTCTCAGCTGAGAGGAAGCACATCAAACACCTCTGATAGATTTTTTGTTTGCACTTACAGATTTTCTGTATCATGTTCACACTTTGGAATAGTAGGTTTGTGAGCTGAAACATGATGTGTGAGTATGTGTATGTGTGTGAAACAGAGGAGTGAGGAAGGCATCAGAAACTTTAAGTAAAAAGAGGATTTTTAGACCTTAAATTTCACCCAACCTGAATGTTAGGAGAGATTATTGGGCAACTGTTTTTCTGTCCTGCAGCAATTTTCTGTTTTGTTTTGTTTGAACAACTCTGCTTGCCAGCACACAATGAAATCAGCTGGGTCTTGTGCTGTAAAAAATGAGAGGGTTTCCCATTATTCCATTGATTTCATTCTATTAGATTAATAAATCATGAAGTTGGCTACATGAGCTCAGAGTACACTGAGCAGTGATTCCTGATGTTGCATGCTGACTCTGCTAGGGAAGTTTGACACTGAAGAGGCAAATACGAACTCTTTGTTTAAGTTTTCTGGATCAAGGTCTTCTCCCAAAGAAGTTCCAAGTATTACTGTAGCTTTTGGGTTCTGTTATAGCACGAGAAAGTCAGAATAACTGCACAATCCTGGCTGTTAGATGGAAATGAGTTCTTCCAAAGCAGGAGAAGAGAATCCTGGACCAGCATCCTGCCTGACCAGCACACACCTTGGCAGGCATTTACTTTGCTCAGCATTTTGGTTCCTGCTCTGCACCTCTGGGAACTGTCTAGTTGGCTTTATTTTAAAAGAAACAGGAAAAACTAATGCACTCTAAGAGTCATGCAGAGGTGTGAGGAGCCAGCTTGTCCCCAAAGACTGATTTTGAACACCGCATCCAAGAAGTCATGTTTGGATTTGCTTGGTGCTATGAGATTGCCTGTATGCAGGAGTGACCTCTGCCACAAACACTTTAGTGGCATTAGAATTTTTTCAGTGACAGACTGCTAAGGATACAATTAGGTACACACTGCTCTGCCATTGCTTGCCATTTACTGGGTGACAAACAGCAGCCTCTATACATTGTCCACACTTCCCTCTCTCCTTTCCTGCCTCTCCCAAAACCCTTCCCCAAAATTGGATCAGAGCTCTGTAGTTTCAGTTTGTGCCTCATTTTCCATTATTCTTGCACTTCTTTTCTCCAGGGTACTCCACTGAGCCAGTCTACCACACATATTCAGAGGGAAAAGGAGGAAAGAATTTGTGTGTGGTGTATTCCATGGGCTAAGCTGGAACTAAAAGACATTGGGAAGTCCAGACTTAACAGATATTTGGGATGGGCATTGCCTTTGTTTCCATGCTGGCATTTGCATTAACCCAATATTAAGATCAGTTAATTTGTGGGGATCACTAAGGGAAGTTACTTCAGTGTGTTTGTGTTTGGTACCAGGGAGTGGTGCTGACATTCAGAGAGACCTCCATCAGCTGGGGATTGGGCTGAGAGATCCCTTATCAAGTTCAATAGAAGGAGGAACAATCCCAGACACCAGCAAAGACTCAGTGACCTCCAGAGAGGCCTTCCAGTCCCTGCCACTCTGTCGAACTGTGATTATTGCAAAACCATGGCAATGTTGTTGGTGCAGCTACAACGGTTCTCCTGCAGATGAGTTTATGATGACATTCATAAAACACCCAGCATGGAAAAATGTACCCTTGCACATCAGGTCAGAATTAGTTCAAAAGTATGCTGGAAGGAATCTCACAGGGGGAAAAAATTGTGACAACCAGGGTATTTCTGCTGTAAGTAATGACTGAGATGGATTTCTGACTGCCCAGACAGCACTGGTGATTGCACAAATGGCACCTATGGTAGGGTGATGAGCATCACATTTTGGAGGGACTGAAAGCAGTTAAATTCTGTGGAAGGGCTATCTCAGAACTGACTTATCTGAGGCAGAGTAGAAGCCTGGAAATGGCACTTTGGAAACAGGATTGCAGGACTACAGAGGACCAGCTGCTCCAGCAGATTGTGCAGAGCTTCCACTATGGCAAGAAGACTAATGCTAATTTAAACTAAATCTCCTCTTTTTATACCTGATCAGGTTCCATTTAATGCCCCCGTGGATGGCATTAAATAAATCAGGGCTATAAAGATAAAACAAATGTTTTCTTAGTGCCCTTCCTTTGCTCAACTTGTTTGGATGACAGCTGAAGAGAAGGTGAAATTCTTAGGACACTGGACAAACTAACTCATCTTGGAAGATGGCATAAAATTTTTTCTGACATCCTGACAAAGCTGAGATACCTGGGGGAAAAGAATACACAAGGCAGTTGAGTATGGAAGCAAATACCTTACTATGAGTGTTTTCAGCATTGGTAAATTTATTACAACAACAAGGAAAACAATCTGAAAACAGCTTTCTTATGGCCTGTGATTTTTTCCTCAGGGAGAAAATCCAGGGCTGGAAGAGTTATTTAATCCTGTTGAACAACAAGTACCAAATGCTGGAAACCAAAGGCAAACAAATTCAAACAGAAATGAAGCTTGAAGGGAAGGGCAAATGCAGAAGAAATTTTCCTTGTTCCCTCCTTGTAGCCACAGGTGTCCTCTGGCCAGGTAAGGGAGGCACGGATGGAGCAGAAAGGCCACTGGCCAACAACTCGGTAGAAGTGCTGGGACTAGAAGTGTCTCAGGCAGGTTTGTCCCTCACCTGTGACATTGCTTCCCCACTACCTCCACCCACAGAGGCCAAACTCTGCTTCCTCTGGAGAAGGTCACCGACATCCCCCTGGACGGTCCCAAGTGGGGAGGTGAAGCCTGGGAGAACATGAGGACATCAGTTCTCACTGTGGGAAGGCTCATGGCCATCAGTGAAGCAGGACACAGAGATGCCAGCAAGCAAGTCACTGTGCACGGGGCAGTGCCCTGATGTTTCTCAGCCCTTCCTGCCTCTGAGCAGAGCTAAGGGCCTGCTTCTCAACCTCCAGGTCTGACTCATACCCTGTCCCATGGGTCCAGCAAGCTTCTTTCCCATGCCTGAGCCTCTGGTGCCACTGTGCCATTAATGTGAAGTGGGGCACAGACCCCCTCACCCAACTCCATGGTGTTGGTTTGCAAACAAACGTGAAGTCACCACAGCCTGGCCCAAAGAGCAAGAATCTCTGTCACTAACAAATTTGCATTTATACTGCCTGCAAATAGCTAACTTACTGGCTGGATTGGGTGCACTGGATATTTGGTGGGTCCTGCAGGAACCTTGGGCAATGTGGGTGCTTTGACTGTGCAACCTCTCATTAATTAGGAATGTTTCTGTACTGTGTTTTTACACATGGATCTACTCTTCTATGCATCTGGCAATTAGTTTACTCCCAAGAATGTGAAGTAATTTTTGGCCTCAGAACTGGAAGCATGAGTGTCTGTTTTTTAACTCTCTGCTACCCCTGGGGATACTAGATGAGCCTCTGAAAGGCAAGAAACAATTCCTCCTTTGCTCTAGCAATAGCTGCAGAGATAAAGTTTAGGGCCTATGGCTTATTACTATGGGGCTTTTTCATTGTAATTAATTTCAGAACTTAACAAGTCTCTTTAAAGCAAGTCTTTGCTATTTTAAAATAGTCAGGATTCTGGACTAATCACAGACAGGTTTGGCTGCATTTTGCTGGTGATGTAGCTGTCATATCTATTTTGTATTATGTTTTTCATTTATGCTTTTCAGTAAAAGAATTTTTTATTTCTGAAGTCTTTGTTTCTGTTAACTTTGGCTGAAAGACCAATATCTTACTGTCAGCTAAAAATGCTTTATTGCAGTTTTATATGTTGAAATCCAAAAAAGTTTTTTAGAAGATTAATTCTTGACATGAAGTTGGATCAGCATTTATTAGTATAAATCCCATGATCTGAATCTCCCAGATTAGGTAGTTTTTCTGTTGCAGAGAAGGATGAGGTTTAAGCAGGTAATGTGCACAGGAAGTTTTTTGGCAGCAGAAGGAATATCACAAATCCTTGCATGTTTGAGATCCATGTATTTAGAGAGACAGCTGGATAGTTTTCCTATGTGTGAAGCGATTAGGGAAAAGAGATGAAATGTTGATGGGCAGATGGTTTGGATATCAGTTTTATGTTCCCCTCACGATCTTTAAAACAATGTTGTAAAGAGAACCTAAACATGAGATGGTTTCAATGGAGCTGATTCATAGTATAAAAAAGGGGATTAATCTTTTTTTACTATCATTCACGTTAGGCTTAGAATAAAACTAGGGATTTGATTTTGATGTATGTGCTTTTGGGGTAACATATGTTCCTGTTCCTGATGCTCACTGCTGTACATCATGTGCTTTAAGTAACTGAATAGGGCATTTTGTCTGTTCTTCTGTTTCCCAAAATGGAATAACTCACCACAACTTTGTTGTCACCAAATACCTGCTTGTAATGTAAAAGAGAAATCATGCAAAAAGAAAAAATAATCTATTTTATCATCACAAGACCAGAGGTTAGATGTCCTGTCTGTATGTGACTGTTTCCTTTATCCTTGTGAACTTTCACTTTGTGAGAGATGCTGCAGAGGGGAATCTAGCACATGGATGAGAGCAGAGATCTTCAAATTATTAGTCCTACTCACAGAAATTTGGGGCAAGAGACAGAAAGGAGTGAAGACAAACACACTGATCTCCTACAAACCTCTCCCCAACTCTGATTCTCCAGTTTCATCATTCTCAACAGTTCCTGAAAGATATAAAGTCATTCCTGCCTGATCTGGTGGTATTTGGTACTTTAAACTGAGATGTGTGGTGAGGTGCCAGGCTGTGGAAAGACATGCCCACTTAGTTTTCTGTGTGGCCTGCACATTTTCCTTTCTTTATGCCCTTCCATGCTCTAGTACTGGCTTCTAGTCACATCGCAGCATAGAAAAGCCTGTTGCACCTCATCTCTGAGGTATTCAGCCTTGCTTGAGTGGCACCTGAAAGCATCTGCTGCATCTGATAAGGTTACATGGGACAAGATGAAGGGTAAAATCCAGTAAGCTTCACTTCTGCTAACTGCAAGGTTTGGTTTGACGGCAACACTATTACAAGTCTCCTATTCCAAAATTGTCATGGTGATGTCAAATCCTTACCATTACAGTCTAATGTTTTTTGGGATTATCTTCTGAATCAGCATCCTGTCTGGGAATCATCACCACCTTCACAGTCTTCACAACAGGGCTCTTTCTCAGGCTGAGGGGAACACTGGGATTGCCTGCTCTGAGTCCTTCAAGCAGCAGTAGGAAAAGCAGAAGAGCAGCTTTCAGCTTTCCGCTGCTTATGGTCTAATCTGAACTGTCTGAAAGTAATTGACATTAGTTTTTTCTTGCCTCTTCTTGTTTCCAAACTCAGACTGAAAAGTGGAGAACAAGCCTCTGACTCCCAAGCAGAATTCAGGTAAGGAGTGCAATGCCCCTGAGTTAGTCCCAGAGCATGTCAGGAGCTACAAACAATGCTGCACTTCTGGAAGGTATTTGCCAACAGAGTTTTTCAGATGAAAGTTTTGTGATTCAAATAATCTCTGAGACTAGCAGGACCTTCACAAAGATCAAAGGTCAGACCAGGCAAGTCTGGTTTGCAGAGCTGGTGGGCAGAGCCTTGGGTTCCCAGGGAAGCAGTTTATTCCCTGCTGTCAGGAGCCCTTTCACTGCGCAAAGGCACCAGGACACCTGCAGTGGGGATGAAAGGAGTGGGAAAAGAGCATAAACTCACTTACTTGTTTTGTCTGTTAGCACCTGGTTGCCAAAACATGTGAGTGTCCATTGCAATGATACATGGGTTGCTAAAACACAGACTTGGCTAATTCTGTGGCTGACATGAGAACTGCTGCACTGATGGTCAGTTAGGACATCTGGCTTCTCTCAGAGAAATCAGGAGGATACAGCCAGAATAAACAAGTTCGTTGCATCTGCATCCTCACCAAGAGCAGGCTCCCAGGCCTGTCACTGCCCGTGGCCTCTTGTGCTCAGCAGAGAGGGCTGCTGTGCAGTGCACACCCAGACCTGCCACTCTTGGGCTGCTGACACAGACTGCTAAGCAAGAGCTACTCACTGCAGTGACACCTCCATGGCTGCACCTGCTGGGCTGGTGGCTGGAGCTTGCATCAGTGTGCCAGAAGAGCCCCACAGCCCCTAGTTACCACCATAACTCCTGAACACTAGGTCTTTGAGTCTAGAAATCACCACCAACAGTAGGAGGGTCTTCTAGAAATGCCCCCAGACACAAAGGGAAGATTCAAGTTTCCAAGTCCAGCTGCAGCTGATGGCAGAGGTGAGAAAGTGGCCATAAACTCTTTCACGTCTTCCTCTCTGTAGGGAGCAGGAGGAAGGGCAGTGTCTGAGGGAACACTCCTGCTTGCCAGCTTTATTATGGAGATATGGCTTTTCTTGTCATTTGTGCATTTCCCATGTCATCACCTTGTCCTTGCCTGACATCCCTGGACAGTGTGTCTGGTGGGCAAACCTTGAAAGCTCCCCTCAGGGAATCTCCATTCCTTCAGAGAGGGCATGGCAGTGGTGCAGCTCAGCCTTCAGGGCAACACACAAGCATTTTTGCTGTGGCTGAGAAAAGACCCCTGAAAGTGGGCCTGTGAGATATGCATGTGGGAGAGAAGGCTCCTGTCCTAACACACCTGGTCTTCTTGAACTGGCTGGGGTGGCAGATTGCTCCCCTGCTGGTCATTGATGACTCTCTGGGATGGAAAGTGATGAAACTGGAGGTTTTGCATTGCTAGCATCTGTGTAAATTTTACAAAATCGTGTCATGACTCCTACACATTATCCAAATCCAGTGTGGGAATGTGAGCTAAAGCTGGAGTAATCACCTGGGGCTCAACACTAGAGTTGTTATGAAAAATAAGTACATAGTTCAAAAGCTGATCTCTGTAATAAATTGCTTCCTACTTTTCAGGCACGCAAAACTGCTAGTAACTGGACTTAATACCAGGCTGAAAATTAAGCCAGGACTCTGTCTTAATTGTACTAAATCATTAAGTGCCCATCACTCTCCTCCCTTTGTTGTGGTTTTTATTTTGTCAACTGTTACTCAAGCGTTTACCTTGGTAGTGATCCAAGTGTCACTGTTGTGAATCCACTACTTAGAAAAAGAGATCGCAACCATAAAAATTTAAGTTGAAAACCATTACGTGTCTTAGATATTTGTGTTTCACGTACTGCAAACTCTTCTGTTCCCCTGGCTTTGTATATTGCTGTGCATGAAAGTGTACCATGATGCATGGGAAGTATCCCGTGACTTATGTTCCCTATCCTCGTCCTCTTTGAGGTGACACTGGGCTCTTCTGGCAGCACAGCAGAAGGGATGTCATCGTACCAGAGCTGGGGGAGTTCAGGGGCAGGTGGCAGCATATCATGACTGTCACATGGGCTGCCCAGTTCCCCGTGAAGCAGGCTGTCTGCACAGGGCTTGCAGAGCCTCAGCTCCCGGCCAAGGAGGGCTGGAGCATTGTCCCATACTTAGTAGGGAGCAGGGCTGCCCCAGTCCCAGAGTGCCCCAGGGATGAGGCCCCTGCAGCTGGGCGCCGCGAGAAAGGGAAGGGCTGAGCCCATGGACCTAAGCGGCTCCTCGTGGTCACAGCTTTTACTTTGTCACACACACACACACACACACACACACACACACACACACACACACACACACACACACACAGACATAGAGGTGTAAAGTTGTCACCCTGTCCTGGAGGCAGTAGGAAGGGCAAGAACAAAAGAGTGAGTGCAGATGCAACCTCAAGAGGCCTCTGAAAGGGGGCCCAGGTGTTTGCACTGCAGTCCCCTGTGGTTTCTTGGGATCCCTGGGAACTAGACATGGTGGTTTTGCCAACCTTCTTATGTGTGTACAAATAGCAAGGTGAATAATTACAAAGGGGAAAACAGGACTATGGAGAATATGAAGTTTCAGGAAAGTGTGTTTCTTATCCGTGTGCACAAGAAGCTCCATGAATACAATGCAGTGCTGCTTCCTCTGTTTTGCTGACCAAGAAAACTGAAAAAACAAAAGGATATGCTGGTTTTTAGATTATTTTATTCACATTGAAACATTTCTGACACAACAAATTTCTGTTTTGCATTGCACAGTGATGCAAGATTGGAAAACCAATCCCACCTCTGTGTCTAGAGGGACTATGTTACCTTAGACCAGTTGTGAGCCACACAGACACATTTAAGAACCTCCCAGAAAAGCTGAGAAGGGGCTGCTGTAAGTATTTATGATTATGAACAATTTTCTGGTCTTCCCAAGGGCTGGACTTGATAATAAAGCACCAGGTAATGAGTGCTTGCAGAACTGGGAACGTTCTTCCCACTCTATAGAAAACTACATTTTCAGAAAGTATTGAAACCCTCACTTATTTTGGCAAAAAAAATAAGGAAAACCAAGTTATTTAAGGGATCAGGAAACAGCTTTGCTTAGGGCAGCCAAAGCAAAGAAATTTTTAGATTTTTCTGGGTAGGTTTTACAAGAAAGTTTGCTGTGGTATTCTTACTGAAACCATTATCGAAATAATGAAAACCCTTTTTGTTTCAGAAAGACAGAGTTGGACCTTATTTAGTAGGCTTGCTGAGTTTACAACCCTTTCATTACTGCTGTTCTTGGAGCTCTTGGACTAAATCCAGCATCAACCAGGCATTTCATCCCACCTTACAATTCAAAGTGAAAGCTCAGTGTTGGGATGTGCAAGCAGGAACAAAGCTGGGGGACCAAAGCCTAGCTTACGGAAACGTACGCCCGTGATTAGCTGTTCAAGGAACCGTCTGCAGCTGTCAGATAAATTTCTGCACCTGCTAAGCACTGTGTGTCAGTGCTTTTTGGCTGAGCTTCACTTCCATTGCAATTATAGTCCTGTCAGGGGAGTGACTGAAGGTGCTCGTTTGCCTTCTTATTTCTTCTTCGTGCTTTCCCCCTCAGTTTGCACTTAGGCTTTTCGCTGCTTCCCTCTGGCATACATTTGTTACTTAGGAAACCACAGGCCAGTTGTTATGAGAAGAATAACCCACAAGTCACCCATGAGTGCTGTATGAAGGATGTTTATACAGCATCTGGGAAATGTGTAGGCATTCAGATGATCATTCTTATGATCGCCTATATGATGCCGTGCAAGGGTTTTAGGTGCAAGGCATATGTAACTGGTAAAGTTTAATTCCTGCTATTTTTAACTGTTACTCTGGACTGGAAAGACATGAATGAGAGATGCCCAGTGATCTCTTTACAGCCTGTGGGTGATGTATCCGGTGGCAAAGGTCACCTGGCAGGGCTTGTGGGCCAAACCTTGAATTCGCTGACATTTACTCTTCCCCACTACTGTGCTGTAAACCAAAAGGTGGTTGCTCACTATTTCAGGTGTATCAGTCTCATAAGGGCTGTTGCAGGGGTGGAAAGGGCAGGACTGTGCTGCTGTGACTCCAAGCATGGTAGGAGCATGACTCTGCATCCTGACTCCTTAAAAATCATTGTCCCTCCAGCATGCTCACCAGCTTCTTCAAATATACTTTGTTTTTGCTGTATGCTGACAGAGGTGCAATCCCTTGTTAATTAAAAAATGGTTTGTTGCTCTTTATTTCTATCTCTGTTTTCTCCTACTGTGCTGCACACTATGGAAACATGGTGTGTAAGGAGAGGGCAAGTCTCAGAAAGAGTAATTTTCAGACAGGTGCTTTTGTACCTGCTGGCCACTTATGCCTGGCTTTTTCCTAATGGGTAGGAGTGTAGGCACATGCACCTCAAAATAGCCAGTGCAGTTAGGAATAAAGGCTCTAGTGGTTATATTTTAATCTGCTTTTTTTAATATTTAACAATATACACAGTTCCTAATCCTTCTTGATTGAAAAGAGCACTGAACTTTACATCTGTCTTACTTAGTTTTTAACCTACCTCTGTGCCTTTAACTATGAGAAAACAATTTATTTATTTTAAAAACAAAAGAAAATAACTTCTGTTGGACCTGCTGCCTGTCAGAAAGCCAGGAGGTCTGGTGGAGATTTGTGATCTACAGCAGTTTTAACTATTAGGCTTTTGCAATAGGCCACTGCATGGTCAAACCAATCACTTTAGACCATGTGGCACAGACTGCCATTGTTAATTCCATTTGTTGGTGCCATGAGCTTCCTTAATTTACCTGCTTAAATCTTTTTGCATTGTTTTTTTTGCAATATTTATCTAACCATTTGTTTAGATCATTTTTCAAAGGAGCATCAAAGGGTTTGGCACTCAAATATCAGACTTCAGATTAGATGGTCATCTTATGTTCCTCCGAGACAGCAACAGCAACGAAGGCAAAGTTAATGATCTCAGGGAAGAAACCTTTTGTGAGTTTTTTTTACATTTGATGACCTCTTATGATATTTGGCTTCATTTATTTGGCAGACTTTGAACAGACACTGTACTTTTTCATACTCCCGAGAAGAGAATTCGTTCTGATGGTATCTAGCATCTGAGAAATGTGCAGTAGTTGATGACCTTCCTCCTGAAAAGGTATGACAAATGGGGGATCATAAGAGGTCAACATCTGAGAAAGAATACTCCAAAACAGTTTCTGTTCAAAAACATTTCCTGACTAGAAATCCGCTTAGGTTTTGCTCCTGAAAAACTCTAAGACCATGTGCTTGATATAAAGGTTTTTTGCTGTCCTGATTAACTATATTTTTTGAATAAAGGCCTAAAATAATGGTGGTCTGACCAATTTGCAAGAAATGGTTTTATTGCCATTAATTACTTTGAAATGTTACAGTAGCTTCACAGAGGGGCAGTTTGGTAGGAGGTTTGTAGCTTGAAGTGAACAGTTCTGTAGGGAAAGCAAAAAACTTGTTTTAGTTGAAACCCTACTTTCCCTATATATGTCTGTGAGAGAAAAAAACCACCTGTCTGGAAAGGCACAACACTGATGCCGTTTACAACAAGGTATGTTGCCCTCTTCCTGCCTGTGACGCAGACATTAGATCTGTAGAAAAAAATCTACTGTTAATTTTTTTCCTTTATTTTTTTTTCCCTTTGGTGATACAAAACCTCAAGCCATTGAAAATGGACATACCATAGGAACAGAAAAATTTCCTCTAAGGGTGAAAAGAGAAACAGATGAATTGAGAAACAAGCAAGGACACCCTGACCCCGTATTTTCCATAGTACACTTTTGCAGGAATTAAAATGAATGCTAGCAGATGGGGAGTGGAAAAGTTTGCTGCTGCTAACACTGAGGTGATACTGCCCTGTGTAACTGTAAAAGCAAGGACTGTTTCCATTTCACTCTGCACGTTTGTTTTGCTTGCACTTTCCAGACTCATCTCCCAGGCATCTGCAACTGCTTGGTCACTGACACATGAAAAAAGGAAATGTGTTTTCTCTGCTCTTTTGTCTCTCCCTTTGGTATGTGTCCATTGCAGCAGACACTGCTGTACTTCTATATGACTAAGAACAACTCTTAGTACTTGAGGAATAAATAAAAATGTCCTTCTAGGCTAGTGTTCACAAGCCTCTGTCCAATGAAAAACATATATGCCTGTTTAAATCCATCAGTAAAGCACTGAAGCATAAGTTTAATGCTACCCACGTGCTCAATTTCATTAGCTTTAATGGTCTTTAAACCCACATTGAGATTCAGATGCACACTGATGGATGTTCACAAGAGTATTGGCTTGCCTAGAGTCAGAGGTGGGAGTGACCAATTTGTCAGGCAGTTGCTCTTCTGTCAGCAGAAATGATTCAGAGCCATGGCTCTTAACATGGAAGGGCTGGAGGTCAATTCCATCTAGCAGAAGGATGTGCAGATTGGAGTGGATGGCCACTTTCTTTCTGAGTCCTGTATTTGGTGGCTGGATGTCTGGGAGGAGGTCTTATTTTTCTTTAAAGATGAAATGAAGGCAAAGACAATGCTGGGAAGCTTTTATCATCTTTCCCAAGAACAATTCTTCAGAGGCTCTGCTGTTAACTACAAACCTCTCCAGCCCAAAGTCAGGCTGAGAACTACTTTAGAGTATCAGAATATATTACCTCAAACAGGAGTGATTTTGTGTTTGTAGGCAGTTAAGAAACATCCATGGCACAAGTAGGGTAGGAGCCCACATGGACTACACCCAGTCTCTCATCTCCCCATTACCAGCCATGCCAGAGTACTGCTCTTCCCTGGGGCAGGGTAGCAGCCCTCCTGGAGCACTGATGGACTTCCTTATGGAGGCAGTGGGGTTCTGCCATTTTTCAGGATGTGGCCTGATGGGAGTTGGAGGAATGTACATGAAAAGCGAGGCAGGAAGGGAGGGGGACAGTTTTGGTATAAAAGGAACCTTAACTTTACCAAGTTTTCAATTTAAAAAAAGAGTGGAAAATAGAGAGATGAGGGGAAATTGCCCACTGATTACAAATACAAACTGAGAGCCAAAGAAAACAGACTTTACAAGAGGGTTATGAAGAGGTTACCATAAAGTTTCTCTTCACCTTTTGACCCCTACTATGAGTCACTCCAAGATAAGACTGAGCAGAGAATTGTCATATGGGAAACTAAGAAAAGGCAGCTCTTCTCCTAAATAAATAAGGGCTCTACCCAGGGGGAATTACAGATGTAAAGTTGATCTCTTTTTCTGTCATATCCTTTAGTTTTGTGTTTCTGGGCATTGCTTTAGGCACGTGAGGTGTGGAAAAAACCCTATCCTTGAGCTCAGGAAATGGTAAGTAAAAAGAATTAAAGAAATATAGTAGCACCTTTGCCATGTACAAGGAAATTTAAATGTCTATACAATCATTCCCTTTCCACTTGGGCTCCATCAAGCAGCAAGTAACTTTTATAGAAAGAATCACATGATCTTCAGGGGAGTTTCTAAGGGGCCACTTGAAATCCTTGACAATCTTCTCTTGGTGTCTGTTGTAGAATCCATGTCATGTTCTGCTGCTGATACTGGGTGGTTGTGATGCCTGTCACTAGGCAAGTCTCTGAGCTGGTGATAGCCGGATATTTGGTTTAACAAAAGTCAAGCACAGAGTCATGGAAGGCAGAGCAGAGCAGAGACACAACTAGCTCGTCCCCAGTTGGATTTTTCAGACAGCTACTCTGCTAGCAAAAGTAAGTTAATTTCGTTACTTGGTGGGTATATCTGCATAACACCACCACTGTGACCCACTAGGAAGCTGTAGCTGTGATTGCTGTTGGATGGCCCACTGTACAAAGTGTCACTTTCTACAAATTACAAAGACGTGAAATTGTTGTGAGCTAGTCCTGACATGCGTTTGGTTAGGGTCTTATGTGATTCATTGAGCCTTGATACATAAGATTGGATTGTCCCTTTTTGATACTGAAGAAAACCTAGCCATGTGATCACATTCTTCCTTCTCTCTGAAAAAAATAATTCATCTGCTAACTGAAGGCCCAGCCCTGGAGCTATTGTCACTGAGCTTGTCCCAGCAGTGTTGCAGCCAGGTGGGGGGATGTGCAGAGCCAAGTGCTATGAAGCCAAGCCATGAAACAGTAAAATATGCTACACAGAAGTATTTTTGGAACACCACTTCTTTATAAAGGATCAGTGATAATGAACCAGGACAAAAGAACCAGTAAATAATTCAAGCAGATGGTGTTTCCATATACTCCTGGTAATTTCTCTAACACAGTGCTTCAGCAGTGTCTGATTGCTGAGGAATGGGTGACATACAACGATAAGAAATGATCTAGTTTTATATTTAGTGATGCTCTTTCTTCATACAAGGAGTTTAGTTTTATCTGCTCTGACACTGTCTTTTGACAAATTTCAGTTCAATGAGTTTTGTTTGGACTGGAAGTGAGACTTCTACATTTTCTCACATCAAAATTGTCATTCATCATCTTGGAAAGAGAGACTGTATGAATAAAAGCCTCCCAATGCAAATCTCAGTGACTGTGCTCTCCCATCACATCTGTTCTCCTTCAGCTCTACTCCTTGCAGGTAGCTCTCTGTCTTCCCTCCAGAAACCTGACAACCCGCACATGATACAGCTGATGTGAGACTGACTGCCACCACACCATTTAATCTGCCTGTGTATTTAACTCATATCTCTTTTTTTGCTTTCTCTATTTAGTCAGTATCCTCTCTGGGATAAATGATTGGAACAGGGAAAGTTTCTTCCTTGGTAGTACTTTGATAAAGTAATAGCAATAATGGTAATAAAAACAGTGATAATAATTATGGCAGCAGAAACATATTAAGCAGGCTATTCATTTCACTCTTCAGTGAATACAGTTGCTTGGAAAATTGAATCAGATGAGTCTCTTATGCACAGACAGACCATTAAAAAATATATGCAGAGGACTAAGGTCTTGCTTATCAGCCTTGTGATGGTAACAGTCCTGCAGGTGGTCTTGGAGTATGACAGACTAAGTAAGGCATCTTTATATAGTCCCAGGAGTAAAATGTTTAGGATAAATGTCATCACCTTGCAATTCCTACAGATAAAGCGTAGGGCAAGTGCCACTGCTCAGCTCATGAAGACAGGTCTGTTGATCTGCCATGGTGTCACCTTGCAGTGACAGCTGGTCAGAGACCTGAACCAGATGATGTGACATTAACTACCCAGGGTGCCAGAAACCCCTAAATATCCAGGATGTAGCATCTTAAGAGCATTTAACTGACAAAAGAGCCTGTGTTTTCACAACAATTTTGCTAATCTAAAACCAGATGGCAGATAAGCTTTCAAAAAACATTCAAAAAAACCCCTTGCAAAATTCAAGTTTGACCATAAATGGCCCCAAAAGTTCCTTTTTATTTTTTTTACAAGACAAAAACAAGTTAGAGGATCCTTCCCAGACTTGTAGGGCCAATTTAAACCTCAGCATGAGGCCATCTCCACCAGCAGATGTTTAATTTATTGCACTGAACTGCTGGAACGTCACATTTGAGGTTGCCTCTCCGATTGATATGTGAAAGTTAAGAAGAACCCAACCAAAATACCACAAGCCCAAAGGAAACAGATCTTGTTTTGCTGTCAACAGCCTGACAGAGAATAAGCAAGACCCCTTTTTCCCTACAAGCTATCAAAGACTAACTAGATCAAGGCATTTGAGATAAATTAAGACGACACAGTCATGCTGGGACAGGAAACACGCCTCCAGCAGTGGCAACAGAGTGTATGTGTGTTTGCTAAGAAAAGGGCAAGGGTCTTCCTTGTTGTCTGAAGCTACAACTTTCTGCTTCAAAAGGCTTTTGTGAGCAAGTGTGAACATGCTGGGTCTTTGCTGTCCCAGCCATTGACTGTGGTGGGAAACCAGGACCTTCTCTAGAGACAACAGCCCATGGACTGCAGGGGAAATAATCCTCTTTTGGGTTTTAAGTTATTTTTTGTAGTAATAGAGCGGAAAACACTAGTCTGTTTGAAACTTTTATAAAAACACTCAAGAGAGCCAGAGCTGTTTTCTCAAGTGATTGCTCTCCTTAGCAGGACTTCAAGAAGTAGGATGTTGCCTGTTCCTGCCTGCTCTGACCAAGGCAGGAGAGTTTGTGATAATTATCAGGCTATTCTGGAGTTTTAGCTTTTCTCCAGCAAAAATTCCAACCTGGACTCAGGACAAGGTTGGTCAATGTTGACATGCTTCTGCAAAGCCATTGTTTTTTCAATAAAACAGAACTTTTGACCAAAAAAGGTGTTCTGAAAAGCATTTCCTTGGGTCAGGTGCTTTTGCACTGTGTCCAAATGTCCATAGTAACAAATGCTTTTCCAGCAATGAAATATTCTGCATTTTTCAGTCAAAGACATGGAAAAAAAAAGTGTTTAAAACTTGCAAAATATAGCAGAGAGCCTGTTCCTGCAGCCAGATAAACCTACAGTGGAGATCTGATTTGAACATTTTAGTGACATTTTTTATGTTGTCTCCAGATACTGGTTTGGCAGTGAAAATGTTTTACAGGGATATAGTATTTGCAAAAGTATTTTTGACAGGATAGCTCCTAAGGCACTGAGATAAAGGCAAATAATATGGAGATGGGAGATGTGGCTTCATTCTGCTTTGTGAAAGCATTTTGGCATTTTCCCAGTCTGGAATAAAAACAGCTTTAGGCTCCCTTGTAAGTCTGTCCCATAGCAGTGTCACTTCCTGCCGAGTCAGATAACAGTGCTGACCAGGTGCCTGTCTTTTTTGCCACTTTGTTGGATTCTTGAGAAAACTGTGGAATGAACTGTGAACAGGAATAGCACAGCCCATGCAAATCCCCTAGACACCCTCATCTTTCATGTTATGTTTAATTCATCTTATCCCAGCTGTGATGCTTCTGTTTTCAGCATGCCACAGGCATTTTAACTGATGATATACAAGTGCCTCAGAGTTTTTCTGCTTTCAGCCCTTAAAGGCTATCTCAAGGGCACATAGGAAGAAGAACATCATCTTCCTGGAAAATATTATGTGGCCAGTGGGAAGCAGAGTATGTCTGCAATATTTCTTCAGAGTCTCTTGTAGCTATTGAAAGGACGTCCCATGGACTAGAACAAGGGCCTTGCAATTCCTCCAGGCAAGTGTTGAAAGCTGTTTTCAGACTCGGGACAACAGCTACCTTCAAGTGAGAATCAGAACTTTTTCATCCTTAATATACAGCATTAGAGGCATCTATTGAAAAAGAAATACTAATTCATATGTAGTTTTCAGCTTACCACTCTTAAGGTTGAAGGAGCTTGACCATAGGGCAAACCTGGATGGAGGTACAGACTGGGGAATGAGATGTTGTAAAGCAGTGCCATGGAAAGGGACCTGGGGGTCCTGGTGGATGGCAAGTTGAATCTGAGTCAGCAGTGCCCTGGCAGCCAGGAGGGCCAACCGTGTCCTGGGGGGCATCAGGCACAGCATCGCCAGCTGGGTGAGGGAGGGGATTGTCCCGCTCTGCTCTGCACTGGGGCAGCCTCACCTTGGATATTGTGGGCAGTTTTGGGTGCCACGATGTAAAAAAGACATTAAGCTCTTAGAGAGCATCCAAAGGAGGGCAATGAAGATGGTGAAGGGGCTTGAGGGGAAGCTGTGTGAGGAGGGGCTGAGGGCTGAGAGCACTTGATGTGTTCAGCCTGGAGAAGAGGAAACTGAGGGGAGACCTCATTGCAGTTACAACTTCCTCCTGAGGGGAAGAGGAAGGGCAGGCACTGATCTCTTCTCTGTGGTGACCAATGATAGGACCTGAGGGAATGGCCTGAAGTTGTGTCAGGGGAGATTTAGTTTGGGTATTAGGATAAGGTTTTGCAACCAGAGGGTGGTTGGGCACTGGCACAGGCTCCACAGGGAATTGATCACAGCACTAAACTTCCCAGAGTTCAAGAAGTGTTTGAACAATGCTCCCAGACACAAGGTGTGACTCTTGGGGAATTTCTCTGCAGGGTCAGGAGCTGGACTTCAATGATCCTTGTGAGTCTCTTCCAGCTCATAATATTCTATAATTCTATGAAACCTCTGCCACAGAAACAAGCGTTAACATTTCTTAGTTCTGTGGTCTGCTTGTAAAGATCATTTTTTCAGTCTGCTTTAGGATGGGTGAATTTCAGGAAAATCACAACTACCTTACATTGACCCACATAAGATCTGTAGACAGGCCTGAATGTTAGGATTTATGCTTTCCCTGCTCGAGAGGAAGATGTCTCCCTAGTCTTCAAAGATATATATAGAGAAAAAGACTCTTTTTGTCAATTTTATTATAGTAAAAATATTTTCATTATGAAAGGAAATGTCCCACATGTTATCTGTGTTTTGCATCACATACACTGCCGGAGTTTTCTTCTGGAATGAAATTAGGCAATGGTGTAATTCATTTCATGCACCACATGCGCTGTCTTTCATTTCAAGGATTTCATTGTGCTTTGCAAATGTCAATTGCTTAAGGCACACAGCTCAAGTAGGTATAATTTATCATTTTTCTTGATATTTATTACCAAGATCATTTAAGTGGAACACAGGTGTTCTGAGATAGAAATCCTTCCTCCTCAGGAGGCAGTACTCCCTGGCCCCCGGGGAGAGACAATTCTCTTCAAAGTGATTCCCAGGAATTCATTTCCTCAGCCTGTGATTAGATTTTCTAGGTTTCCTTGATTCTGAGCTGTGGTCTTTTACAGTTATGCAGGTGGACATACATCTGAGTTCTGGGGGCATGGATGCCCAAATTAATAATCTTTATAAGATGACTTTTGAAATCACCATAACATCTACCTCTTACCAGGGTCACTGACCACAGAGAGATCTCGGACTTAGCCTGGAACAGAAATCCACATACTCATAATAATTTTCTTCGTGTTTGTGGGACAGTGCCTGGACACGCCTGGAACTGCCTTGTAGGTGTGCCATGTGCTCTGTGGCTCAGCAGTGCTCTGCTCCTCCATGGAGCACTCACAGGCAATGTCAGCAACCACTGCATCACCATTCCCTTGCTAGGGCAAAGTCACAAGATAGCCAGAGCACAGTCAGGGTAAAAATGAATCTGGGTCTTTGGGAACCCTTTGTAGTGTATACATAATCAGATAGGTCTGCTGCAAGTGAAAAGCAAGCATGGCTGTTTTACCACTCATGAGGTAGCCTGCCAATTTGCAGAAGTATGACATGACTACCTGTCAGCTCCACATCAACTTGGATGATTTTCAGCCCTTCATTTAGATTGAATGTGAGATGATGAAAAAAAAATCAATTTAATGCCTGAGAGTGAATATTACACCTGCATTTGACTTTGAAAAGTGTTTAGACTACTTTAATTTTAATCTCCTATTTTTGTCCACTCATGTGGGTGAGAATTGGAAAAAATCCCTGAGTCTTTAAAAGAGTCTGAATTGCATTGATTTTACCCTAGTAGATTTTATAATTCTTTTATAGAAGTAGGGTAATCAACTGCTTTAACATCATAGTTTTCTTCATAACTAGTTACAGTCATCCTCAAAAGTGAATTTCAATAAATCATTATATGAAACCTGTGCACTCTGTGGTCCAAGCAGTGCCAGTGCAGTTAAGCCCCCGTTCATAAATCTGTTAGTATTATTATTCACAACAACATGCATCTTTTAACACTTATCAAGAAGAATATGAAGCATCAGAAGCGAGGCCACAGGTATGGTCATCTTGTACTTATCTGGTTGAGCTTCCACGTAGTATCTGGAAAAAAAACCCCTGTTTCTATTATTTGACCTCTGTTATGTTGACTAGAGATGGGATAATATCATCAGCATTTTGAGTGATGTCTTAGCAAGGAATCAGGGATTTTGGAACAATCAAAAGAAAATCTGACTTGAAGGGATGTATATAAAAATGTTTTCCTGAGTGTTATGGTTTTAACTGATTTCCAGGTCTTCTGTCTTTAATAAATGGCTTCATTTCATTGCAATTCCCCCTATGAGATCATCTACATTTGAACCAAAGTACTGAAATGTCTTTTGACCAAGATGACTATTTTGAGATAGATTTACAGAGTACATTGACAGAGGCATGTTCTTAACTTGGTTTTTGGCACTGAAACATGAAGAGGAGAGAAGCAGAAAAGTTTCCAGACCAGTACTGGCAAAAACTTTGTGTGGACTAGAAAAGAGCCAGGGCTAGAGTACCTCTTCAGAAATTAATAGCTTCAGGCAGAGCTTAGGGACTTGACTGGCTCTGCCTTTTTGTGCTGGGGGGTGACTTGAGGTCCTGTCTTAGTTTGAAAAAGAAAACTAAGATATCTGGGGGCTAATAGAACAGAGGACTCCACACGATTAATCACACC
>JAWWEU010000111.1:57866582-57879569 GCA_035583155.1 Acropternis orthonyx | reverse complement strand
CTCTGCTCCGGGCATCACTCCCAGTCCAGGCAGATGAGGGAAAGGGAAAATTCTAAAACCTTAAACCCATAACAGGTCCCTACTCCCCAAAAGAAGTCTGTAAGAAGACTCTTTTGGCTGGGGAGCAGTAAAGAAAGGTTCTCCCTGATGATAGCCCTGGGGACAAAAAATAGAAAGGTTAGGCAACTTGTCTAAGACAGGCTTAGGAAATCTCCAATACGTTCAGAACGAGCTGACATCTGTAAAATAAAAGAGAGAGAGAGAGAGAAAGAGCAGCTGCAAAGTAGGACTTGAGCTTTTACAGTCAGTGTGGCTGAAGGGGTAAAGACAATGGTGGAACTGCCAGTATCTCCACTTTTTAAAATTAGCCTCATTCTTTGTTTAAATAAATTACACATGTGTAAATGCAGCATATGTTAGCTGTGCTATTATAATTAAAAATATGCTGGTCTTGCCTGTAGGAAAGGGTTCAGCCTCAGGAGACAGAGAATCAACACGGTAGCCTTGTGGATTCCCTGTTTTGTTTAGGTACTCTGACCCTGTACGCTGTCTTCTGGACCTGGTCACCTTCACTGTGCAGCCCTGAATGGGACCTGCAGTGCATTTTCTTACTGGTATGGTTAGCTGCATCACAGGCTGCTCAGGCTTGTAGATAGCCATGTGGAAATAATCAACAACTACAAGCAGCCTTCGGTACAGCAAGAGCTGCTGTTCAATATGCAAATTAAAACAAAACAGTTTTCCTTGTGAGAAACGCTTGGGGCTCAGCCCTTATCAAGCTAGGCTTAAGAAGAGTGCTGCAAAGGACAGAAAAATTTGGAGGTGATGGGAAATAATGCTGTGACACCTTTTTCTCACTGGCACAGAGCCAGGCAGAGACTGAAGTGGCTCCCGGCACTAATCGGGGGGCTGGCAAAGCTCTGTCACACATCTGCCATCTTCTCCCTCTGTGGGCATGCTCGGAGTTGCAGCTGCTGAAGCACACCTGGTTATGCCAGTCATCATCATTTGCTTTGGATGAGCAATCTGCAGCCATCCCTCAGCACAAGTTTTCTTGTTTCAATCCAGAATAGAGACCTTGGTCTCTTGATCTGCCAGGGCCTCACAAAAATTTTATCTGACCTGCTTCCCTCTTACCAGAGGGCAATCTGGTTGCTGGAGAGACAGTCACTGGTTGAGTTAAAACCCTGATGGGAATTAGCATACCAAGTGAGAGATGGGAGTCCCACAATCTGTGTTTAGAAAGAACAGGAGTAAATCACAAAACTAGTTTTAAAACAATGTTTCACTGAGAGATGCTAAAATCTTAACTTGTTCACACAGTGCCTTAAATCAATAATTTTTTCCTATGGGCAGAATATGCCATATGCAGGTCACCATTGCTTCATGAGTTTCAAAGCCCTGTATAAGCTCATCTATAGGGGAAGTAAAAAGAATTAATTTTACATGGCAATTTGTCTCTAGAGCACTCAGGACTCTGGGTAAAGCTGTCTTCTTTTATGATTTGGGGTAAAGTTGTCTTCTTGTATGTCGCTCTCTGTCGACATAGAAAACTGAAATATAAGGCACTGTGTACAAACATAAGCTTGCCACCATTTGTCACTCAGAAAGCAACAGATTTCAGTCAGTTTTGGTCCATATCTGAGGCACATCTCACTCCTCAGTTGTGCTACCAACAGTATATCCTGTGTGGAGGTACATGAAGAGGAAAGGAGAGGCACACGAGCTCCTTGGTTCCATAATTTTGGGGCTATGAACCAGCCAGCAAGTAGGAAGCCACAAGCAGGGCCTCAGGTTCCTGGGGAGACACAAGTAGGGGAAAGGTACAATAATGAACCTGCCTCTGTCACCTCTGGAAGGAGAAGAGCTTAGGTAGAGGTGACTGTAAGAAGAGAGCAATTTAAGCAATATGGGGAGCAGACCTCCCTAAATGTTACACCACAGAGCATGGGGATGAAGGCAGTAAAAAAAGTGGAGGAAGCAGGAGAGGGGCAAGTGGTTTGTGCAGGCAGCTGTCCTCTCTTCCCCCAAGTGGGCTGGAGCTGGCAGGTCTGCAGTCTCATTCAAACTCCCCATTTCCCCAAGGATAAGCTTTGATCCCATGCTCTTGAGGGCTTAGTACTTGTCAGCAAGTAAAAGACAAGCCAGAAATGTACAGCTTTATTAACTCTTGTGAAAACATTTACACAGGCCAGATTCTTGGAAGCATCACGGACCAGACCTCTTTGATTTAGACAGCATCTCTGTTCCTGAAGCCTCCTGTGACAGGGAACATCAGCTATCTCGGTCTTGTCAGACCAGGGGTTAGCTGGATTTTGCTGCTTAAGGAGAGCCAAGTCCTATAGTTTGCTTTTTCCTTTCAGGTCTATACACAAAGAGCAGATACAGATGGGTTCAGAATTATCAGTCCCAGCTGTTGTACATGACAGGCAGAAGAAAGAAGGGACCAGCAATCATTCTGCCAGGGAGGAGTTCCTGCATAAGAAAATCCTGGTGCTAGACCACTGGGAATTGTAACTTTGCCCACTATAACAAGAAAATTGAGTGGGTTTTTTTCTTTTTTTTGTGCAAGAGCATGAAGGAGAGTGAGGAACACATTTTGTCACATATCCCAAAACTGGGGGTTAAATTGTGATCCTCACAGTATTTCCCACATGTACCATCCTGTGATAAAGCATAGGATTACTACAACAACTATATAGACTGGATGACTGCACGCATCCCTGGGGTTGCATGCTGGATATTGCAGTATTGTCTTCGTGGAGTAAGATGTATTTAGGTATTCAAACCTGGGGCATGGGATGGGCTTCCACAATATGGCAACATTTTAAGAAGAGTAGAATTTAATTACACCAATTTATTAAAGAGAAGAGCTTTCTAGCTCTTTCTTGGGTAGCACTTAAGAAAAGGGAGCTTGTGCTGCAGAAGTAATCTGATACAACAGAGCCCAATACATTAAAAAAAAGGAAGACAGGTACATCTGCAACTGGATAAATGGAGTTTTCGATGAGTGAGGACTTCTCATTGCTATTGTTCATCAAGAAAACATTACCCATGATTGGATGACATGTTTGACTCAGAAAGGGTCAACTAGGCAGTGCAGCACTATATTAATTGCAGACAGTGCTGCTGAAACTCTTAGTTTGTGCGTGGAACATCGCTTGAAAGCTTTGCACTTTCATCTGTTTAATCAAGTATCTGCTTGCTCCTTTGAATATCTGTGAAAAATGTAGCAACACATTCCTCACTGTTAGAAGAAATTTGACTTCTCTGTCCCAGAAAGGTTACTTTGGGGATTCTTGAAACAATTCAAAACAAATAGAGTCTATTTCTTGACCAAGATGTTCAGTACTTAACCAGGAAAAGACATTAGAAATAACTTTTGCAGCATAATGCACAGTGAAGCTTTAGAACATATTTCTCATGGACCCATACAGTTTCCATCACTGCAGGTCTGTAGAAAGTGATTGAACAGGTGCCAGTCAGCAATTACTTAGTTCTCCCTACCCAAGGGTAGGGAATGGAGTGGACAGTCATTCTGTTCTCTTTCTATAAGGGAACAGACTTTCAGCCAGAAACAAATAGGACAGAGGTTTCATGTGTTGTTCTCATCAATGATCTCATTGCTGAAGAGGTCCTGAATGAGCAAGAGGATTATTTTAATGAGTGTAAAACATAACTTTAAAGTAGCTGAGCTAAGTCAGTAAGTATTCATTAAAAGTTGCTAGAATGCACTTTGTGTGATGGGATCCTCAGGGAAATTTTGCTCACATGCTTGATTAAGCATTCTAGATTCTGAATAGGCTTTTGAGTGGGTTCAGTTGAAAATCATGAAGTATGGTGAGGTTAGAAGAGACTTGGGGCCATATTTTATGAAATGAGCCTGAAGTTTTTGTAAGTGGTCAGCTAATCTGAGGGAGCAATTAATCAGATTTTTCCTTTGCCTCTCTCCTGTGTCCTTACATGAGGGGAAAAAAAAGCTGATGTGATCCAGACGGATTGAGCATGTTAGTCAGATTATCCCTGTGGATGCTCTTCATCTGCTCACAGTGCTCAGTCAAAAAACCCAAGAAAACAAAAAAACAATTGGCACTCCCTATCACAGTCAGAAAGGCTGGAAAATGTATATAGATCAGCTATAATTGAATCTTTTGTCTGAACTAAAAATATGCAGGACAGGTGACCCTTTAGGAAACAGTAATACTCGAATATTGGCTGTGAGATCCTGAGAAGAAAGGTTTGTCATTCCCTATTATTTTTAAATACTTGAAATATTAAAAAATGACACTTAAAAATAATTTACAAGTAGCTCATTTGCCTCTTCTTTCTTCATCCCTCCAACCAAAATTGTACACAAATCTCCGAAGGCAACTGCCTAAAGAAATCTTTGTACCCAGATTTCATTTGGCCCCAAAACTCAAATTTTATCTTGCTGTTATTTGAAGATAAATATTTCTTCTTTTATCACCTCTAAGAAAAGATGATCAATGAGAAAGAGACCCATGTCCTTTTTTTCATTAGTATTTACACACAGAAAATAAAAAATTATTCCTTCATCTTGGGGGCAAGAAACCAGATCTTGGCTTTTTATACTGAAGCAAACCCTATTTTAACTACTGAACTTGTTTTTATAGTGTCAACAGGATAATGTCCTGATCTATACTGAGTAAATTGTTTTGTCTTTCACAAGGGTTGGCTTAGACTATTGGATATTCAAACAATGTAAAACCAAGCACCTCTATAGCGTAGATCACAGCTATAGCATTTTACACCAGCAAAGGGCGTAGTGCAGTTTAGACTACTGATAAAAACAATAAGGAAAAATTAAACAATTTGTGCTTTTATTGAACATCTCTCTCACAATGAATGAAATGTTGAAAACCTGAAATTCTCCAAGATTACCTGAATGAGTGCATTTCTTCCCATTTGAGGCCAAATAACAGTGATGGGTCTGAGCATAGAGGTTTGTCTGCTCCTCTAGGAAGTCTGGCTGACTTAACTGGGACAAAGGCCAGTTTGACCCATGCAGTCTCCTTTCAGAGAAGAGCACTCTGGAAATGATGAGAGTTGACCTAAGATTGCATACATCTGTTCTGGCATTTTTTGCTTGTCATTAATTGATGACACTGTTAAGAGCAGCCACTCTAGACTTTATAGGATCTTCAATAAACATGCTGAATTCTGTTCTTTACAGAGAGAGTGATTGGGCATTGGAATGGGCTGCCCAGGGAGGTGGTAGAGTCACCATCCCTGGAATTGTTTAAGAAGAGAGTGGATGTGGCACTTAGTGCCATGGTCTAGTAGACAAGGTGATGTTGGGTCAAAGGTTGGACTCCACGATCTCAGAGGTATTTTCCAACCTAGTTGATTCTGTGATTCTGTGGATTGCCATATGTGGGGTAGAAGTCTAACCAAATGCAACAGCAGCTATTATTGATGCTAATACCTTTTCCCTGCTGTGTAGTTATGCAAAACACCTGTCTATACAATAGTTTTAAGAACTTAATTCCTCCATTAGCACTGCATGACCCAAAAATAAGAGACTGATGGAGGCTTTCTGATCCAGTGAGACTGCTTGTGTCATTAAAACCCAAGATGATGTGCCAGCAGAAGGCTGGTTAACTTGTGGGCACAGTTTTATGATAAGGATTTGCAATCTTATCGTGGGCACAGTTTTATGATATGGATTTGCTAGAAGTCTGTGACCTCTGGGAGAGTGATCTCAACAGGATGTAGGAAAATGAATTTATGGAGTGCTCGATGTTGAACACTGAAAGGTGTGGTCACTGAATATCCTATCTGAAGGCTCTGTAGACAAGGCAGGGCTATTTACCCCAGAGAAGTGGCCTGGACAGTAGAGCTGAGCATCAACAGTTTGCAGAGCAGTGAACTCTTCAGACAGTTCAAGAGTTGTGCAATCTGGAGCAGCACCTAGGGCCTCATATGGGTAAGGAGGGGCTGTCAGATCTCAATTTTAAGCATGGGAACAATCCCATTGACTATGTGGTTAGTGTATATAGAGGTGCTACCTATGTGTAAACCCGCATAGTTGGACTCTTACTCCAGCCCAGCTTGCTGTGTGCTGCCTGCTGAGCAAGCCTGCTGAGCAAGCAGGCTGCATCACCAGCACTGCTACGCATTGGTTAGTGGCATATCTGAGTATGGATTGGCTGCCACTGATATTGTGCACCAGTTGTGCCTCCCTGTCTGCACACACAGCAGTGTACGGGAGCGTTGCCGCAACAGCACACCGATGCAGTGGTTAGTTCAAAAAGCAAGCCTGTTGGTAAGCTGACGAAGCAATCTCCTGTCTCTTTCCTGTTTGTCTTTCAGCTGGAGGGAACCATGCCAGTTAGTATGTTGTAGATTATTTGAATTCTGGCAGGAAAATTCAAAATCAAAAGGCAAGTGAATAAGTGTGGAAGGGAAAAGGCTTTGAATCAAACATATTCTTTATTCTTTTTATTGGCTGCCAAGAGCTCTTGTGATCTGAGTGAAAGCTGTTAGCACTCTAAAACCTTTCCTCCAGGTCCTCCAGACATCTCTCTACACCTGACAGTAGTATGGGTGAAAGTCCTATCACCTCACTTATGTACCTAAAACTAATAATCTGAGCCCAGGTCAGTCACGTCGAGTCTCCTGGGGAGAAAATACCTCCTTCGGGTGCAATTCTTCTTGCCTGAAGGCAGCTGGATACCTATTTCTCTTCACTGGGTATAGAAGGATGCTTGGGGGTTTAGAGTCTTGGTGTTCAGTGTCTCAGACCACTGTACTTTTAAGTGTCTAAAGGTAATAAGAGAGTTTCCTACCTAAATTGTGGTTTTGAAAAATATGAGCAGACATGCTGGATCAGACCTGAATTTCAGTGACACAGATGCACTATCATGTACCTATGTCCAAGGGCAGGTGGCTGGGAAGGACACAGAAGCAGGGTGAGAGTTCAGAATACGTTCATCCCACACTAATTCTTTCCATGGGATTTTATGCCACCAGGACCCTCAACTGAATCTGTCTTTGAGATGTTAAAAATCAGTAAGCCTTAGACAGAAACTCTTTGTCCCCAATTCTACTTTTAAGTACCTGTATATATTATTAATTCAGAGGTCCTTGAGTAGCTTTGTATGCACCCTGAATGCAACTTGCTGGAAACACATTGGTTCATGGACTTCCAAAGACTGCCTGATTTCATGGAAATACACTGTGCACAGAGAATTTTCTTGCCTAGACGTGGATATAAGTCAGTCAATGGAGATCTAGCACTGTCCAAACTTGTGCCATTTTATGTGCACATGAACAGACCTTAACTGATATTAGACCTTAGTGCAGGTTGTCACTAACTACTCTGTTTCTTGAACACTCTAACGGCAGTATTAAAACACATGTTGTTTTTTGATTCATTTGACTTTTAAGATTAATCAGGAAATTAAGATAAAAGTTGTATCATTAAAAAGACACCAAACTGAAAAAAATAAAAATGCTCCATCCAGTAATGTTAAATTTACCAGGTTGTTTGAGACGGTCAGTTCCAGCCATCATGTGCACAGATGAATCCCTACTCAATAATGTTAATTTAAAGGAGACCTGAATTTAGTCCTGCGTGATCCCTGCATTTCCTTTCCACCTCACTAAGCAGCTCTGTATTCCACTGCTTATACACTGTGAACATTTACCACCTGTGTACTCCATCTTCACGCTCTGTGACTCCACACTGCTGCTTGAACCTTCCCAATTCCTGATGTAAGGGGATTTTAATTCTTTCACCTGAACTTTTTGTTAACACTTTCAGTGGGTAAGAGCAGCATCTGTGCTGGTCTCCATTGCTCTGTGTGAGTGAATCCCAAGGCTGGAGTCAGCAGAGAAGGGAGATAATCAGTATCTCACTGGTGGTTGAGCTCACGGTGCTCTTCATTTTGGCTGTGCTCAGGAAGATGGACCTATGCAAAATGTTAGCTCAGCAGCAGCTCGGCAGGGACTGTTTCAACGAATTTATAGACTCCCACAAAGAGCCATGGTGAGGCCCTAACTGGGCAAAAAAGTCATTTTGTGAGGGTTGTGAGCAGGGAGTCATTGTTACCAGAGGTACTTAAAGGCACCCTGAAAGGGGTCCCACCATGGTCAATTCCCCAGTTATCCCTCACCTCCTGCACCATGTCTTGGATCAGGAAGGGAAGCTCAGGCTTTTATTAAAACTTGTTTCTCATATCTGTGTAAATCACAGCTTAGCTGCAAGTTCTGGTAGTGTGACCCATCAGCGCCCAAATGGTTCAGATACAAGAATGAACATTATCTTCTTTTTATCTCCAAGAGTCAACACAGGACAGTTTAAGGGTTTTGCTTGCCAAAACTCCTCACATTTCAGTATAAAGCCAGATGTAGGCTTTATTTTTACCTCACATCAAATATTCTTTGAATTTATCTCTTCATCTACATTTTTCTTTTTACCTTTTATCTCCTTTTCTTCCTCATTGAGTTTCTAAATTCTATTTTGTATCGCAGGTCTAAAGCACACATTTCTTCTTGGATGACATTTCTTCAAGCTAAGTGAAGAAATAGTGTTCTATTCAAGAGAATAATGTAAAGGTAGTTTATTTAGTATATCAGAGCCTGTCAGCTGATGCAGAAGTGGTGTGTCAGGTTTGCACACAATTGCTGGAGCAACACAAGCCAACTCTCCATTTATCTATTATAATTTCTCTTTCATAAGCTTTGCATGTTTGTGTGCAACATAAGTATATATGTGCACTATAAACATTCAGACATCTGCTGGGAAAAGCACAGTTATATTGAAATTGATATAATATGTTCAGGATTCCCAGTTTTCATATTATCCAAGAAAACAGAAGTCCTCAAAACAAAGACTTCTGTATGAAGGTCTTATCCAGCATCCGAACTTGAGTGTCTGGAAAACAGAATAATTCCGATGTACGAATTCATTAGCCTCTGTTGAATGAAAATCAACAATCCTTTAATTTCACACAGACTTATTCATCTGGAGTTCTCCTCATCTTGTTTAAATCTTTTTTGCCAAGAGTTTTAAGAAAAAGGCAGAAAATATAACAGGGTCCAAAAAAACTTATCCCAAAACAAAACCAAACTTTTCTTTCCCACATTCCTCAACCCCTCCAGAAAATCCATATAGCCAACCAAAAATGTTTGTAAAATTGTCATTACAAAATCAAATAAAGCCTCTTATTTTTCTGTTTTTTTCTCCTGCACAAATAAGATCAGGGTAAGGGATAGAGTGGGGATAGAGGATATCTACATACAAATGGAGGAATGGAGAAAGAAAATTAGTCCACATGTCTGGAAACAGTTTGTCACTCTTCTAGTGAGAGATATAAGACCAAGAGCAGCAGGGTATTCCCATCTGTGAAGGATCTTCTCCAGTGTGATGTTAGTGCGGAGCAGGGTTCTCTGTGTGTGGGCTGCACAGCATTCCCACACTCCACCTCCCCCAGCAGGATTTACAGCCATGACTCCCAGGTTCTCTGATGGGCCAGGGGATGGTGGCCATGAGGGCAGTGTGGGATTTAGCACAGGCTCTACAAACCTACCTGGACCCTGTGTGCCTTCCTGAAAGACCCCTCAGGCTCTGCCCCTGGAGCTTATTCACTGCTCTTCAGGTAGCTAGACTGAAGTTATCTATCTGGGACATATGTGCACTTAGACAAGTACATTTCCCAGCTGCATTACAGCTTCACTTCTGGCACCTGCAGGCAAATCTCAGTGTCCATGGTGAGGCTGTCTGAATTGCAAATATGCTCAGAGGGCATTGCAAAACCCCCAGAGAGCAGCAGCATGCTGGTGGCTGAAGAAAAATGCACCTTCACATGATAAACCTTGAAACTCCCCCAAACTGGTAGATGTGCAATAGAAATCTATGCCTCTGGTGTCAGCAGAGACTAGGGAGAGACCTCATGGGAGCATGAAGAAGGGAAGATGAGGGTAGTTCCCAGTGACCAAAGTCAATAGTCTGAAACAATCATGTAGCTTGGTACTGTTGAAGTGAGGCCTTCAGTGCATTACAAAGGGTAAGATCCACCTCACCTGGCAGCTGAATGAGTTGGTCAGAATGCCTTCACACAGTTAGAAACAGGCACAATTTAACTCCCACTAAAACAGAAATTATTTGCTCTGGGTAAATGCACTGTGGACCTCTAAGACAAGGGGAGACAAACCCAAGTTTGGGACTCCAGCTTTTCACATTGGTTTCCTTAAACTTGCAGCTGGAGTTTGCATACATTGAGCCATGTTACACTGCATTCAGTCCCTCCATTTTCAACAAGCACAGACTCCAAGTGGAGAACATGTGTAAAAAAAAAAAATCCAGTCCAACATATCTTGCACATTCTTATTCTCAACCACTTCAGATTTTATATGTATTATTTAAAATTCTAAGCATGGAGAAGCAGGGAACTGGGTGTCACTTCAAGTACATGAGATCACAAGAGCAACAACAGAAACCACTTGAAACCTTACTGGTGTCTGCAACTAAATGTGTGTTTCTCTGAAATGAAGATGTTTGTTTAAAAACAAGGCATCTCTGTTTACAATATTTTAAAAATATTATAAATCTGTATAGCATATATTTAATTGATTCTACATAGCTAAGATCTCTCTGTCCTTCTCAGTTAGTAGCAGTGAGTTCCTCTCTTTGAGCTGCACCTCAAAGAATTCAGTCCCTTTCACAAGGCATGTGCCTTTGCTGCACGTGTATGTACCACATGAACATAAATAGTAATCATGAAATTCACTTGGAGATTAATGGTTGTTTTAAAACCACACATTGTAAAAATAAACAGCAAATATTTGTGGAAGAAGTTTACATTCTTAATTTTTCAAGTATAAATAAATTGGGTCAAAAGAGGCTATTACATTAGCAACTAGCAAGCTGTTCACTTAATGTATCATGCTTCCATAACCACAGAGCTCACAGAACAAGGATGGAGAAGGGACACTGACAGCCTTTCCTCTCTCACTGGGGATCTCATGTGCAAATGTACACCTGTGGATATAACTCTTGTGTAAAGAACATTTCGTTTGCAGATCTTGCCTGGTCCTCTGAGCAAAGCCAAGGTCTGGACTGGAGCGTAATATGCATGTTCTATACCACATTCCTTTTCTCAATGGACTTGCATGGGATACACTGAAGTCAGTGATAAAAAACCCTACTGAGCTCAGCTGAGGTCAGAGCTCTACGTTCTGCTTGGTATGGCAATACACAACTTCTCTTTTTTCACTAAGAAAACTTCTGTACTGACTACAGTGGCTACATCAGCCTTCTAGCTTTCAGTAGTCCACTCAGCATCACTAAATTTGGTGATTTGACCAAATTTAAGCTCAGTTCTCCAAAAAAAGAATTATTTGGATTAAGTGCAGTGGAAAAGCTGTGTATTTGAATACCTGGCATGCCATATTGTAACACTGTCCCCCCTCAGTCCCAGATAGGCTGCTGGTAAGGAAATTAATATGCTAGGATGGTTTAAAAGGCCATAATCCACATATATGCTCTGAGAGAGGACAACATCAAGGTTTCAGTGTACTTACACTAGCCACAAAGGTAAGGACACATTGAAAAGGCCTCAAAACCACAGCTTTTCACTCTGTACTGGGGGAGGGCAGAGACCTGAGTCCAGTTCCCAAGGTCTAAATCTACCTCAACATTCCAGGTGTCAGTCTGAAACCTGTCACCATGCAACCAGAGTGATAAGCTGTCCTTACGCCTGTTAGAGGTTGTCTCTTTACAGCAACTGACACCTGGTAATTCCAGTCTTTAATCTTATCTTTGCAGATTAATGGCACGTGTACACCAGAATTTGAAATATTCATATCCATCTCCAAGGCAGGCACCTCCAGGGTCTTGTTTGCTTGCACTAGTTTATTTAGATCTATTGTTCTGGAGCAACAGCACACCCCTGTATTGCCAGATTCACCAGAGATCATGCTGCACACCCACCAAAACATGAGGGTATGCAAACAGACACATAGGCACAGACAACAAATGCACCCATCCCACTAGACTGGCTAAAAGCAGGTATTTTGTGAAATTCTGTATAGAAAGCAGATGGCTGAATTCTTCATTGCAAATCACAAAACAAATTATAAAAGTGTCTACAGAAGTAGACTTGATATGAGATGCCTTCCCTAATCTTTTTTTCTTAGGACTTTCAGTGTCCTTATGATCTTGTCTATTAAAGTAGTTCAGCAGCACTTCAAAATGCTGCCCCTCATCATTCCTTTCTCTTCTTGGTCAGTTGTTTGTCTGGTTAGACCTGGACTTTTTGTGATTGCCATTTTATTGAAAGAAAGCATCAAAGTTTCTCTGAAGACCTCTCTCACATTTCCTTCCTACTGTCTAGATTAGTGGTAGAGAGTCAATCTTACTTCAGCCTTGATTAGCCCCTTTTACCTTTGAGAATGCAAACACACAACCTCCAGCTTGTCTGAATGGAGTTCCTTTTACTGTAAAAACAACTCTTTGGAATGTGATTTGCTTTTCTTTTTTAGCTTCCTGAACAGGAAGTTGTTTCAAATAATTTTTCTTGTATTTTCTCTGTCCAAGCTTTTATTGACTTTATAACATCTTACAGAAGTTGTGTATCTGATTCTGTGTGATTCTGTGATCCAAACATGTTTGTGGCAGCAATGTTTTTATAGGTACTGCTCATAACAGGTTAACATGACAGATGACTAAACTGACTTGGTCCAAAACATCTTTTCCCCATTCTGCCTGTGTTATGGCTTCATAATTCCATTACAGGTCTTAACTCAGAAAGTATTTACTCCAGTAGTTCAGTTTCGAAAGATGTGGAACAACCACTGTGGTGAGAAGTCAAGCCAAAGCAGCAGAATTACTGCTTATGGTTTTCATTCTTCATAGCTTTCATGTTCACACTCAAAGACAGTTACAAGATGTGCTGGTTTAAAGGTAAACCAGCAGGAGGAATGAGTCTAACTCACAAACAGATTACAAGTCAGAATTATAGT
>JAWWEU010000111.1:57759403-57866482 GCA_035583155.1 Acropternis orthonyx | reverse complement strand
GAGACAGAGGGTGATTCCTCTGAGGTGCAGGGTTGGTAGATGAAAGAAAAATTCCAAGATTTTAAACCCATAACACAAGACTAGCTGAGAACTCTGAGGTAGAAAGCCTTCTTCAACCTTGGTCTTAAAAATTACATCTATTTACATAGTTCAAGTAAGAAAAAACTCTTTCAAAATCAATGTTACAGTGCACCACCAGTGATTACTTTTTCTGGTAAAGGATTCAATGCCTAACTTGGGCAGCTCAGTTGAGAACTACGAACAGGGATTTTCATACGCATTGCACATGTTTTTATTCGCTGAGGAGTTTCCAGCATCCTCAGCCAGACCAGCTACAGAGGTGTTCCTGAAAAACTGGCAGGAAGGAAACAAGTATTTTGCCAAATTAAAAGGGTGCATGTTATAACAGAAAAGTGTTTTGCAGTTTAGTTTCCTCCAAGTCAACACCATACTTTAACTCTTTTAGTGGATAAGGTACATATGTAATTTGGCTTTGTCTTCGTTCACTGACTATAACTATCTCATAGATAATACACTGCTATCTTATTTTCTACTGGGATTTACACAGTGCTATCAGTGAGCAAAAATGACCTCTTCAGAGTACCACTCAGTCCTCACATTCATTAGCAAACACCCACGATAGAATGCTGTTCAAATGGCATTTGTTTTGGAAGTGACTACGCAAAATACTGTTGCCCATCAAAGGGTTGGGAGCACCAGCTCATGAATGCAGGAAATGACACAAGGTTCATGCCGTCCATCTGTCAGTCTGCCAGTCACTGGCACGTATGGCCATGGCACAATAGGAGACAGGGTTTGCAAATATGACCCTGAGATTAGTTCTGTTGGTTAGAGCATCGTGCTGATAATGACAAGGTTGTAGGTTTGATCCCTGTATGAGCCATTCATTTAAGAGCTGGACTCAGTGGACCTGGTGGGTCCCTTTAACTCAGAATATTCTGTTATTCTGTGAGTATCTGACATCATACATCCTCACAGCACCAAAGAGCAGAGAATGCATGCAGGGTGCAATAACCCCACACTGTTCACTCCATTATCCCCAATACCCTATTCCCATTTGCCAGCAGATGGCACTCATTATATGTTCGATTTGTCCCCAACTCAGGTGTATGCTTTCTGGAGCACAGTGAATAAATTTGCTTCTCAAATAACTAGGTGGGATCAACTGACTGCCCAAAACATGCATTTTAATTCCAGTCATCATCTTAAAAAGGAGCTGAAGAATGAGGTGGCCAAGATAACAGAAAAAGGCCTTGAGGAAGCGGAATGTATAAAATGCCAACAGTAGATATGGTCAGTGCAGTCATCAGGTTTGACTCAGCTGCACACACAGGTGGCAAGAGATTTATCCTGCATGAAAGCACATCCTTTAGAAAGAAACCTAATTTCTCCTTTAAGAGCTCAGGGAGTAAAAAATCTGCTCTACAGTTACTTCCCTTCAAAAAGTAGGGATTTATTTCAAGTATGAATTTGCCTGCTGACAAATTCCAGCCATTGGACCTTGTTATGCCCCATGAGAAAGGCTGAATACACAGGATCACTGTCCAGCCTGCAGGTGACTTCTGTGGCTCTCTGCACTATTTCTGCTTCCTCCTCTCAGGGATGGTTTGGGTGCATGCAGAGTCCAGGAAGTTGCACGACCATGGATCACCTGGTATCTGTTCCCAGTTCTGCAATGTCACCACATAGACATGGCACGGTGCCCTGGCAGGGTCACCTCAATGCCATTGTCCCCACTGGCCATTCAGTGCTGTTGTCTGGCAGGGAACTCTCCAGTTCACTTTTGGTTTCTGAAGTAGGAAACTCCTCATTCAGTTTTCATGAGAAACATCCTGAATGGAGAGACATTGATAAGAACAGCCCCACGAAACTAAAATTTTAAAACACAAACCAAAAAGTCTTGTGGACCTTCTAAGGGAAATTGAAGAAATTGCAGCTTTTGCAAAACAAAGCGCCAAAGGTCTAAATCACCTCGACTCTTTTCCTATAGCAACTGCTTTACCAAAAGGTACCTCTTGCTATATGCAGCAGCTGGTTGGAGAAGAAGGCAGTCATAAGGCTACCTGTGACAGCATGCATTGCATGATGTGTGCTAATCACTGCCAAATTCTTTAGGAGCTACAGGAATCCTGGTATTTAGAAAGATGTTGATTAACCGTAGCCAAACCTGAAGCAGCAGGAAACTTGTGTCCATCCCTATAGTTTACACAGTACTGCACCACTGATGGTTACTCTTTGTAGATTGCTTCCAGACCAGTTTTGTAACCACTTGGTTCCTATTTCTCAAACTGTCTTATAAGAATATGTCATGGGTTTCCGTGAAGAAAAAACTGAGTTTTGGTAGAAGGGGGTGCTATAGGGTGGTGGCTTCTCTTGGAGGCTGCTAGAAGTTTCCCCTGTACTGTTGGAACCAATGATAGCTGGCTCCAGGAGGGACTTCCTGCTGGTGGCCTAGGTCGAGCCAATTAGGAATCATAGTAATGCTTCTTGTGATAACACATTTAAGAATAAGAGCTGTTGCACAGTTAGAAATTGCAGCCATGAGGTAACAACGCAGATATCCAAGGTGAGTGCAGGAGGAGGCAGAGGAGAAGGGACCCCATGGGGCAGGGGAAGGACTCAGAGCTGTGGCCCTGCTGTTGCCTGTGGTGAGGACCATGGTGAAATGACCTGTCCCTTCGAAGCCCATGGGGGACCATCGGGGTGCAAAGACCCCCCTGCAGCGCATGTAGGAGCCCATGCCAGAGCAGGAGGATGCATGAAGGAGGCTGCTACCCCATGGGAGGCCCAGGATGGAGCATGGTCCTAACCCACACTGGAGTAGGTACAGCTTACCCATAAAAGACTGCACCCAATGGAGTGACCCACGAGACAGCAGAGGAGTGTCTCTCGTGGGAAGGGACCCCACAAGCAGGGGAAAGACTCAGGTTTATGATTCCCCTGTAGCCATGGTGATGACCGTGGTGAGGCAGGCTGTCTCCTTGCAGTCCACGGAAAGACTCATGAACAGCAGTTTTGGAAGGGCTGCTGTCCAAAAAGGGTCTTGGACATTTACCTTAGAAGCAGCTGGAAACAACAACTGACTGCAAACCTCCCATTGCCTGTCCCCCGTACTGTTGCAGTAGGAGGGAGAGCATGAAAAGACAGAGGAGTTGTTGGGAAAAGTGTTTCTAAGACTGTTTTATTTCTTACTCCTTACTTTAGTTCTTAGTTTGTTAGTAATAAATTTAAGCATTAACCTCATTCTGAGTCTGTTTTGCCCATGAAGTTAATGAGACCACTGCTGTTACCTCTATTCACAAATTCTTAGCTGTTTTTTATTTTTCCTTTTCCTGGGACAGTGAGGTGCCCTGGAGTGGTTCTGGGTGGACACCTGGCGTTTCAGCCAAGGTCAAACCACCATGGAACTCTGGGAGAAAGCCTTACAAAGTCAGGATGTATTGCATCTCTGCTTCACCTTCTCAAGATCTGTTGTTCTGTCCTTGAAAGAATGAGGAGTGGTTTGAAATTATTTGTCTTTGAGATACCTGTATTAATTGCTCTTCATCTCTTTTTCACCTCCTAGGAACCCAAAAATAAATAGTTTGATGATTTTTTTGATATTTCTCTGGTTAACTAAAACTATATTAGTTAGTTTATAATTCCCTGTCTCTCTTACCTCTCCCTCTAATGGAAGGGCAGTGTGTTTGCTCTTCCTTGATGTCTAGAAACATAGCTTGTCTCCCTTGGGCTCTGTTAGTTTAGTGTGTCTCTGTCTGGCTTCCTGGGTTGCTCCAGGTTGAGCCTATGGCTTTATGCACAACATGGCTGTTGTCATTATGATTTGTCTTCTTGCCATTTGGAAGCCTGTCTATGGGGCTAGATTTACTCTCTTTCACCCTGGAGGCTGGAATCCCACTCCCATATAAGATCCTGTTTTAATACCTTAAAATATCTGTGGAGAGGATAGCCAAATATGATTTCTTAACTCTTGATCTCTCTCTTGCTTTCAGATTTAAAAGAAAAAGTATTTTAGAACAGTCTGATATTGCATATCCAAATTGTGCTCTTATCTGCTCTTCCAAGGTGTTCAAGCATTCCTGCAAGCATAAGTGCTACATTCACTTCCCTGCTTCACACAACCCATATAGGAGATAGGAAAGTGCTTTCCTTCCATTTTCTTTACCAGATCTCCTAAAGTTCAGTAAGTAGACCCAAATCTTGCTTTCATTGTGTTAATACTTCAGAATTTTTTTATTTGGACAACCAGTTTTCTTGGTGCTCTGTGGATTTCATGCTGCCTATTCCCATCTGCTGCTTTGTTTGTCTATTAATTACACCCATTTCCTTGCTGTGGTGCTCCCCAGGCTAAGGGCTACTAGCATGTTCCATATACTGTATGCTGGCAGAGAGCACAAGGGAATTACAATCTTTCAACAGCTGAAGTGGTTTTTTTACTGGGAGGAAAAATTTCCAGCGATGCTATGATCAAACTAGCACTCTGAGCAAGTACATGCAATCTGACTTCCTCTTTCCCAATAAACTAATCCCATTTTGTCTCACCCTTGAAGATTCCATGCAAGCTGTTGTGTTCAAGAATGGGGGAGTACAGAAGCCCTGGTCTGAGTGTCTTTCAGTCAGGGTGGCCTCATGTTGAGGTCCCTTGATTTGAACCAGCTCATGTGGTATTTGACTCCATTTCACACCATCCATCTGTGCATGGTTGAGACAGTTTGTGCATAGGAACCAAGGCAGTTCTAATAAATCATATTATTTACTATGGAAATACTCAGTAGCTTCAGAGTTGTACAGACAGTTATGAAGGAAGACTTTGAGGCTGACGCCTGAATAAATAGCCCTCTTAAATATTTCGCTCTCTCAGTTCCTTGGGATGGCTCAGGTTCAGTAGTGAGTAGTATTACAGCCATTTCATAAGAGAGGAGGGAGGAAAACAGTAATTAAACTATCTCCTTTTGGCAGCACAGCCCCTGTTGCTCAAACTAAGGAGGAAGTTTGGTGCCAGACAGGAAAGCACACTGGGAGCATGGGGTCTGCAGTACTCTCCTGGCATGCCCAGTTTCCAGATACCTCTAAGGGACAGACTGCCTGAGCTGAGCTCAGCCTCACTTCCCTCCTGCCTAGGCCGAGGAGGAAGCAGCTGTTGGGGCTCTGAAGGAGAGGAAGATCTCTAACATATATGCACACATACTTCCAGGTCTCTGGGAAAGAGCTGTGTGCAGCTAGAGTTTTGGCCTGACTCTCCAAACCCACAGTTATTTTATATTATTTAGAAGTTATTGAGCCTCAGTTACTTATGTTTCTCTCAGAGAGCTGTCAACAAACTGAGAAATCTTGATCAGGTTTCCAAGAGCTGATATTTCACTTTGATAGCTCCTGAGAGCCTTCTTCCAAATCAGCCAGCCCTCTGGCCAGTTCTGGATTACTGCAGTGGTTTGGTGGCTGCATAAGCCAGTAGATAGGGAGATATTGGAGATGCTGGACTGGAACACCAGTAGACCAAAACCACCGCATGGACAGCCACTGGGGCTCTCTAGGGGCACAGGGCATCACCACTGTGACAGTGTTTGGCTGAAGGTTGTTTGTGTCTGGGCCGTATGGACCTGTGCCCATGCCCACAACCACATCTGTCACAGTAATGCTGACAGCGCTCCCACAAGAATTTCCTCTTTGCCTTTCCTTACTTTACTAGTTCTGCCTGGAAAGCTTTTATCTTTTGTCTTCACCCAGAAGTGTTCACTGAGCTCAGGACTGCTCTTTCCGCTGGCATAAGTCAGCACCATTTACCAGCAGAGGCTTAGAGTGCTGTTTGCTTTCTGGTTGTGTTAGCAACTGAGAGCACTGCTGGAATTCCAGCAAAGGAACACACTTTCTGCCACCTCTTCTCTTTCTCCCTCTGCTTTGCAGCCAAGCCCCAGTCCCCAGAAAACCGAAGTCAGATGAGTTTAGAAAATTATGGGAATTCAAAAATGTGGTGGTTTGCTTTTGTTTCCTTGCCTCCAGGTTTTTGAGCCTTCAAGACTGTATTTTACTAGCCTGCATTGACCCCGATTATCTTTTAATGAAGATCAAGGCTAGAATTCCCTCACTGTCATGGAACAGTTTCTTGAAGAAATTACATTAGATATTGCACCAAAGTAGTCACTGCTCTTTCTGCTTCCTCCATTAATTATTTTCACTGTGGAGTTGAGGGACACATTTGTGGAAGGTTAGTCACATTCTTCTAGTCAACTGAGACCTCTAATATTTGTCATCATTGGCATGAATAAAGTTGGCTAAAAGGAAAATCTTTGTTCTGAGATCTGCACCCAGCAAACCTACCTAATTTACTGCAACTGACTTTCCTTCTAAAACAAAAGACAAAGAAGAGAAAGAGATTCCAACATTCCAGTAATAAGTTTATCCAAAAAGCACCAACTAGTTTTTGCTTTATGAGACATTAGCTTGTCTGTGACTATTCCAGCACACTCTATCATTCCAACAGCTCCGTCAACACCCATGGTTCCTGAATGACTCGTGTTTAAATCCACATAGAGTGGGAATACTGGCTTTATTCCTTGGCTCCCGTCACAGGCTGTGTGTTTTTAGAGACATTTGAGTACCAATATTGGTTTTCAATTTAGCTGTTGGTGCCAACGAAAGACTGTATATACAGTTAAACTATCATTAAACATAGTATTTTTCAAATCTGTCTTGCTCATTACACTGTAAGCTACAACCTGAAACCATATCATCTGTGAAAAGGCTGTGGGTCTTCTGGTACTGGGTAATGGAACATGCTGAAGATACTTCCCTGTGCCAAAAACAATAGCAAAACTAAGAGACAGTGTGTCGCATTTCCCTTATACACGGATCCAGCTGTTTTCAAATGCCTGGCAAATCACAAGGGTGAGCAACCACAACAGTGAGTGCAACAACGCTACTCATTTGACTGCCAGAACCAGCACGAACCTCTGGTAGCTCTGTCCTCCAGGCAGGGAACTGAGAAGTGGACTAAGTTGTCTTGAGAGTGCATGGTTTATCTGCAACCTGACCTGGGTTTCTCTTGCATGAAAACAAGGGCAGGAAGGAGGGAACACCCATTTATTTTACCCTGATCTAGCATTTTCCTGTGAACAGCCTCACCTGGGAAGTGCTTTTGGACTTTTCCAGTGAAGAACACCAAGTGATGGGCTGAGATTTCGGGTGGTGTTCTCACCTCTAATTTGAATTTCAGGTTTAAGTCATAGCCCAAATACCTTTTCTCTTTTGGGACAGACTTTTCAAAGGGCTTTCACTTCACAAACTGCCATGAATATTGGCAGCATATGTGAACTGCAGAGTCCTTCTGCCTTCCTAACCCAAGGCTCTTGTTGTCAGCAATGGTTTTTGGCTTACAGCGATTTTGCAGCCAAGCAATATCCTGACTTCTACAGTGGATTATTTCTGTTACATAGCAGTGGCAGCACATGAGTTTTCTCCTTCACAACACAAAGCATCAACAGAAACTGGAGAAATGTACCAGGGAAAGTAGGGTCTCCCTGGCTGAGTAACAGCTACTGCTGGCAGAGTGAGTGGTGCAGCCTGCCAAGGAGTCCCAGCCAGGCTCCTGTTAGACAAAAGCTTCCATGGAAAGCACAAGCTGAGGATGTTCCTACTTAAACTGAGCACCCACTTTGCGATCAGGTATGAGTTGCCATGGTTTGGCAAACCTGTGTGATATCATTAGCATTATTTGGACATGCTTCAGTTTCCTGCTCTTCTTAAGAGAGAATTCATCAAGAACCTGTCAACCAGCACAGGTCAAGAAAAGCAGCATGCTTACCACACCCATGAGAAAAGACAAATTTGAACACATTCCTTCACAGTTACCAATACATCAAGAAGATGAATATGTGATGAAGCTTTTTAAAAGAAAAGTGCCACAACCCAGGTTAGCCCGTTCTTCATTTAGTTTCAATTAGAGGTGGAAACCAATTCAGACTAAACATTTTAATTGATTAATATAGTCCCTCTTGCCAGAAGTTGCACATAAACAGACCATGACTTCTCCAGAAATACTTGCTATTAGCTGGAAGTTTTCCACAAGCAAACATCTGTCTGTGACTGGCTCACAAGTTGTTCACCACAACTGTTTGTTCACGTATCTGAGATCCAATATTTGAGCTAGTTAGCCAAGGTCATCTGGTATTACATGTCTTTTCAGTCACATCTGACTGCCTACACGAGCAGCTTCAGCACAATGCTATTTGAAAATACTGTATTTACATGATTAATCACCACTGTCCTGTGGTAAATGCTGTCAGACACAAAAGTTACCCCCCATCAGTGACTTTAATATCAGCAAATATAATGAAACCTTATTAGATTTAACATTGACCAAAGTCTTGGAAGAATTCTTCTCTCAACTCTGGTTTCAGCCTAATTTGCCACACCTTTAACTTGGGTTCATAAAGAACTGAGGTTTCTATAATCATAGCATATAGGTGTATACCTTTGCATAGGAATCCCCAAGAACTTTTGAATCCTCTAAACATTTTTTCTCAGATTTGACAGAGCAGGGATGCAGACCTGAGTTTTGTATTTCAGGGAAAGAGATGACTGTACAGGAGCTGTACTATTAGTCCTGTCAATAAAAGCAAGACTTCAGTATACCCTTTCCCTTACTAGAGGTCAGACCCCAGAAATTCCAAGGTTCAGCCTCAGCATTTTAAAGCACATCAGTTTTCACCTGACACTATTACCCATCAACTCATGGATTATCATGATTTTGTCCTTTTGTGGTAGGAGGTACAAGTCAGCCTAGCTAGGTTTATTTTCAATCATTATGATTGAAAGTAGTATTTTCCTACAGGGAGAATTGCAACTGAATGCTGGAGAAAAGACGAAGAATTTTTCAAAATCCTCATCTGGCTCTGACTTGTCTTGCATCAAGATGCAATGCAATACAGGAAGGAACTCTCTTAGACCCCATTCAAGTATTTTTGAAAACCTCACCCACATTTTTATACTGTTACTTTATATTACTCCAGTTTGCCTACAAACATGAAACAACTTTTTGGTAATTACACAAGTTCTCAGGGCATCATGACCTATGAAATGAACTGTTGAACATTGTTCAATGTTAAGTATTGCCCTGAAAGACTGTTGAAGTTTCATGTTGAGATCTGCTTTCACAGTTTCCCAGCCTTCTTTGAATATAAACAGGTTTTTAACATGTTTATGGTGGTAATAAGACACATACACATTCAGACAGGACTCTTGGGCAGTTTTCTTGAACTTCTAGAACTGCCAGTATGACAGGCTTCTAGTTCTCTGTCCTTGCAAGTCTGTGTTCGAAAAACAAGAATTTAATTTGGTTTATGGGAGAGAGCGCTGTGCCCATTCCAACCCATTAAAGTTAATAGGACAGCTAATGATATAAGTAGAGAAGAACTTGGCCCAGAAACCGCTTATTCAGAAAACTGTTCCAAGAAGGTAGAATCATAGAATCAGAATTGTTAAGGTTGTAAAAGACCTTTAAGGTCAACAAGTCCAACCATCAACCTAGCACCACCACCACCATGTACTCAAGTGCCATATCCACGTGTTTTTTGAACACTTTCCAGGGATGGTGACTTCACCACTTCCCTGTTCCAATGTTTTACAACCCACGCAAATTCTTTTTCTAATATCCTGCCCTGCATAGTTAAGGCCATTTCTTCTTGTCCTGTCACTAGTTGCTTCGAAGAAGAGACTGACGCCCACCTCACTACAGCCTCCTTTCAGGTGGTCATAGAGAGCAATATGGTCTCCCTTCAGCCTTCTTTTTTCCAGTCACGTCAATGAGGTTGATGTGAAATTTGCAATTCCCTCAGACACTCCTTATAAGGCTTTTGATCCAGACCCTTAACCATCTTTGTTGCTCTTCTCTAGATTTGCTCCAGTGCCTCAATGAGGGGCCCAGATCTGGACACAGGATTGGGACCATGGCCTCACCAGTGTCAAGTACAGAGGTACAACCACTGCCCTGGTCCTGTTGAGCATACAATTTTTGATACAGACCAGGATGCCACTGGCCTTCTTGTCCACCTGGACACACTGCTGGGTCACGTTCAGAGGTTATCAACCAGGCCCTCCACATACTTTTCCCCAAGGAAGCTTTGCAGCCACTCATCCCCCAGCCTGTAGCACTGCATGGGGTTGTTGTGACCCAAGGGCAGGACCCAGCACTTGGCCTTGTTGAACTTCATACAATTGGCTTTGGTTCATTGATCCAGCCTGTCCAGATTCCTCTGCAGAGCCTTCCTACCCTCCAGAAGATCAACACTCCCATTAAACCTGGTGTTGTCTGCAAACTCTCTCAAGGTGCACTCAATCCCCTCATCCAAGTCATCACTGAAGATGTTAAACAGAGCTGGCTCCAATACTGAGCCTTGGGGAACCCCACCAGTGACTGGCCACCAACTGGATGCAAATCCATTCACTACCACTCTCTGGGCCCAGCCATCCAGTCAGTTTTTCACCCAGAAAAGAGTATATCCACCCATACCATGGGAAGCCAGTTTCTCCAGGAGAATATTGTGGGAAATGGTATCAAATACTTTACTGAAGTCCAGGTAGACAATAAAAACAGCTTTACCCTCATCTACTAGGTGGGTCACCTGGTCATAAAAGGAGATCAGATTGGTCAAGCAAGGCCTGCCTTTCACACACCCATGCTGGCTGGGCCTGATTCCTTGGTTGTCCTGTTGTATTTGTGGCATGATTGCACTTGAGATGGTCTGCTCCATGACCTTGCCCAGCACTGAGGTCAGGCTGTCAGTCCTGTAATTCTCTGGATCCTCCATCCAGTCCTTCTTATGAATGGGTATCATATTTGTCAACTTTCACTCAGCTGGGACTTCCCTGACTGACCAGAACTGCTGGTAAATTTTTGGAAGTGGCTTTGTTAGCTCTTCTGCCAACTCCCTCAGTCCACTTGGGGAAATCCTATCCCACCCCCTCAGCTTGTACTGGTCTAAGTTGCATAGCAGTTTGATGACCATTCCCTCTTGGATTGTGGGGACTTCATTCTCCTCCCTGTCTTCCAGCTCAGGGGCCTTGGTACCTTGACGACAACTGTCTAGTTATTATATGCTGATATTAGCAGTTGAGGGTAAAGGTATTGCAGCACTTTCAGGACAACGGTTTTAAAAATTTCCAAGTACCAACTGGACCCCCAGCTTGTTCATGACTTAGTAAATAGGCATGAACATTAATAAAATGACTGTTTGAAAGATTATTAATTTTATTTTGAAAATTCTCTTCATTTTATATTCCTCTCAGTGAGACACCGAAGCAGTTGCATTTACATTGGAGGATGTATAAATCTAGCAAATATTGGAAAACTTCTCAGAGACATGTCTCCAGAGCCCACAGTAACAGAACTTGACACCTCCCCTAGAGACAGATTTTTTTTTTGTTTTGGTTTTGTTTTAGGTCCCCTTCCCATTCTCTCCACACCCATGAGGGCAGTTGCTTCTGAGACATTTTGAAAAGTCTGGATTTCAGTAATTGAAAGTTTCTGTTCTTTATCCTCTGAGAGCTTTGCCAACGTGCTGGCAGCCTGAAAGCCAGTTGTTCAACTCCACACTGCTGTTCAGCCTCAGCAAACAGCAAGCGACAGAGAATATTTTCCACCTATAAGCCTTTGGGTGTCCAAACCACTCATGGCAGGGAGCTCACTGAGTTTAAGAAGAGCACAAAGTCAGGGAAATTGTGAGGACCAAGAAAGCTTTTTGTTGCATGGCACAAAAAAGTGTTGCATATTGCTCACTTCTTGTGCTGATTTGAGTGGGAGAGCAGTCCCTTCCAGTCTAGAGTGCCTCCAAGGGGTAAATTCAAGGGGCATCTGCAAACTTGGTATTTACTGTTTCTGTTCTCTTCGGTCTGAGAGAAGGGCACAGGCAGGACTTGGGCAGCAAGATGTGCTCTCACAACTCCATTCACATGCATTCCAGTCACAGGAGTCATCCCTCCACTGTCCTGCTAGCTCCTCCAGGAACCCCAGTGGGACAGGAAAGGAAAGTTACCTGAGCGACAACCTGCCTTGGAACAACAGCCTGGTTGGAATGAGCAGGCAGAGGCCAGCAGCCCAGCCTCAGCCCTGCGGGTCCTCACCTTCCTTCTCAGCATGGGGGCCATAAGCATGCTGAGCCTTCCCCACAGATCAGGATATACAGTGAAGTGGTTTTTGTGGTGAGCTGGATAAGTGCCCTGTACTTGGGTGACTCAGAGAACGTGTCAGCTGTGGTACCAAAAATTGTATTTACTGAGAGACATTGCCCAAAACAGCATCATTCTGGAGAGAACTCCCCAGTTTGGAAGGAAACTTGCAGTAAACTTGGGATGCCACACAAGAATGTTGTTAAGATTCTTTCTAATCTCCATGTAAGTTGTGGCTTTCTGCTGAAGTAATGAACAGTCAGGCTCTGGGTTTTATTAACTTCTGGTGCTGGATACCACCATGTGCATAATTCCATCCCTTCCTGCTCTCTTGGCAGGTGCTTCACCACCATCTGTTGTCTTTGCCCCAGAGGACCCAGACCCCTTCATCAAAAGGGAGCTGTGGGAAGCAGACAATCATATGCTCTTTTAATGACTCAGACATAAGCATGATGTCCATGGCACTATGGCTGTTAACAAAACAATTAACAAGGATTGAAAGAGAATGAGGAAATAAAAAAAAACCCATCAGCATGACCTTGTCAAGAACTGACTGTCTCAGACCAGTTGAGTTTCTTCCTCTGAAGGGATAAGCCACCTGGAGAATGAAGGAGAAACAAGCAAAATTATCTTGCTTTGAGTTTTTTTACACTCACCACCCTGGTTTTCTTTTGTGAAAAAAAGTAAAACACTCTCTGTGGAACCACTATGCACAACTGGCTGTATAACCATGTGCAAGGAGCACTATGTGTTATGCTGTCCAGTCCAACAGATACCTTCAAAAAGGAAACGCAAAGATCTGATCCATGTCTTTTTCTATTTACTATTTGGACCTGGAGGGTGGTCCCGTGGCATAATGGTTAGCACTCTGGACTCTGAATCCCAAGGGCCCGAGTTCAAGTCCTCAGTGGGACCGTCTCCTGGGCAGTTAAATGCCTCCCTGCCATTCGATCCCAGCAGATCTCAGATGCTCAGCAGGGTGTCAGCCCCGGTTGGTACCAGGTGCTGTAGACAGTCCCAAGGATTTCACTGTCACTGTCCAAGCTCGCTCAGCCGTGGCAAATGGACCTTAGGACTGAAATGGTGGGGCCAGTTCTGCACATGCAGTGCCTCACCTAAAAAATCCACTGTGAAGGTTGGAAGGGCACACTCACGTGGGGAGAGCCCTTCCCAAGATCTTCATTCATGAAGTCTGGCCATTATTATTTGGACCTGGGCATAGAAAGAACTCCTGTAAAAATTATTCACAGGACAGATGAGAGCAGGCACCAAATCTAAAGTTATTTTAATAAAATGGAGAGACAATGTCAAATCTGCATTATAGACTCATTTTTATTTTTGATTGTGTATAGCTATTTGACCTTTCTCTGTAAAATTCTTGCCTGGCTGACTGCTTTCCTCTTTATATCTCTTTCACTTCTGCCTTGTAGCACTTGCCTCATTCACAAGTTTCCCTATATAGCTTGAAGCAGAGGACAAAAAGAAATATGCTTAATTTGTGGCAAAGGAGGTTTTGGATCAATATGAGAGAAGATTGCGATTCAGAGATGGTGGGATCTTGTCTATGGGAAGCTCTGAAGAGTAGATGAGATGAACATCTGTCAGGCCTGATCTCCCAGGGCTAAACCAGTCCCACATTCCAATGCTTAACTTTAAGAGAGCAGCTGTGGATCTGGCAGTTGCAGTGAGGACATGTGTCTCTCGAAGTTGCAGAGCTATTGACCGTATTATAAAATCTACAGCTAGGTTTTATTGAAAAAAGACAACATTTCCCATCTCTCCCTGCTCAGAGGCAAACAAATCATGCTGCATTTGTGCTTTGGTCAATGAGAAAAGCTTCTCCTACTAAAGGATGATTGTATTAATTTAGAAATTCTCCACAGGCATGTTTGTGTGTGTACATGGCTCTAGGTACTTCTAGTTGACATTTCAAGAGAAATGAAAAGTGGACATTTTGTAGACCCCATTGATCTCCTCAGGACAGCTGTAGAACTGGAGCAAATCAACTTGGGCAGCATTTTTGCTGGTTAGACTATTCATGCCAAACCTTCTGGTGGGCTTCCTAGCAGTGGAGGAAAATTCAAAGTGGCTGCCACAAGAAAGAGGGGCAGGTCTGGAGCCCTGAGGCCTTATCATGCCTGTTACAGGGGAGAAAAAGGGAAGGAGGAGGAATGGCAAGTGATGATCCCTACATCTGTTACATTCCCCTCCCTCCTGTCCTATCCCTGCAGAAGTGGCAGACTCAGCACAGAAAAAATGCACAGTGGAGCTTTGGCCACTTGGCTGCAATCTGGTGACTGCTGCCCTCCATAACTAGAGTCCAGAGTCTCACTTGTCCTACTTTCCTTTGTAAGTTATGAATTATTTCAATTTAATCTTGATAAAATCCTCCTGGAACATCTGCATGAGCAGAGCCCAACTGCAGGATAGAGTGTTGAGTGTTGGGTCTCCAGAGACACCTGATGGGATACCCCAGCCCACACCAGTTGGGGGAGCTGGGAACCAGTTAGCCAAAAACAAATGCTGCAAGTATCATGATTCGCTATATGCAAGTGGTGCCTGCCTGAGCAGCTTTCAAGTGCTGTATCATGCTCTGAAGGAATGATGTTTCTGCATTGGACTGTCAGCCTCCTCAAATGTGAAATCCTGCAATCTGTAGGGTTTTGGCCACTTGTGGCCTGGAGAGTGGCAAGAGCTCTGCTGTGCAGGACAGTCACCATGGCTTTAACCTCACTGTAGAAACTAAGACTTCCTTTATTTCCTGATGAGGAAAAGTCTGCCTGTCTGAATGCCAGTGATGACTGTTTCAGAAGAGATTAATACGGATTGCTGTCATTTTACCACTCTTAATGGCAAACCATTCCCATGAAGCTAGGAATGGCAGAGTATAAAATCCCATAGAACTAAGTCATTATAGCAGCAGAAATAAGGTTGTGAAGACCATTTTCAAGTATTTGGTTATTATATATAGAAAGCAGCCTTCAGAAATATAATTCCCTGTATTCTTACAATTAAAAAAAGTTTCATATATGTTGTGGACCTTTATGGATCTGGTACTCCTTTAGTATTTAACCCCTTCCTGTTTTCCTGCAAGACCAAAATTCTCAAGAGACTTTTAAAAATGAGAACAAACTGACTGAAGGAAAACACATCAGGCCAATCTCATTTCTTAAAAATAAGGTTTTTTAAGAACATGAATGTCTCAAATACTATGCAATCCATTTTGATATCTGAAGGCATTTGTTCATTTATTAAGATCCAAGCTTTTCAGTTTGATAAAAAGCTTGACAGCACCCTAAAATAATCTAATTTGATGACATTTCTTTCCTGGTCTGCCAGCTTGAAATTTAAAGAGGATGGTGTCTCCTTGGCAGTGCCTACGGGTGACTGGGTGTCTCAAGGGACTTGTCAGCAGATGACAAAAAGGCCTCATGTCTGGATCTCAGCTCATCACTGAGGCTGGAGCTATGGGAGGACCATTCAGTAGCTGTCACTGACTGGAGGAGCACTAAAGATATTGAAGGGATGGTTTGCGGGAGAGGCAGGATAAGGCCAGTCTCAGTCAGGCACAGTGCTGTGTGCACATTCCCTCCCTTTGAGACCACAGTGGTGCCTCTGCTTCTCCTTAGCCATGGGGATGGAGATTGCTGTGCACTGCTTGTCATCCACTGTTTTACATTTTGGAGCCCTACGTGCTTGCCTCCCTCAATCTGAGAGTTGCAAACTGAGACCAGCAGGGGTACTTGGCAGAAGGTTGGACCCTGGGAGCCCAAGACAGGGGACCGAATTGCACAGCTTTCTTCTGAAACAGTGCTCATCTGCCCTTCCCTTTCACCCTGTTGTCCTTACATATGAACTGCAGGGGCTTATTACCAAAAGGAAGGCATTTCTCATACCCAGCTAAGCCATCTTCAGCACAGTTTTACACTCCACTCCAGCTGCACACTTGTCCTCCATTATTCCTCTTGTAGCAGCAAATGGCAGAGTTTAGAGAGAGAGAACTGTGGCTGACCCAACACACAAGCCAGCTTACTTTAGCAGGCTGCTGTTCATTCTGTGGTTCAACAATGGCAGCCAGAAAGGGAGAGAAAAAAATTATTTCCGAGTGAATTCTCAAGGGTGCATTCAATTAGAGAGGTTGTTTTTTGACCTTTCACAGGCTACATTAAAGCCCCTATCACTTTTCCAGAAAAAACAATTTTGGAAACAGATGGGAGTAAATGAATAATTTATTTCTGCAATGCCACACAGCCCAAAATGAGAAGTTTTGAATCATCTCTGCTGAGTACCAATGTTCAATTAAAAGGATGCTTATGAAGCCTTCATACTGTGAAACACAAATACTTGCCTATAACCTACTGAGACCTGCCTCATGAGAGAAAAAACATGCACTCTCATACTCAGCTGGTATGAAGTTTTGCATATAGACTATAAAGTGACTTAGAAAGGGGAACTTATGGACACTGGAGCTAGCCACTATGTGACCACTATGTGATGATATAAAACAAGAAAAAAAGGGTAAATAATTATTCCTTAGGAACAGCTTTAAAAAATATGTAGGAAAACTCCAAGAAAAAAATATGAAATACGTTTAGGAAAGCCCTGAATTTTTATTTCAGGGTCCTAAAATCTAAGAACTGTTGGAGGAATAAGACAGTTGTCAGGTCAGTATTGCAGGCTGGCACTCAGAAGAGGTCCCATTGCTTACAAAAACTAAATACTCCTTAAAAGGAACATGTGATGCTGTGTTGTTTTTTAGTCCGTGTGTGACTCTGCTTAAATCCCATTTGGATCTAGCCTCAAGGGCCTTCTGATATCCGGAAGAGTTGTTTTCCAGCTCAGAGAGCTGGAATGTTTTGTTGGAAACACTCTGAAGCCCACCTGTGTGGTGCTGTGTGCTGTGATTGGAACACATTGACAGCTGGGCAACGTTCTCCTGAGTGTAGGTCATGACAAGCTGTCACGATTGAAAGCAAGATGCAGCCCACCTCTACTTCTTCACTTTGAGATGAACCTAAACTAAACACTTTAGACAGGGAATAAATCTAGATTAGATTCCTTTAACTAATTTTATCTCTATTCCCATCATATGCTTAATACATTGGTTGTGTAATAAGCTGTGGCAGAAAGAATTACAGTAATTTGAACCAGCTCTCCTGACAAAACTTTCTCTAAGCTACTTGAAATGTGAGAGAACGAAAATGGTCACAGTCTGTTGAATTTCAGCAAACTACAGAAGAGCTTTTGGATGTCAGAGCAGGAACAAAAGACAGTTCTACCTGTGGAAATCAGTGTTGACATAAACCTACTAGGTGTCCTGCAGTCAGTGCTCACTGAGCAAACTCGGAAGTTCAGTGCTTCATTGCATAGATCATTCCTGTGCTAGTATGTGACTCTACTCCAATCCTTACACAAAATAATTTGACCTTTGGCTGGCAAAGGAGAAGACATCTCTGCAGCTGCTTTGTGTACCAAGGAGATGATGGTGCTGCTTTTGTCATTAAGGCCACTTGCTATGGACTCTGTCAATGGGCCTTGCCATTTTGTGTTAGTACACAGACAAGAGGGGCCTCAGTCTTCAGCATTGCAACATACTCATGATTTATGGGTATTTTTTTTTCAAAGCATGGTCTCTGAAGTTATTCCAGTTTTTCTCTTTTTCTGAAATACTGGCAAATGGCCATGTTCCCACTCCACACAGCAGAAGTGACTACCTATTACCAGCAACACAAGTGGTGATTCTGCTGTGCTGTGGGTGACAGGGTCCTATGACCTTCATGTAACAGGCTGGAAACACCCAGACAGGGACTGACCCCCTAAGCCTTACATGGCAAGGCACCATCCAAACCAGCCTCGCTGTGAACCTTGCCCAGGCAGATTAATCTGTGGCCAATTTCTACACCAAAACTGCCTAATAGAGACTGGAGCAAAGGCTGTGCATTTTGATTGTATAGTCTTTGAAACTGTGAAGGGTGCATGTGTTCAGCTGCCTGGAGAACACATGAACTAATTTCCCTGTACCCAGCTGCTTGCTTTACTTCTCTGCAAATATTCTTTTGGAGTCAGTAGTGCCTGTATGATGGAAGTCACAGCTAACAAAATAACTAAATTGAACTTCATCTGGAATGAGAATAAAAGTGGTTATTTTCTTGTGACAGTTACAGTCTGTTTCTGCTGGATGAAATGTGTCTACTGGTTCTGTCATGACCAGCATTAGGTCACAGAGTCCTAAAACTCTTGACATTTTCAGCTGTGTATATTTCTAAATGTCAGTTCTAAATATAAATAAATAAATAAGCCCAAACCATGTCTTTCTATGGAAAAAGACACTTCTCAAGAATCAGATTTTTAAAGATCTTCACTGTATTTAATTTGTGAACATTTGAAAATCATTCCCTGACCTACGACTTTTGGTATTTTACAAATAGTTCTTAAGTAAATTTTAGGGAGGTCAAGAGAACAGGGTTTAGAGTTGATCCTATCACCTTGTTTTACTGCTTACATGGAGTCAGTCATACTAAATGGACATGGACTCAGCTGTACGCAAGAACATTCACTTTTTACTGAAAGGCAATGACGGGAACGAGAGAAGGAGTATTTGAACCTGTTTGTGCCAGACTGACACTTTCAAACACAGTTTTTAAATTTATAATAATTTCCTGATGCTTCTTAATATGACCCTGTAATCTGTCTTTTAAAAGGAAACAAACTACAAAAACAACATAAGTTTATAATTGAGACCATGAATGAAATCTGTTCCTTTGGAGATGCCACAGGCATGCCCTCCTTTCCCCAGCTCTGCAAGTGCCCAGGCACTTTCTGCCTCTCTTATCTGATCATGTGATGATGAGACAGTGCTGCCCAGGCATGAGATGTGCTATTCTAGGTGCTTTCTTTGTGTCCCAAACATATCATGGTTTGGGTTGGAAGGAACCCTAAAGATCATCTGGTTTCAACTTCTCTGCTATAGGCACCTTCCACTAGACCAGGTTGCTCAAAGCCCCATCCAACCTGGCCTTGAAGACTTCCAGGAATGGGGCATCCACAGCCTCTCTGTGCAACTTGTTCCAGTGCCTCACCACCCTTACAGTAAAGAATTTGCAAGACCTTCCTCAACAAATGTGTCTCTGGTCCCATGGGCTTACTCCAAGGGGAAAAATCTGCAGCTGGGTAGAACAGACCATGAGTCTGTCTAGAGGCTTGACACTTCTCTTCAAAACTTTTTCCAGAAAATTCCTCATTAGGCCTTTGTGTGTCAGAAACTATCCAGCAGACAGGAAATATGAGCAGAATCATGAAAAGATGTACCCGAGGCTTTAGAGGGTACCAGATCAATATTAAAACTGGGACAACTAAGTGACTTCCTATGCAATCACCATTTCTTTTCAGAACAATATATATTGTGATTTAAGAAGGGACACCAGCCACCACAGAGCAAGAAAAGGAAGCTGCTTGCTGGTAGATGAAATTAGCAATTGAAATTGGGAGAAGATGGAAGGAAGAAATGTGAATTGTCTCTGGTGAGATCAAATCCTGCTCAGCTGCAGGTGGGTTCCCACTGAGGTAGGCAATGTACCTTTGCCCACAGCTGAAACTAGTTACAGTGATGTTCACTTCTGCAGGGTTTATACCCATTCTCCTTGAGGAAAGTTTCTGTAGCCAGCAGAGATCCAAAATTATTTAAAGAAACACTGTATAAAGAGGAGGCAAACATTTATTCTGTGAATCTAGCTATACAGCCTCTTCTGTTTACATTAGCCAAAACTTTGGCAAAATACCTAAAAACGCATTAGGTCCAACTGTGTATCAGTGAGCAGATAAAGCTAGTAACATTTCATACCAGTGTTTCCTCTCCTTCAAATCCTTCTTCTCCATGATCCAGAGGCTTTGGGACAATCTCTACATTTCAGTTTTTCAAAGAGATGACAAGTTACATGGCAATGATATTTTACTTTCTATTAAATCTCTGAAACTGGCACACTGATTGCTGTTGATTCATTTAGCAACTCTTGTCCTGAACTGAAACAGATGGAATTAGTTCAAATATGGTGTTGTTAAGGTTCAGCACTTGGCAGACAAAGGTGCTTTGTTGCTAGGAGACCAATTTCTAACAGCACTTTTTAAAAAGAAAAATTAATGTTTTACCCTTTGCGTATTGATATCCAATGTCATGTGTCTCTAGTAATCCGCTTCTCTCCTCAGAGCAAAATATTCCACTTCTAGAGTCCAAACTTTCCTGTCTGCTTATGAGCTATAAGAATACAGCATACAGGAAAAAATGAGGCTCATCCAGAAACCAGATATTCCTCAGTGTTAAGGGATAGATATTGATTGTTTCCATGCTGAAACACCTCTGCAAAAGCAAGTATCCTTTGTTAGTGAGAAATCCAAGCCCTGTGTCTCTGATCCATCAGTGTCTTGCTGGGATAACTATTGGCCCATAATTGAATGTGTCCAGCGAAATGTACTTATGAGAAGAACTGGAAGAAGTCATATTACTCCACTGTGGGCCATTTGGAAAACAACTGTGAAAAAGAGATCAAATCCAATTGTGCTCTCCAGAACTGACAACAGTGGATCTGCTGACAGGACATGGTGGAGGCCGGAAAGTGCTCTCTATGTACCAGCTATATTGAGAAGAAATCAGGTTAAACAGACATATCCATGCATGGATTTATCTCACAAACCAAAGACCCCACTCTGATACTGCCACTAAAGGCCATGTGGTTATCCAGCACTGAGAGAGCATATGTGAGTGCTGCAACAGCTCGCTTAAACAACAATGCTTTGTGATAAATGACTGTCAACAGCAGGCAAAGCTAGTCACTCAAGAGATTTCTGAAACAAGCCTTGCTGACAGGTAACAATATATCTGTTAGGAAATTACAATTAGAAGGAAAAAGTGTCTCCCATAACGCCAATGCAATAATGCCCGAGGAGCAGCACATGCCTTTCAGAGCTGAAGTGTTCCCTGGTCACGGCACATGGAGGTACAGAGCATCTCACTGAGCTGGGTTTCAACATCAGCCACAGCTCAGGCCCTGGAGACAGACTCACTGTGGCTGGTTTTGCTTCCCTGTGCACCCCTGCCCCAGAGCACCTCAGCAACTAGCAAATTGAAACTGGAGGCAACATTCTGCTGCTCCTCAGAGTGAGTCCCCATCTCTGTTTTACTGGGAGTATAAACAAGGCAGCTGTTCAGATGGAGAACTGCAAAAAAATCTGCTTGGTGGCAAAACCAGGGCCCAGGGGTTTGCTGCAACTCTGCCTTGTATGGAGCAGCTCCAGCCCGCAGTGCCACTGCTATGCATGCAAAGAGCACACTCATGGTTATAAGATGTGCATGTAAGGTTTGCCTTTACCCATCCAAGCAGAACAGCGCAGCTATGGAAAGGCCTTGTTACCAGAAGTGTGTTCTGTGCCTGGTCTACAGGATGGCTGGCACGACCATACCGAGGCACCAGTCCATGGATCCTTGCAAGCCTTAGGGGACCAACAGGACACCCCAGGAAGAGCCACCCCATCACTTGCACAAGTTCTGCATGGGACAGGAACAAAATCCTGTCTGCCTTGTACTGCCGGGCTTGTGTATGATGCTGCCCATAAAATATATTGCCAAGTGACATAGCTCGTTAAGTCCCTTTTCCACACTCCCTCTTTCTCCCTGACTTCCAGTTTAATCTCTGTTCTTTGAAGTCCTGGGGGCTTGAACAACATTAACTCTGCACCTGGCAGCTCAGCCAGCACCTTTCATCTCAAAGCCTCCATGGAACCACTTGCTCTGAAAGTGTGGGAGCTTATAATGCAAAAAGCTTGCCCGGGGCTCAGACCCCGTGGGGATATTTCCATTATGCTCTTCCTATACAAAAGGCTCAGAACCAAAAATAAAAATTAGGCACCTGCACGAGCCTAATTTAGCCTGGTAGATGTGTTGGAGGTCTCTGCAGACCTCTGCCAAGGAGTAACCTCTCAGTGCATTTACAACCGTTACAGCTGAGTTCAGTGTGCACAAGCCAACTAACCATCAACAGGTCTCAGCACTGAGATTGCCAGGCCCTGATTTAACAAAGAAATCTGCAGAATCCCTTAAAATGTTGCCATGCCCAGCAACATACAACACTAGCACACTTGGGAAAGAAACAGAAACCAGAACTTCCCAGACGAAAAACAGCAACAAGACCAGCAGCCCACCGTGAAAGCTGAGGGTGCTTTGTAGCCTCTGACGGCAGAGCAGACCACACTGCTCAGCTTTGCCTACCACCCTGCCCAGCTCTGCGTACCACCCTGTGCCTCAGCACTGCCCCAGCTGCTTTTCTGATGGCTTTTGATGCAAGGCTGCCACGAACTTGACAAAGAGCTGCTGCATTTTGCCAGTCCAGAGCAAAGCACAACTTGACAGTTGGCTTTGCATGCAAAATTACCTCTTTAGCTCTGATAATCTGCTTCAAGCAGAATCAAAAATTGTCTTTACTGTGAGGAGAGTTCTAGTTTATAAAATTTATCTGAAGGCAAGGAAATCTCATGATGGAATGTGCTCGATACATAAAGACATTGATATGAACAAGCAGTCATATAGCCCTCATAGTTGGCAGCTTTTCTCTGATACTTTATCCAAAATGTCACAACTTTTGTAAAAGAAAGCTTTCTTTGCTGTCACCAAGTGGCACAGTTTGAGGCTCCGCCACAGCAGAGCTCTTAATCACTTCTCTAACTTGAACTACCTGTGCAGTGCTGTACTGAGCCTTAGGAGCTGGCTTTGCTGAGCTGAAACTTCTGCACTTGGAAAGGCTCCTGGCCTTCCTCAGGCTTAACAGCATGAGTCTTCTCTGCTGTGGAGCAGTGCCTGTGTCATTTAGTCAGATTGAAAAACGAAAGCAATTTGAAAATGTACTCAGACTGACATCTCTCCCCCTTGGCTGACCTGGATCTGCAGGCAGGGCCACTGGCCTTGGTACAAACAGCACCCTGGTGCTTCTGCATGCCTTGAGCTGGGGCTGTGCTGGGAGACAAGTGGACCAGACAGGAAGGGAGATGCTGTCTGGTACCACTGGGAAAGGGAGTAAGGGAAGTTTGACACTATGGGGAGGCAGGGGAAGGGAAAGCCATGTGGACCTCTGCGGGAGGACACAGAGGTGCCTGGAGCTAATAAGGAGAGAAGTAGAAGAAAGTTACGATTGAGACACTGTGGGAGAAGAGGGGGTGTCTGAGAAAGGGAAGTCAATTTGACAGGCAATAAAAAGACCCTTTCTTTTCCTATCCAATTACTGGCAGCTTCTACAATCCAAAATTAACTACTGTAGTCCAAGACAATTACAGGCTTCATTAAAGCCATGGGAGAATGAGCCGTCAGACTGAAAAGCTGTCAAGCCCTTTCGTCTAAGGAAAATAGGAGGTTCAGGCCGGTGCAAGCCACGCTGTAGGCAGCCTCAGCAAACAGGCAGGGTTTTTCCCTGGCGACAGGCTGAGGGAGTGTATTGGAGAGGTAAAGCCAGGAGGATTTGTGCCCAGTGTGGATGGCAGCTTGGGTTTGACATGCTGCAGTGCTAGTGGGTTTGAGAAAGGCTGAGTTGGAAGGCACTTCTGCAGCCCTTACCTCTTTGGGAAATGGGCTCGCCATACTCTCCTAGGGATGCATGCTGAGGACATGTTATTTGGCCTTCATTTGCATAGCTGGTTCTTACCCTAATGGAAACTGTCCTTTGAGTGACTTCCTCCAGTCGCATCAGCTGGACAGTGTACTGGCTGGGCCATGCAAGGCAATGCCTTTCAGATGCATTTCAGCTTACAAGAGTAGTTTTATGTACCTTGGGGTGTGCAGAGGAAGGCAGGACTGATCATCTATGGTGTGCCGAAGATAACTTCCATGTGCAAATAGATGGCTCTGCATGTTGCCACCAACACACTTGCTTCAGGCAGTCTCACATCAGTCCCACAGCCTGTACTTGGCAGATAAGATGTTCAACAGTGTGTACTCAACGCAGTATATCTGATCACCCAGGCTGTGAAGGTCTCCTTGCAACCAGACTGCAAGTCAGCAATTCCAACTCCTCCATCTTCCCAGCATTTGGCCCGTGTATATTTCCTCTTCTCTGGGAGATGGAATGGGATTTGAACACTATTTAATGCCTAAAATATCCATGCAGCCATGTTCTACTTAACAGAGAGGTTTTACATGGAAAATGTGTTGTTTTTTCCATTATGTTAACTTCTCACAGCTCTGCCTGCCAGTTGTAGCTCCTTGCTTTCAAGCTACTGATGAGCCTCAGCATCTGTTCTTCTGGGCATTCAGGCCATTTACAGTTCTTTAAAAGCAAAAGCCATGAAATACTCTTTTTTAAAAATGACTGGATATCTTCCAGAATTGGCGTCAATTAGTGAAAGAGGCCCACAATGTATTGCTGGTATGATGTTGCAAGAAGAGTAAGTTGAGAACTTGTGTATTCACTTTAAGGTTACCACAGCCTGCTCCTGTTCTAACCTGAGCAGCAGAGTTCCCCTAGGCAGTGGGGAGAGGATGGAGAAGTCAGTCCTTCTAGTACATGTCAAGTTGGAAAAGTAGTTTTCAATACTGCTGACCGCCTAGCTGCTCTTTAAAGCTGCATTAGAATATGGTCTGCTGATGTGGAAAACAAATCAAACATTTAACAAGGCAAAACTGCAAGCAAAATCTCTGGATAAAACCCTGGTGGCATTTTCCAGCTAGTAAAACTAGAACCTTACATTCTATATCTTCAAAGAAAAGTATTCAGCAGCTGTATGGGAATGAAGCCAAAGTTTTGTGACAAAGATTGTCACTTCTTCACTGTCCAGTCAAGTTTTGCTTGTGGAACTTTTTGACAGTATTGGTTTCAGTTTTGAGTGAACTTCACACAGGAAGGAGCACACCTTATCCATTGCTGTAAATATCCAGGTAGGTAGAAGAGCCCACAGTGAGAAATTACCTTTTGCTAAGCCTCTCCAAATGAAGGCTCAGCATTTCTTCTGGGCAGCAGAGGTGAAGGTTTTACTAAGCAATGCACAAATCTTTGCCCTTTCCTCACTGCTGAGGTGTTGCTGGGTGTGCCATATTTTCATACTACTGACAAGTCTGGGAAAGGCACAGTATGATGCCTAAATGTGACTGAGAACCAGCTTTCAGTGACTGCAAAGTTATCATTTCATCATTTGCGTCATCATTGTGTCAGTTTTGCCTTTTCATCTTGGGCTAGAGTTATTTCAGGGGTACAAGGAACTGGAAACTAGTATGACAAGAATGGAGACATAACCCTGAAGTTTTTCAGAGTCCCCTTCCTATCCTTGTCCAGACCCCTCTTGAAAAAGTCAAAGGAGGAGAGATGGCAAGGCAATGTATTTGTGTAACAACCTTCTTGTCACTGCTGGCACAGTGGCAATGTGCACGTGATGTAAACCAATCAAGCCCTTCCTCAAGGAAGAGAATGTGCATAAAAATGGGAAGTGAACAGGAATAAGTCAAAGAACTTCTCAGTGTATGTATCCCTTGGCCTGAATACGAGTCCATTCATAAAACTATTTTTTTATCTTCTTTTTTCCCCTTTTCTTCAAATTGGTGTTCCATAGACATTTTTTCTGTCTCCATTTCCCCCCTTTTAATCATGAAAGGGACAACAGCATTAAGACGCATGCATTTACAGACTAGAACTGGCATGGTATTTCAAATTCCTCTGCACTGCAGACTTCATGACTTCACCCACTGGTCACACAGCAAAAGGTTGTGGGGCTGCTAGCCAGCAATGTCAGGCAGTGTGCAGGCAGTGGTAGATGTCAGAAGGGTAACTCCAGTTGTTTTACAGACAGTTTTCTTGCCACCAGAGAACGGTGAAATGCCTGTCTTTGTTTTAACTTTAAAAATTCTCTCCTGTTACATGGACTGAGGACACTGGCAGTATCTTTGATCTTGGTTTCTGCTTTCCTGAGGCATGTGATAATGTTTTGGCTTCTGGTTTGACCTGCTGAAGGTCTGAAGTTTGCTGCAAAGTGCTAGGCACTACGATGTGGCTACAGGCATCCAGTTGTGGGGTCTGCCATCCCGCCCATCACACACATCTCAGCCCTGATCAGCAGCCAACCCCAAGGACAGGACACAGAAGCCCAGGTTTTTCCTGACCCAAACTGCCTAATTGTCCAATATAACAGCAGATGTGGGTGTCACTGACTCAGGGTCCCTCCGAGATTCAGCAAGGCAAATCAAGTTGACTATTGCCATAGTTTGAGAAAAAGATGATGTTATAAAGGGCATTGTTTTTCTCCCACAGCTTTCTTTAGAAATGTCCTCTAAAGCAATTGAACATTTCAAGTAGTTTAGGAACACTCAGATTTCACTTCTTTGTTTTCAGACTCTTCTGCCATACTGAGGGAATATGATAAAGTTTGGTTTGCATTGAGCCAAACTCAGATGGCTGAGGCAGGGATTTTTGCTGCCTCCAATAGATTTCCCCATTTGCTGTCTTACCTATTTTTTCTTGGCTTTTTTTCCTGCTGATTTTGTGGTCATTCATAACCATGCCAAATTTGTGGACTTGTAGTGTGTTTTACCACCTCCATTTAGTGTGAGTTGCCACCCCATGTGCGCATCACAGATAGCTGGTCTCATCACATAACTGACCCTCTGAATCTTTGTCTCTTCCTGGAGCAGAGCTGGAACTCTCACAATGCCCACTGCCTGGACAAGTCCCAGCCCAAATGCATGTTTTAATGGATGTCACAATACAAATGCAGAAGATAAATCATATGAAATTATCAAATGGATACTCTTTCCCATAGTAACTTTAATGCTGAATGTGGTATGTGAAAATATGAAACAACCACAGAGAGCAGAAACCAAAAGCTCGCTGCAGATGTACACTAATCAAAAGGCCAATCTGAGATGCAGCTTTGCACATCCTTCTCTCTCAACTTCTATTACAAAAATAATAATTTAAATAATAAGAGAAACACCTGTGGTTCCACCAGATAAACTTCATCTTTTGTCCCAGGGATTAAAAGTGGTCACAGTTTGCATTATAGAGGGAGGTTCTAAGAGGTATTATGAAATATATTTTTTCCTACTCTGTTGTTTCCCCACAGGAAAGCCTTTGCAAGTGGGGAATGAAGAAAAACTGAAACTTTGCACAAACAGGTGAAGAAATAAATTTAAGGGAAAGAGGTGCATGGAGTCAAAGAGCTACAGGGCTGCATGACTTTACATAGATCTTTCATTCACCAATGTGAAGAATCATCAGCTCCACTCCTGAGGGCAGCTAAAAGTGTTTACAAGCCATTTTGGTACTAGGGAATGCAGAACTGTCACACAGAAGAGGTCAGATCCCAGCATGAAAATCTTTGATAGCATACAGTGATTAAAGTGAGTATCCATATTAAAATGTGCGTAATTCCAAATTGTTGTACATGTCAACAAATTACAGACACCCTGCTGATAATGTCTCTCTGGTATCCCTGTAACAAAATGTAATTTGTAATTTGAAAGAGCACTGTCATTTCCAATCTGATCTCCCCCAAGTTTTCTTTTCATATCCAAAGCATAGAATGAGAAGAATTTAAATCTGGAAAAGCTGAGTGTCTTGTTTTATGCATTTTCTCCATCTTTGTTTTAGATATCCAAATCATAATTGCTTTGCAAATGGGGCTTTTAGCATCCTTAAAATAAGTGGGAACCATAATTTAGAGAGCTAAACAATGCTGTTGCTAATATGAATGCCACAAAAAATGAGAGGTGCTGATCAATATTCAAAGGTTCAGACGAGCTAGGCAAAACAGTCCTGGCAGTAAAGAACTTGACTCCTATGTTTTTGCATTCTGTAATTACAACCCTTTCCAAGCACCTTTGCATGGAAAGAACTGATGTCTGCATACTGGCCTTTGCTTTTGGGGAAGAGGCTGATGGGAGTGAAGTGGAGTATGTTTGCTTCACAGCCTGTGGGGAAGGCTGAGCCAGTCAGGTACCTGCAGGGCAACCCATGGGAAACTTCATGCTGCAATGGCCGTGCTATTTCTGATACTCAGGTCACCTTGCTCTAGGCAAGCTGATGTATCTCTGTACTGTACTGCAGTCTATTTTAGAATCATCATTGAACCACAGCATACCCTGAGTTGGAAGAGACCCACAGGGATCACGGATTGAGTGCGACTCCTGGCCCTGCACAGGGCAGCCCCAAGAACCACACCATGTGCGTGAGAGCATTATCCAAACACTTCTTGAAAATCTTCTTGAAGTCTGGCAGGTTTGGTGTTGTGACCGTGTCCCTGGGAAGCCTGTTCCAGTGCCCAACTAACCTCTGGGTGAACAACCTTTCCCTAACCTCCCCTGACACAGCTTCATGTTGTTTCCTTGGATCTTATAGCTGATCACCACAGAGGAGAGATCAGTGCCTGCCCTTCTACTTCCCCTCATGAGGAAGCTGTAGACTGCTATGAGTTCTCTCCCTCAGTCTCCTCTTCTCTAGGCCAAACAAACCAAGCTATACATAGATGTTGCCCTGGAAATCTAATTTCCTGACTTAGGAGAACAAAAATGGAAGCCAGACTAAAACCTTTTTTTGAAATTTACTCCCTGGTTATATTTAGTTCTGCATTAGCTTTGCAAAAACTCAGCTGAATGTTCAATTACACCCCACTACCCACTCCAAAGAAAAGAAAACAAACCAGAATTTTAAACTATCCTTCGAATTTTGTGTCTTCTTTAAGGGTTTGCAGTACTAGGTCTTGTTTTTGAAATGTAACAGTCTCCCAGTCTAGCACTGTTCCCTTGTTACTACCTTCTCCTCCAGGACTGTGGAAGGTTTAAAATGATTGGGGAATTCAAATCAAGATTTTTTTTGTTATTTTTCCAGCATTAATTTCTTGCTTTCCTTTCACATGAAAAGTTACCTGGACAAAGCACAGTGCATGATTGGTCTGGCATGCCTTTCCACATTATTGCAAAATGCAATCAGACCAGAAGCTATTCAGGGTGGATTAATACCAACCAAAAATAAGTTTACTGTGGAGAGCATACAATAGAAATTTCCATCTTTTCACCACAACTTTATACGGGATTAAAATCATACTCATCAGCACTTTTGTAAATGTTTTTCACTGACATTGCAACTGATGTTTTCTCTTACAATTTTAAACAGCTAGATCAATTACCAAGCACAATAAGTTCCCCGTAATTCCATCTGTGTTATAAGAAGGAAGGTGTTTTACTAAAGTTTGGAAATTCCTGTTTACCACAGCCATCTGTTCAACACAGCCCTCCCAACTTTTGGAGCCACAGTTGTTCATTTTCTTCTTCCCTGGCAGGATGCCTGGTCATAACTGAGGTTCCTTTGCTTGTCCTGCTGTTGGTGCATGTGAGGACTAACACTGCCTGTATAGATTTGTGAAAAAGCAAAGTTTGGAAAGGACTGAAACAAAAGGGAGGCTTTGTCTAAGTCTACAGTACAGTTTGTGCCCATGCAGCCCTCCTGCCCCAGGCAGGTGACTCACAAGGAGGCTTTCCTGCCTGGTTATTCCCAGACAGTGCTATTCCCTGCAGACCATCCCTTCAGCATGAGCACTAGTGCATTGCTCATGATGAACAAGAATTTCAGACCTGATATTGTAATGCATGCAAAGCTCAGCATGTATCTGCTTAGCAAGGTCTGGAGGCACAGTAGCCAGCTTTGAATTCTGACTGGTGATTGAGTGCTATAAAATGGAGTGAACACAAAATACATTCCCACTGTGTAACACTGGGTCTCTTGTTATTTTTCCAGCTGAGGCACCTCTTGTGTGTCTGCTCTGGCTCTCACACATCCAGCCAGCATCCCTGAGGTCTTCTGGACATTTGCACATGCACTCTAGTTTCTAACACTCTGTGCAAGGTCTAGTCAGCTGAGCCTGACAGTTCTTTTTTCAAAATCCACATACAGTCAATCACCACAGAGCTGTTCTGTACTTGACAGCAAGGAAAACAACTCTCAGATAAAGGGGTTTACCTTATGCCACACTGACCTTGGCATGCTTTGCCTTCTACTGGGTAAAAAGTGATGCCAAAGGGTGAATGATACTATTGGGGGCTAGAATTTCCTTCACTTACTCTGAATCTTTATCACATAGGCAAGTCTTATACCAGTAACAGAGCTTTAACAATGTGTTCCATGAGGACAAATGGTAGTATTGAGGCCTGTAGGCAGTCTTGATTTTCTTCTGGAAACTCTGTCAAGGGACTCCTGTCTTATTTCTGGGTCAGATTCTCAAAGCTGGATGATGCAAATACCCTCTATCTCTCCCTTCTGCAAGAAACCCTTGTTCCCCTCCAGCAATATTTCTGTGTAATTCCTCTGCCAGGTGCTGTTGCTGCAGCTAAGGCCAAGCTCAAATCTGTATTTAAATTAAGCTGTGACTTTAAGTCCTGACCCAGCATTTATAGCCTTCCTGTATACAATCCCAGAATGCTCTTTCTAGGCATTAAGTTTCCATAAGAGCTAAATCCTGGCATAAAAGGACTTTGCAATGTAGAAAAGAAAGCATGGATAGACCTAGTAAAATGAAGTACTGATCTTAATGAATAACAGCTTAAACGGACTTCCAGAGTACTTTGAGACCACATGCTTCATATACTGCACTGAATGTGCAGAAATCCACATCAAATGCCATCACACCACCTCCTGCAGCCACATCCACTGCAATTCCTCTACCTAGTTTTGCACTAATAGGTAACTCTGTTGCCATATTGTCTCTTCCAGACCTTGGGGAAAACTTGCTCATCTTTGTGGTTTGGACAAAACAACAAGGAGGAGAAGATGTAATGGTAACTGGGATGTGACCCAAATCCATGTGTGGTTTATTGTTTTCTGTTGTTATATATACAAATATGAACTCGAGCTTTTGATCAGTAGTTGTAAGCCAGAAGAATGGCAAAATGTTCAAGGATCGCAGAATCAGAGAATCATTTAGGTTAGAAAAGGCCTCTGAGATTTTTCAGTCCAACTTTTGACTGACCACCTCCTTGTCAACTGGACCATGACACTAAGTGCTATGTCTAGTTCTGTCTTGAACACCTCCAGGGGTGGTGACTCCACCACTTCCTTGGCTAGTCCATTCTGATGTTTAATAACATGAAAAATTCCTCCTGATGTCCAACGTGAAAGTCCCCTGATGCAACTTGATGCTATGTTCTCTCATCTTGTTGCTAGTTGCCTGGGGGAAGAGGTCAACCTCCATCTCACAGCAACCTTCTTACAGGTAGCTGTAGAGAGTGATAAGGTCTCCTCTGAGCCTCCTTTTCTCCAGGCTAAACAGCTCCACTCCCTCAGCTGCTCTGGATAGGACTTGCCCTCCAGACCCTTCCTCAGTTCCTTTGCTGTTCTCTGCACTTGCTCCAGCACCTCAATGTCTTTTATGAAGTGGGGTACAAGGAACTGGACACACTACTTGAGGTGTGGCCTCATCAGTGCCGAGTACAGGGGGACTCTGTACAGGGATTCACTGCCCTGGTCCTGCTGGCCGCAGTATTCTTGATACAGGCCAGGATGTCTTTGGCTTTTTGCCCACCTTGGCACAAATGGTACAAGAGCTGTCCAAAAGCAATGAAAAAATTATCATGATTAGGTGTGGTCATACAAAGTCCAGGACTGAACAAAACCCCTCTTTACTAACATAATCAGCTTCTCAAGAAGTGATTTTTCAGCTGCTCCTGGAGATACTTTCCCGCTCTGTGGCATCACAGCACTCTATTACTTTGGTCAGTTTTTCAAACAACAATTCTCATATGAAAATCAGGTGTATTTTTGATCTATAAATATGAATCTTGAGAGGCACGGAGCAAACAAACAGCTTGATAATACATCATGAACATGGGAGTGTATGAGTTCAGACAGGATGGAAACAGTCAAAGACCAATGCAAACCAGGCCTGGCTCCTGCTCTGGCCTAGGGAACCATGCTGGATGCCTTCAGACTAAGATAGTGAACAGGAGGCTGCAAGCTCAGTCCAGATCAGTTTTGCTACAAGCTCCTTCAAAACCACCATGCATTGCTATGGCCCTGTGCCCCATGCTGACATCCTGTTATCCAGCAAAACTGGGTTCTTCATAAAATTGAACAGGAAAAGGTTAAAAGGAGAATGCATCATCATTTGTGTCCTTCCTATTGCCATTGCTCTTCTGTTTTGACGTAAAACTGCTCCAAACAAGACAGACTGCAGCCCACTCTCAATTATCTGTGAGCAGACCTTCAGGCTATTCTGCAAGCTTGTATCAGGGTACAGACACACCACATCTCAGTAGTCTTTGCCCCCTACCATGTCCCTTGTTGTTTGTAACCTTTTACAAGTTTACAAGCCTGTAGCTGTAGCTTTGGATCTGGAGTGATGAGGGATAAACTCTGTGTGTCTTTAGGACAGCTACTGTACTCTATTGTGTTGAACCCCGGAAAGTCAGAGGCAAAGCCTGACCCTCCTTCCCAGGTGCTTTGCTTTGTTCCCCTTTCTGCCCTGTAAAGGTGGGGGACAAAGTGGGGAGCAGCACAGAATGATTGTCCTGCCTGTAAAGCTGAGATGGAGATGGCCACCTGATTCCCAGCATGCAAGGGAGCAGGATTTATCTTCCCCTCTTGGAGGCAGAGCCAGAGCAGAGGGTTTGTCCCTCCGTGGGGCAACCAAGGAGGCCTCGTACAAACCATGAGGGCATCTCATTGGTGCAGGTTCATCTCTGTCCTGGCTCCTCAGCTCTTCACCCTGAGAGCACCCACCAGGGGTGCATCAGTGTTGTCCCTGGTGCCGGGATGCACTGTACTCACTATGTAAGCAGGCCCTGTGCTTCAGACACAGCCAGGAGTTTGGTTTTGATTCCTGTATTTTCTTTTTAATCCAAATACCATAGGGTTAGTCAAGTATCAGCTTACAAAGCACACAGGGGCTGCTGCTGTAAAAATAGCCGGATGGTGCCAAGTCCCTGCAGGCTGTTGTCAAAATGTTTGATGTGATACCATTAAGTGTCCTAGCAGACCAGCCTTCAGGCTCCCTGGTGTCCAGACAGGCTGTGCCCAAGCTCTGTCCTGTGGTGTGCCATGCCCCGGGGAGGGATGGTGTTCCACCTGCCAACCTTCCTGGTTAGGGCAGCCCCACAGACCTTGCCTCCCTGTGCCTCTCACCTCACCCCACTCCACCTCACAAGGCCTGTGCTCCTTCCTAATCCAGACTGAAGTCCAATAACATGTCTGCTGTTATGGGACGTGTATCCTTTCTTTGCCCTACAGTAACTTACTTTCTCTGCCATCACTGTTAAGGCATGGCTGTCACCTACCATACCACGTGCTCTGTAGAGCCTGCCAACCTCCTGCCCATGCAGGAATGAATCCAAAACACCTGTGGGATCAACATGAGAGTCAGGGATTTTTTGAACCTTCTTTGAGTCTTTCTTGCATATTTCTTGCAGTTTTTTATTGACTTACATTTTGTCACATCCAGCCACACTACCACACCAATAGCAGGCACCTCTTCTGCCTCTCTCTGGGTGTTTCTTCTGGGTGTTATATATCTCTGGCAGTCTACCAGTCTCTACAGTTCGGTGGCAAAGAAATGACAGGAGCAACAGGGGCAATGTTTTCTGGAAAGAAATAAAAAAAAGGGTCTTTGCCATGTGGAATAAGTGATTATCCAAAATAACTCAGTAAGAAAGACATGTATCAAGCAATTCACAGACAGAAGTTCATACAGCTGCACCAGCTTCAGCACATCAGGCCAGTTTACCATGGGTGAAGGAAATCAGTGCCCATGACCAATTCATCTGCAGCCCAAGGTGGATCTGGCTTTCAGACTCCCCATACAGAGAGCATAGAGGGTCAGGTATCCCAGGAATGGATCCCAAACTGCCAAGTCAAGCAAGGTATTCTCCAGTGGCAATACCTTAAATGCTCAGTTTCCAGATCTAGACAACCTTCTGCCAATGAGCACTGTAATAAGTCCCACACAGCAGGTCTTTTCTCTGTGTGAGACCTTCCACTTTGAAAGAATGATGCTGCATCTTAAATAAAAAATGAAAGAATTGGTTAAAATCATGTATGCATACATGAAAGACTTACTGAATAAAATGAAAAGCAAGAAGAGACAAAAGCAAATGGATAAACAAAAAGTGTGAACAGAGAGGAATACAGAGATGAAATAGGAGATCAGGGCCAAATCACAACATCAGAGAATAAACCCAAGTATTTGTACAAACAAAGATACACATAATAAAGAATATCTGAGCAATAAGTAAATGAGAGAAAGAACATTTTTTAAAGCTTTCAAAAATACAGAGTATCATAATTTAAGTTGATGCATCTTAAGACTATGTATTTAACAATTATAGGTGGTGATCAGAAGCAGTGTATCCATTGTAGGGAAAGGGGGCAAGCTTTTCTGCAAAAATGCTCTGGTCCTTGCCCCTGTACAGCTTGTTTCTAAGCATCTGAAGTAGACCCTTTGGGACAGTGGCTTCTCAGTGGCCACATCAAGAGAACGTGAATACGCATGGCATTATTTCCACTTACCACCAGCAGGAACAGGCAAATGCCTGGCTTCATTTCTGCCAGCCAGATAGAGAGGTGGAAACCAGGTCTACTCTCTATCTCTGCTTCAGACTATGGTTAAGGAGGACCAGTTACACTGGGTGTCTGAAGGAGCAAGGTGTCCAGCTCTCCTCCTGTCTTCTAGCTTGTGTAAGATGACACTCACAGCTGCGTCAGGCTTCAGGACAACTTCAGTGTGAGACAAATTTATGACAGCAGGTTTGAATGCATGCTGTGCTTCTGGCTTCCCCCTATGTTCTCCTGGATGTTGAAGTATTTATGGGAAAATTAGTCTTATGAGTTGAAAGAAAATGACGATGAGCTACAAAAGTGCTGATTGCCACATGGACTCACCTTCTTTTAGTGGGCTTGAGTTTCTCCCATTTACTTGCAGAAATAGGCTTTCTGGAATGGAAATTATAGTAGTCCAAGATTTCACCTGTTTGATGAAATGGGAATAAACACCTCGAAGCCTGTAGCTCTTGAGATTCATTCTGTCATTATTGTCCTTTCCAGCTCAGAAGGTGAGGTATTGCAATAAAGACTGGGTGGGATTTCCTTAAACGTTTAAGCTTGCTTTACAAGTCACAAACCTTTCTGAGCTTGACATACTATTCCCTGAGCTTTTATTATTTTCTTTTTGTTTTTCGTTCTTTTCTTTTCCTTTTTTTTTCTTTTTTTTTTGGTTTTTTTTCCTAGTGGCATTAAGATACTCCTTTGATTGATAGCAGAACTCAGGCTCCATCAAGGTTCAGGCCATAAATTCTCTGTGGCAATCAAAATCACTGAGTAAGGGAATCCAGCTTTGAAAGATTTAGGGGAGGATGGTTCTGGGAACTAAGATGTGGGGTGCCTGGAAGATGCTGGGGATGTGATGCCACACAGTTTAGGGCTTTTCAAGATGTCATGACTTGTGCTTCAGAGGAAGCAAGCTGGACAATCATGGATTCTGATAGGCAGGTGAATAAAAACAGTCTGAGATGCAATCCTAAAGCTAAGAAATCCTGTCCTAGGATCACTTCAGAAAGTCTTTAATATCATTAAAATCCATCAGGTGGCTACTTTTCCCCAAGAACCAAGAACGTTTCCATGGCAGTTCCATTTGGTTCTGCAGGCTGCCAGATCATTCCATGCCAATTTTCTCTGAAATTATACAATGGCAGGCAGTGTGAACAGAGACCAGAGAAGCCCCCATCTCTACACTGAGTGAATAGGTGGATCATGTCTGAAAGGAACAGGATGCAACACCTGTGTTTTAAGAGGGGTTGATGTATGCAGAAGCAAGTTGGATCAAAATGGGACTGTTGACAACCATAAGTACCTCCATCTGTCACTGCTGTCTCACAACTGCTGGAAGGAAGACAAGCTCATATGACTTTAGGACAAAACCTCACTCACACATACCTTCTGCATGGAGTGGGAGGCCACTCAGGTGGTGGGTGTAGATCCTTTTGGGGCTGGCCTTTGTGGGAGCAGCCAACGCCAGCCTGGCCACCAGAGCTGTGTCATGGGTAAACCTCTGCCTTTAGCCATGCACATATCTTGTTATGGAGCTGCCACTGCACAAAGTTCTCACACCCCTGTGTGGCCCAGTGCGAAGAGAAAAATTTGGTAATAGTTGGAATATTTGGACACTCTGGCATTCCAAGGATTTGCTTTCTAGCATTTGTAATGGAATTTCCTTTTGAAAGTCTTGGTAAGATATTTGAGAAGAAAAAAACATTTTGAAACATTTTTAAAAGGTCAAAATCAAAATAAACATTTGAAAAATAGAGAATCCAATCAGTCTGAAATGTTCATCTCCTTTGGATTTGCTACATATAATTTTTTTTCCAGGGCTTCAACATTTCTTCTTTTCTGGTCAGAAAATAGTTTTAGATCTTGAGGCTCTTTGTGGAGCTGGAAGAGCCTCTTCCACTCAGCCCTTCTGTGCACACATCATTCAAATGAGGAATGGGCCCTTGGATCATAAACCAGTTTAACAATTTGCTTCCAAAAGGGAACAACTACCAGAGCAGAAAAAGAAACCAAGAACAAAAGTTATTGTTTAATATGATAAAGAAAATCAGTGCTAAAAACACCTTCAATTGTATCCCATTTCCTACAGCTTGATCATTCAAAAACAAAGATTTTACTCTCTCTCTCTTCCACAGGCTTGACCTAAAGCTTATCTTTCTCCTAGTTATGTGTCACTTGAATTCTACCAGTTTTGCATTCCCTGCAGTTTCTCTGTTCCATGGGGCAGGGATACATTTGTTAGCCACTTTCCAAAGCACAGCAGGCTACTGGTCCTTGATGTAGGCAGTGTAGCAGTAAAGATAATAAGCAAAGAGTAACATGCCAAGCCATATAACAGTTAAAGCTTTGAAGTTTTCTGTCTTTGTTTTTCTCATTGCAATTTTAATGTAGTTATTTAGAAGTCAATATATTTCACCCTTGCTGCTCATTGAGTGTTCTCAGATTGGCAGAGATGCAGAGCTGCTGAACACGCTTAAAGCAAGGAGAAATTGATTGCCAAACAGGTGCAGAACATTATTACTAATTTCTTGTTTTTCATAATTCCTCTCTAGTCAAGAAAAAAAAATCAAATAATTCAAGTCTGAAACTGGTAACAAACCTTATGGCATTTGGATTCTGAAATAAAAGAGAAAGCCTGTGTCTGCAATCTTCTGGCAATTTGTTCGTCAGCCTTAATATTTGTTGTCCTTGGCGTTGTTTTACAGACATCTCTATTTCAAAAGTTATTCCCTGACAAGTGGGGATTTTTAAGGTAGTGGTGGTGCCCTCTCTCTGACCTTGTGAAAGCAACAGTTTGAGACGGCTGGGATGTCTCTGGCTTTCACTCAAGAGGTTATCAGTAAGTACTGGCTTACTTACCTTGCATTTAGTCTCACTGTGAATCTGATACGCTAAACGTGATAAAGCCATGACAGATGCTTTGCTCCTACTACAGTACAGGTTTCAAAATTCCCAGAGATGCTCCCTGTGCATTACTGGTGCTGCCAGGAAGAACTTTGGCTTCTCAGACACCATGCAGTTCACTTTCATTCCCTTGCCTAAATATAGGTGTCTAAGGATAGGCACCCTATGGGGCTGGCAGGTACAACACTAGACCTGTGGGTGACATATGACAGCTTTCCACAGTGACATCTATGGACCACACAAGATATGTTACTGCATCTCAGGGAGAGGACTGTGTTTAGGCAACCAAGTCCCACCTCTAGAAAACATCCAGGCACGAACACTCAAGTGTTTGCCTAGATCTACATCTCTCCCCCATTTCAGGATGAGCTGAGTCTTTCCACAAAACCTGTCAATTTCTCTTTGACTGTACAAGATATCCACACAGTTGGGCAGGGGTCAGCAGCTGTGCTGTAGGTGGTGGAGACCCCCTGCCTAGGAGAATACCATGACCACCATCACCATATCATGTGAACATTGAGGGATTCTTCATATTTGTGTGAAAAAAATCCTTTGGAAGTATTGACTTCTTTCCAATGAAATACTTTAGCCATTTAAGCTGGGCAGAATGAAGGGAAATGGTTTTATTTGTTCTAAAGTAAATATCAGGTTGACAGATTTCTTTAACACTGACTAGCACACATTTCTTTCCCATTTCAGTTTTGAAGTCTACTAAAAACTTTGTGACTGCACACTCATTTCTCACAGTGATTCTAAGGGCAAGCAGTGCTCCACAATGAAACCTCGTGCTGCCAAAAGTGATGAAGAGTCTCCTATGAACTTCAGTAAGGGCAGGATTTTACCCCTATTTTTTGTGGTCAAAGGATTCCATGGGCTTCAGTTCTCTAGCATATGATTCTTGGCTGGAGTAGATTAGGCATCACAGGGAAACTTCAGACAAGTCACTCTGAGATCTTAAAAAGGGGCAGAGATACTCTCAAATGTCATGCACTTGCACAGGGATGCTACAAGGGGATTTGCAAGTAGTAGAGAAATGAAAAGTAGGAGGTGGTCAGGAGCAGGAGTAATTCTGGAGGAGGACAGAGAAGGGCAAGGTAAAGACATTTCTCTGAATTGCATGATAGCGCAGCTTGAAATTTGGTGAAAGTTCGAGGCTGTGCTGCCTTTATCCAAACCAGATTTTCTAGCATCATTCCATGTGCAGGATTATTTTTTAGCTATTATTTCCTAGCGTTTCTGTTGCTGTATGGAATCGTTTCAAGGAATGTTCAGCTATTTTCAAAACTCTGTGCTTATAACCAAGGCGGATTTTAGAGGAGACCATGACTTTGTCTGCACCAAGAGTGTAGCACAGCTGGAACAGGATTGTGGAGTGTGTCAGTGCTGAGGACCCACCTCACACCACTCAGCACTGTGGGATTTTCTTCAGCCCAGTTTCAGCTTGATTCAGGTGCCCATAAGGAGGTGACACAAGCTACAAGCACTCCCAGGGGCTGCTTTCACCCTGGTTTCACCTGGCAGCCCACTTCGAGCTCCCTGAGGCCAGTCTGCAATACAAATCTTTGCAGGTCGTGCATGGGGAAGGCAGAAACTCACATGACAATCAGGCTCCTGATGCAACCAAATGCTGGCATCAGCACAGCCCCAGGTATCTGTAATGCAGGGGCAGCAGAATAACTCCCCTCTTTGCACTCATTACAGCAGACGGTATCACGGGACTCCTAGCTACAGCAAGTCTGTTCAGGAAGTGCTGGTGTGGCACCAGAAGAGAGATGAGCCTGCAAGGCTGGATGTGGCTGCTATTAAGACATTAACTAGAGGCAGCTCAAACTATTTTTCCTACAAGCCACAGGACACCATGCTGATCCAACCCATCCAGAGCACCTGGGAGTACAGAAATGAGTGTGTAGGAAGTGGTTAACAAACTTAGTTAAACACTAAGCTGGCATTGTTAAGAAAGGGAGAGGGGGAAAGCAGACACCTTTCCAGACACCTCTCCCTAATCAGTGTCAACATGCTGGGATAAAATGCAACAGCTCAGCTTGTGCTGAGGTGCTGACAGCTACCTTTTGGGATGTAAGTAACACCTGCCAGGCTGCTTGCCGTTCATCCAGCCTGTAAAAACATAAATCACTTAATCTCTGGATTAAGCTTGAAGGGAGTCACTAGTTCAGGCTCATTTTAATTGTAATTTAAGTGAAGAATTTCTTGAATATAAGTATTTAATCATTTGATCCTACCAATGCCCATGAGTCAATAGATCATAGATTATGCTAAATTGGAAGGAACTGATCAGGGTTGTTGAGTTCAACTCCTGTTTCTATGCAGGACATCCCAAGAGTCACACCATGTGTCGGAGAGCATTGTCCAAAAGTTTCTTGAACTCAGACAGGCTTGGTGCTGGGACCACTTCCCTGTGGAGCCTGTTCCAGTGCCCAACCACTCTCTGGGTGAAAAACATTTTCCTGATATCTGACCTAAACCTCCCCTGACTCCGCTTCAAGCTGTTTCCTTAAGTCTTGTCACTGGTCACCAGAGAGGGAAGAGATCAGTGCCTGGCCCTTTGCTTCCCCTCCTGAGGATGCTGAAGATCTCAATGAGGTCTCTCCTCAGTCTCCTCTTCTCCAGGATGAACAGACCAAGTGACCTCAGTCACTCCTTAAAAGGCTTCCTGTCCAGATCCTTCACCAATCCTCGTGGTCCTTCTTTGGATGCCCTCTAATAACATGATGTCTTTTTTCTATTGCGGTGCCCAAAATTGCATGCAATATTCAAGGTGAGGCCACACCAGGGCAGAGCAGAGCGGGACAATCCCCTCCTTTGATCATCTGGCAATGCTTTGCCTGATGCCCCCCAGGACACCATTGTCCCTCCTGGCTGCCAGGAGGGCACTGTTGACTCATATTCAACTTGCCATTGACCATGACCCCCAAGTCACTTTCGACAGTGCTTCTCTTCAGCCTCTCATTCCCTAGTCTACACACACAACCAGGGTTACACCACCCCAGGTGCAAAATCCAGAATTTATGCTTGTTAAACTTCACAGAGTGGACAATTTCCTAGTCCTCTAATTTGTCGAGGTCTCGCTGCAGGGCCTCTCTGTCCTCAAGGGGGAGGCAACAGCTCCTTCCACTTTAGTGTCAACAGCTCCTTCCACTTTAGTGTCATCAGCAAACTTGCTTAGTAGTGCTTCAAATTTTGCATCCAAGTTGTTAATGAAGATACTGAAAAGAACTGGGACGAGGATGAAGCTCTGCAGAACCTCAGTAGTGACCAGATGCTATTCTCATATTAGCCCATTTACAATTCTTTGTGCCTGACCTATGAGCCAGTTCTCACCTATCACGTAACACGGATATTCAACTGTATGCTGGACATTTTGGCTAGAAGGATACCATGAGAAATAGTATCAAAAGCTTTGATGAAGTCCTAAAAGGGCACATCTACTGGCTTTCCTAGTTTGACAAGGTGAGTTACCCTGTCAAGAAGGAAATCAGGCTTGACAAGCAAGACTTTGCCCTCATGAAGCTATGCTGGCTGTGACCCATGACTGCATTGGCCCCCAGGTGTTTTTCAGTACCTCCAAGAATAATCTTTTCTGTGATTTTACAAGGCACTAAAGTGAGACTGACTGACCTGTCATTTCTAGGATCCTTCTTTTTGCCCTTCTTGAAATACAGGACAACATTCACCAGCTTCCAGTCAGGTGGGACCTCTCCAGATTCCCAAGATAACTCTAGTGTTTCAGAACTGGGTTCCCAAAAATGATCTTTTTAGCAATGATCAGCAAAATTCTACTGGTTAGGCATCTAGTGCAGAGATTTGGATGCTTGTTATACTTATGTAAACCTTCTGGATAGACAACGCATGGCTGAAAATGCAAGCAATAAGAAAGTGGAAAGAATTGTAGCACTTCTACTATTAGTCAGACCCCCGAAGAGCAAAGAGCATCATGGAGAAGAAAAAGCCACTGGAAATTAAATTAACCAAACCTTGCTGAAATGGCAATAAAAGCTTTTTGCAGATGGAAAGAATGTGATACATTACCAGAAGTGACCAACCTTTCTGGGTTCATGGCAGTGTGATCATTTGTAACTTGAATCTTCCTCTTTTCTGAAATGCAGGATGTCACTGCTCCAGGTTCTTGATCACAGTAATGCCCCTGTCAGTGTCCTGCTGGCTGGTGGCATCAGTCCTCCCAGGCCTCCAGGATGCTGTAGGCAGCTGACCTTGAGTCCATGCATATGTTTCACCCATGACCATAAGTGAAAGTAGGTGAACAAGGAATGACAGATCTAAACAGGCAGCTCAACCTGATGAAGAAATACAAACATTTGCCTTTGGCTATCACTAACTTCATAAAGCTAACTGCATCTCTGACTTTCTGTATCAGTTTTGTGCCTTGCAATGGTGGATACAGCTCCAAGATAAGGGGACTCTGTACAGTCGTGCAGCTTGATACATGGCCCAGTTGGAGGGAGCATGGGGACCCCACAGGGCAGAGCTTTTGAGGAAACATGGAGGGGTGGTGCAGGTCCATCAAGTCGCAGAAAACTCAAAGCTAGTGTTTTGTGCATTAGTCAAATGGGTGTAGGAAAATGGACAAACAGTTAAAGTTTCAGGCTGACAGCACCATGGGATTTGGTCTTGTGCTAGACAGGGAGGATGTGACTGCCCAGAAAGGCCTTGGTGTGTGACTGAGACCTGGATTTAGCTGTGTGGCACAGATAAACAGTTTCCTCTGCTTTCATCCCTTGAAGTTTTAGTAGTTATCTGTTTAAAAATTCATCGGGTTTTGTGGTTCAATGTATTTTAGCTATTTTAATACCTTTCTGCATCCCCCTGTTGCTCTCCTCCTCAGCGCTGAAAGCTACTTAGTCTGGTCCAGATTCTGCTCTCAGGTCCAACAAGATAAAAATAATGACTAGTTCAAGCATGAGCAAAATCAGGACTGTTCTCTTGCCCTTTCTGTCCAAAGGCAGCAGAGGAGGCTGGCAGGTTATTGCTCCTTTTACTCAGCACTCAGTAGGCCTTATGCAGACTACTGTGTCAATTTTTCAGTGTTCTAGTACTAGGAACACAACAATAAACTGGAGAAATTTCAACAGAGGGCCACCAGTATGGTCAGGACTCAAGCACTTGCCATGTGACAAGAGGCTGAGGGCACTGGGTCTCAGGCTGCAGAAGGGAGTTTCAGTGAGATCTGGCAACAGCCCTTTGTCCCTGTGGGGAGGTACCCTCCATCAGGGAAGAAGCCAAGCTCTTCACAGTGTTGTGGAGTGGGAGGATAAGAGGTGATAGACATAAGCTGAAATAAAAGAGGTTCAGTTTGGATATAAGGAGAAGTTCTTTTGCCCTGAGGAGAGTCTGGGAGGTGAACAGGATGCCCACAGATGCTGTCAAAAGCAGGTTGAGCACAGAATGCGTTCCACCATTGGGCTGGCAAACCAATATGGTGACAGAGAGGCATATTGTTAAAGGCTTGGACACAGGTGTGGTCCTTCACTTCCCATCTGTGCAGTGCCTGTACACCAGAGCAATGCCCATCTCCAGTACAACCGCAAAATCTTTATTAGCACTGCTTTTGTTATTAGTGTTGTTCAAGTGGTTGCTCTGAATCAGACTGGGCAACTAATTAATGATTATAAGAAACCATCTGCTTTCACTGTTTTCATCTAATGATCTGGGTAAATAAGCAAATACAGTCCAGCTCTGTGTCTATACCAGTCTCATGTCTGTGCAGCTTCACTTAAACTTCAATGGAAGGGGAAAATAAGGTCCCACAAGCCATTTGCATTTGATCATGTGACCATAGTTGACAGATGGCACATACATACAACACATACATCAGTGGTTTTGTTTCTCCCTTTGCAGATATTTTTCATCTGACACTAGCATGACACATATCTGCTCTCTACCATGGGAGCAAATTCTCCTCACACTGACCTGAGAGAAGAGTAGCACAAGCTTTGGGCAGCGAATATTTACATCATAAGTAAAAGGTTGCCTTCTGTTAACAAGTTTCTTTCCCTATTAATTTAGTGTAGTTACATAGCAGATAATACTTTGTAGACTTAGCTCTTAAAATTAGCTTGGTCCACAGGATGCTGGGAAGCAGGGATAATACTGATCACCAGCTGAGCAACTACAGCAGAGTCTTCTGGTCTAATTTGGAAAGGAGGGTACGGGTGACCAGGTTGGCCAGGGAATAGCTATGACCTGTGACATCATGCTTACAGTCCCCAGCCATCTGACTTCCCTCCATGCTCATGCTATTACATAACTGAACATCATTAAGGGACTTGGGCTGCCAGAGTGCTTGGGCTTATTTGACTCTCAGCAAGGAACATGTTTCTCACCCCTGTTCTGAAGAAAACATCAAAAGTGTTCATACAGCTCAGCATTTACTTGTCAGAAGATGCTGAATTCAGGCCATATCTTTGGTGGATTCATAGTGAGACTTAATAGAGATGGGGGTGCTGGGGCTCTGTTGGTGGTTGCTGCACTCTAGAAAGTTCTAAAGGGTTTGTTATAGTACCTTGAAGTGCCAAACAGGATAATTAATGTGGATCTGCATTTCAGTGGCGTTCTAGTTTCTGCACTGTATTTATAAAGTGGCAAATGAACTACAGTTGTAGAAACTGCTTACAGCAAACTTACCTGTGACTTCCAGGAGCCAAGGAAGACCTGGAATAGGATGTCTCAATCACAAAAGAAACTGATTTGGCTTAAAAAGCACAGGGTTAGAGCTGCCCCATATCCTCTGTGTTGTACTGGCAGTACAGAGCAGACACAAACTCATCCTGGCCAGCCATGGTCTGTCTGTGACATGTAGGTACCACCCCAGAATGTTCTGGCTTGGTTAGGGCTTTGCACTTTCCCCTCTTGGCCTTTTCTCCTGCTTAATATATTTGAGAGGACTGTTTAAAACATGGCTGAGGGAGCATTGTTCTGGCAGTGGCATTAGCAGGAGCTGTGTATTTTGGAATGCCTTCTCAGCACAGGCTAAACTGAAACCACTGAAACCCCAGACCAAGTTGATGAGTTTTCATTTCTTGAGGGATTTTTGTCCCTGTCCCCAATATCCTGGAAATGACAAGGCTTAGGAATGTAACAATTTTTTTCAGTTTCAGATATTAAAGACCTTTGAAGTGTTCTTTATGAAAAAAATATTCTGACACTTCAGTGCTCTGAAAGCTTTATTGGTGGGGGATGGGGGAGAAAGAGCAAATATTGGCATATGAATAATGCATGGATAACAAAAAGAGTAAATATAAATTAAGGGTTTTTTTCTTATCTCCAACTCACTGCGCTTTTGTCCTCTTTCCAGCTCAGCAGAACTTTTAGCCATCTCAGATGTTTCCTCAGAGACCCATAAATGCTCTACAGTCCAAAGAAAGCCCCATAAAATAACTAAAACCTCCCACTATGAAGTTCTGTCTCCCTCCCCCTCAGCAATTAACTCTTCTTTCTCCCACTTACATAGAAGTTGGTTTCCCACAGAGTGGATGCCAAGTTTTCTGCTAATTCTTTTCACACCAACCTCAAGAGAAGGACAAGGGATTTTTAACCCTCTTGTCCTTGGACTGTGCTGGGTTCTTCTCATCTCCAGATCTCTCCTGGGACAACTGCAGCCTGCTATGGGCCTCTCTCAATTTTATTTGTCATCAGAGAACACTCAAATCTATTGCTTTCAACTGTTTCTCCTACAGGAACGTCTTACCCATACCTATAAGCCTTCATCTCTCTCACTACCATTTATGCTACCAACTTAGAAAGAAACACTTCAGCTACTGAAAGCAAAGCTCTGGTGAAGGTTTTGGCATGTGGGAGCTCTTTTGCCTTGTGCCAGGTGCACAGAGATGTTACAGTAGAAGAAAGCCCAAAGGTAACTCCCACATCTCCCTGTGACAAAACTCCAGCATTGTCCTAGCTCACATTCCTCCTCCTTTGTTGATGGCAGACCTGCAAAAGGTCTCTTTTAACACCCACATTCCCCTTCTTAACTTGTTTTTTGCCTTATTTATTTTCTGGAGGTTGTGAAAATCACTTGTCTACTCTCCATTTCCTTTTCCTGCAGCTCTAGATTATAGTTACTTACTGTTTGAGCATGTTTGTTCAGAAACTGTGGAAACACAGTGTAGTTTGGTTTAAAGACCATTTGCAAGAGGAAAATATCAAATGTTGATAACTGCGCCAACATCTATTATATGGAGTTCCCCCTGTAGCTAGTTCATTTGAAGTACTCATTGTACAACATCACAAAAAGCATGTGACTGATTGACTGACTGTTTTCAGAAACAGTAAAGTCTGTTCTGTAGCTGGCTCCCAGCCCCTTGACAGCTGGCTAGCTTCTGCTAGTTTCATAGTGACAAACTGGATAAGCAAATACATGTGTCTCAATGTGGCCTATTTAAGCTTTACACAAAAGGCTGAAAGCTCTGGAAGGCAAGTCTAAGCAAGCAAGACATACTCAGATGTGGATGCACCATTCCTGAGATGCTTTCTGGAATGCAAGAGAAGGTTAGGTTGTTCATGTCAACACAGCCACCAACTGGACCACCTGCACAGCAAGGGAGCCAAATGTAAACTTGGCACTGTTCTGTTGGCTTCTCTGTGGGTATTCCAGATATTAAGAGCCCTATTTCCTACCTAAGTGCAAGAACTGCAATTCGTCTGAGGTTTGACGGCCTTTGTCAAGCCATTTCTGCATATTCTGGCATGTATTATTTCCCACTAGATCTACTCATATCTTGAAGGAGAACCACCTCCTGGTTCAACATCATAAAACACAAAAGAAAATAACAGTAGCCAAACAAAAAAACATTTCTTATAAAATAGGGAAACACAGCAATAATTTGCTTGTAAAGAAAACCACATTTGCTGTGCAACTAGAACAGACACCTAAAATGAGTCAGAAATGGAAATGGGAAACAGGCCCTTTATGCAGCACTGTTCACTCTTTCTAAAATATTAATTTCTCAATAGTCATTTCCAACCTTAAAGTAATGAGCCTCTTAGGTGAAGCACAATAGAGACATCTCTGCTGACACACAGTGTGATTTTGCGGTCACAGCTGCTCTGCCCTCCTGCCAACACATGGGGGCAGAAACTGCAACGTGAACCCAAACACAGGCGTTTAGTTTATTGGATCTGTAAACAGTTAGTAGTCCAATTTTCATATACCGATCCAAACTCAAGAACACTAAGTGTTCTTCGGCAGAAGTTGACAACTGAAGTGAAACCATAACTTGTGCCTCGTCCAGTACTGAGGCAACTACTGCTAATTAATACCATTTTTTATAGGAAACAGTTTTCAGAAAACAGATTTTGAATTTTCAAGAAGTGAAAAGGTTTACTGCTGCAGTCTAAGGAATGGGGTGGGGTAATCAACTTGTCTGAAGCCCCCAGCTTCAGACTGTTTCCTTGCAGCTGTTGGCAGCTGGCTAACCCACATCTGGGTACCCCAATGATGGAGAGACTTGCAATTTCAGCTCTTGAGACCATGAAAAAGGACTACAGACCCATGTGTGTGAAACGTGTGGATTCTGTACCACAGTGCCTTTTTGTAAAATTTTTTCATGCTCAGTGACAAACAAAAGCTGGTGGTAAAGGTGTGAGATTGAAAACAAGACCCCACACTGAGCAGCTTTTCCTATAACTGGGCTTCCTAAACAATACCCTGGACCAGTGAAACTTGGAGAAATCCATGGCCAGATTTTGACAGATGCTGAGAGATCCCCAAGATATCAGAGTCTGGTCCTGTGAAATATCAGGAGTCAGTGGGGATTCCAAAAAGTTACTTTTATACTTCTGTAATTGCATAAAGCACAATAAGATAAGGTTAATATTTATCAGGGGATCTTCTTGTAGAGGAAAACCCTCAGCAACAGTTCCACTGATATTCTTGCAATCTTCTTTCCTGTTATTCTTTGCAGGGTAAGATCCAAGAGGACCAAAGCAGCATTCGTTTGTTGTACTGCTATCGAATGAAATGCCAGGTGTTGAATGTAAGAAGACCTCAGGTTTAGTTGCATACAAGGGAAAAACAAGGGACACATGGCAAAATCAGCAAAACTCCGGAGCCCAACTGACAACCATACCGATTCTTGCTTTTTTTTTCTGTTTGGAAAACAAATGAGTTGTGTTTGATGTGGCTGGCAGCAGATAAAGGCTACAGAAAAGTGAATGCATATGGTGTAAATGCATGCTCCCCTCCCCAGCACTGGAGCCAACAAATAAAACTTTGAATGGAGAGATGAAAATTAGGCAATCTCACTTGTTTTACACAATAGCTGCAAAAATATCAATATTCTATACCTGCAGATATTAACTCACACCACATTATTTTTACTTCCCAACTGATACATTACATGATTATTTCAGGAAAATATTTTTCACAACCCTGAAACTCTTCTTTGGAGCTGTGACCCCTCAGGTGAACAAAATATTTGTAAAAATGAAAATTTGGATGACAAGAATGGAAAATTGCAGTTAGGCACCAGGATGACAGGAACACCCCTCAGCTGCTTTTGCTGATGACAGAGCAAAGATCCATGAACCAAGCATGTTTCCATTGGCAGACTGGTTGAGCCCGTTTTTGCAAAAGGAAGCCAAGGCCTGGGAAATCTCAGAAGTTTGAAGGATCACAAGAAGTGCATCACATTTTGATTACAAGCTCTTTGGAGTAACTGGCAGTACCAGGAGACATTCAGCCTCTTCAGAGTGCCATGTTAAGGTAGACCAGTGAACGATTTCCTGGTGTTTTCAGAAATTTGCAAGTTCTTACAACTTGCATGCAGGTTTCACATACATTAAGTCACTTTCCTGCTGTTGATATTTAGGGTATCTTTCCCTTGTTGAAGTAGGATAATTTTCCTCCTGCTGCTGAGATTCTAAAGCAGGTCCAATAACCTTGCAGTCTGCAGAAATGTGTTGCAGTAGGGCTTTAGAATGACAGCAAGCCCTCACTCTGTCCTTGGACACGAACTCAGTCTTGATCAAAATGTGTAAGCATCATAACTCTCCTAATACCTACTTAGCCCACTTGTTAAGAACATTAGCATATTGCTAAAACTTGCTTATGATTTGCTATGTAGTACTATGTGCTGTTCATCTGTTATATCCTTCAGTGCCATACATTTTTCTCCTCAGATGCAACTCAAACTATCCTTGTAAAGCTTTTTGTCTCTGTATCTTATATGATGGCCCTTTGAAGCAACCCTGTTTTCAGTACAGGTTACTCAAACATGATGTGATATATTAATGGATGTATACAATATTATAATATACTCCATAATATCCACAAGAATTCACTAATTAATAATTCACTGTATGAATAAATGGCATTTCAGTTACTCTGAGCAACATGAGTTTTTCTTGCTTCTGGACCTTTGAGCTTTTAAAGAAAGACAGCCCAAGCAGATTTCTCAGCCTGCATGATTCCAAAATAATTTTCAAAAGAAAATTTCAAAAAGAAGAAACCAAAGCAGAGCTTTCTTTGTAACAAAAGATCTTAAAGCGTATTTCTAGTAGGGGGGCTGAAAATCCAGAAAATTACTGTAACCTTAAAATGTAAAATAAGAGCTACAGAAGCAGTAAAGGTATCTGGAAAATGGCCAGTCAGCTCTGACCTAACCTGAAACATTGCTGTGCAAAAAGCAAGCAATAAGGCTGGGACTCATCAGACTTCCCATCAGAGGAAGATTCCCATCAGCTTGAAAGTCAAGTCACATATGTCAGCAAGACCAGTTTTGAGCTTTTGCAGACTGAGGACTAGTAGAATACCTGGCAGGAGAGCAAGTGGGCTGCAGCATGACTGTGGCCACTCTGTTCAGGAACCCATGCCAATGTGGTTCAGTGGACAAGCTTATCAGTGTGCAGTTTTGCAAGCTAAACATCAGAGCAGGATAGTACCCAAAAATGAAGAGAAGAGGTAATAAGCCATAGCACTACTTCAAATCAACAGATTAGTCCTCATTCTGCTTAGTAACTTCTCTGTTTTGTTTAGGTTACACTGACTAAAGCTGGTGTTGACAATACTGTTAATTTTGTAGGTCTTGTTTTTTCTCACATTCAAGGAAAGGAAATGGCAATGTACTGGCAGCTTGAAAGAGTTTTGTCTTGTTTATTCACTGCTGATTAGCAGCATAAACTAAACACAACCTCAGCTGACTTGTATTTACATACTCTGCTGTTTTAGTAGAGAACACAAAATTACAGTGTATCTGCTCTGGGCAGCCTTTCCTCTGCATGCTCTTGCCTTTAGGCAGCTCTGTCTCCATGGGTCACCATGTCACACAGGTTTGGGCTCTCAGCCTGCCCTTCCCTGCAGGATAGGACTCCCAGCATCGGCCCGAGGATATCTGGTGGGATGAGGGGAGCAGCTCTGCAGATGGCCTCTGCCTTTCTCAAACTGTCCCAACCAAAAGGCAAGGCAGCCAGAACACTCTGAGAAGCCATTCCAAGCTCCTTCCCTCTTCTCCACAGCTGGTCTTTGAATACTGACCTTCTGATGTTGGCCAAAATGATTTTCATAACCTAGAGTGATGACATGTGTAGTCTGGGAGAAGGAGGTGACTCACTAATGACTGATTGCAACTCATGAGCTTTCCACAAGCAAGAGCCGTGATACCAGCGTTCCTTCTCAGCAGGGACCTGCTGCAAGGCCTGGCCAGACAGTATCTCCTGACACCTAGAGGGTTTCTGCATAACCATAAGGGAGGGTATCACCCATGCTCACAGGTAACCTGATCCTCAGGCTCAGCTGAGAGCTTCCACAAGTCCCACCTGGAAAGCACTTGCAGGAACCACTCACAATAAGAAACCAAGGTCAGAAATTCTCCATGGGAGTCTAGGAGACTATATTCTTTCCCTTCTATTGCCCTCAGCACCTCCCTCACTTCCTCACAAATGTTCACATTTTATCTGGGAGCCAGCTTGCAACTTTACTTTAGAAAAAAAAAAAAAAAAAGACTTTTTTTGATTGAAGGTGTTTATTTCCAAAAAGGTGATCCTTCCCCTTTATTCAGTGTTCCACAAATGGAGTCCTCTGTGCTCCATTCTGGGCTGTCCAGTACAAGAGAGATATGGACATAATGGAGAGAGTCCAATGAAATGCCATGTAGGTGATGAGGGAACAGGAGCACTTCTGACTTAATGAAAGGCTGAGAGACCTGGGACTTTCCAGCCTGGAGAAGAGAAAGCTCAGTGAAATCATACTCCTGATGCAGGTAGTAAAGATGGAGCCAGGTTCTTCTCAGTGGTGTCCAGCGACAGGCAGAAGTCAGTGGGCACAAACTCAAATACAGGAAAACCCATATAAACAAAAGAAAAATATATTTTTATTGTGGGATGGTGGTTAAACACTGATGCAGGTTGCTGAGAGAAACTGTGGAGTTTCCATCATCAGAAACCTTTAAAATGTAAAAGGACATGGCCTTGCTGTAGCTGACCCTGCTTTCAGCAGAAGGGATTGGACTAGGTGATCCTCAGTGGTCCCTTCCCATTCTGTGAGGCTATGATAATTTTTGTCCAACAAATTAATCCACTGTGGAAAACATCTGGAGATTTTTGGTGAAATTTTGGTTCTGTTTTTGTCTGCCTGTATAATGCAGTGGTTGGTATCATTCATAGACTTGTATACTTCTTCAGCTTGGAGGGGACCTTTGGAAGTCAAGTCCAATGCACTTCTCAAAGCACGGCCAACATCAAAGCTAGATAAGGTTACTCATGGCCCTCTACAGGCCAGTTATGAACACCTTCAGGGATTGAGTTTTCCCTGCCTCTCTGGGCTACTGTCCCTGTACTTGATCAGCTCAATGATACAATTTTCTTAATATTTCCCTGGAATTTCTCTTGTTGCAGTCTGTGCCCATTGCCCTTCAGCCTTTCACTCAGAAAGATACTCTGTATCTCTCAGAAAATTCTGGGTCCATTTTCTTTACTATTCCATTAGGCCAGTGAAGGTATCAATTAGATCCATCACTGCCAGCCAAGCCTTCCCCCCCAAGGCTGAACAAACTCAGACCTTGGCCTTTCCTTGTACGTTCAGTGCACCAGTACCCCAACCACTATGGTCACCCTCTTGTTGATCCACTCCTGCTTGCCTCGTACAGGCGAGTAGATGGTACTCCATGTACAAACTCACCCTTGCTAAAGAGAGTGCTCACTGAACCCACTGACTGTGTCATGGATAATGCAGCTCGGCCTGTGGCTGAGCTTCTTTGCCACAAGTATGTGTTTCCTTGGCGTGTGCCATGTGGAGCTTCCCCAGCTCTTCTTTTGCCGGTCAGGTCATGTTTGAAGTTGGGTGACAGTGGCACTGAGCAGTAATGGCAACTGTTGGCACCTGAGGACCTGGTCCCCAGGCTGTTCCCTTTGACACTTGACTTCCCAATGTTGATGCCGCGATTATTGCACTCGGCTACAATCCTCGTGTTATTCTCCTTTGGGTGCTACTTCTCACCAGGGTCATACTTTTCACTGACTGTTGCAGTGCAGTTGGCAAAGTCCTGTGGGAGTGCTTCCTGCTTTATGGGACACACAAGCATGACAAGAAAAGGAGCAGCAGTACAAGGCATGACTTTGTTTGCAAATGTTACCAGCTAAGGGGCCCTCAGGCAGGCTGGCAGGGCAACATGGGTGGGACTTTTTCAACAGCCATGGATGCCAGTTTTGCCTTAGGAAGTAGAGCTGGGCTACTGCAGTGCTGACCTCATTCCCTTCTGCATTTACCTTATTCTCTTCTACCAGAGGAAGACAGTTCTTCACATGAATGACATCTATCTGCCTGGTGAGAAAAAAGGACATGGGTTTTGCAGACAGAAAACTGTATAGTTTCTTGTAGGGAAGAACCACAAGGATCATTTCACATTGTTCAGAGGGCTGGGTTACCTCCCACAAAGGCCTTCTATTATCTTTCCAAGTGACACCCAGTGCTTCCTTCATCACCAAAGAGCTCTTCTGTTCACATGCTGGGTCCACATGCTGGGCTTTGGCTGCCCCCAAGAACCCTTGGCATCTGTCACATGTTGGCAATTGTTCCTGCTGCCTTTGAGGCAGAAATCCCAATTCTCACAAAAATATGGCACAGTGATCAGATTAGCATCTGGAACTGACCAGGGCCAGACAATGCTTTGAGCAGCTTCTTTGCTTGCCTTTTCCTCCCCACCCCTTCCTCTGTTTTTTTTTTTTTTTCCTCCCTTTCTTTTTCAGCTCTGTACAATTCCCCACCAGGCAGGGCCCTGGCAACCCTCCACCCCTGAGAGAGTTGGACCAGAGGCAATGCAGGCCCAAGCTGTGTGAATTTTCTCTCTGTGGGGATCCTCCCTGTCCTCCATCCTGCTCCCTCAAGAGTTATTTCAACAAGAAGGCAGGCGTGGTGCAATACCCCTCAGAGCCTCTGAAGGGACATGGCATTCTCTAGGCTGGCGCCAAGGGCTTGAATACTAGATGTAGATGTGGCTTTGCCAGGAAGAGTGGCATGGGAGGAGAGCTGACAGAGGAAAAGACCTGTCCCTCTCCCATTAGCACCATCTGGAGCTGTATGACGTTCCCTGATATACAGGGCAGTCACAAAGCTGTACAGCTATTTCAATTGAAACGGGATTTGGCTCCGAGTGGCTGTGCTGCTTTTCCTATGGTGGCACAGCAGGACCAGTGTGTCATGGGGACAGCAGGGAAGCAGGGAAGGAAAGGGGAGGGTGGCCCATTGCTCAGGACAATGATAGGGCCTTGAAGAGAGATCTGGATGGCACATGGCTTTCCTGACCCGCATGGCTATTGCTCACCTCTGTAATCCCACCACCTCTTAGGTGAACAAAGACCAAGACCAGTACCATCTCTTCAAGAAACCAGCTAGTATCACAATAATATGTTTACCCTACTCATGGGGCAAAGAACACAAATGTGTCAATCAGATCACCTCATACAGCACAAAAAACTTACCCAGACCTCAAACTGAAGGGAGCAGACTGCATACCATTGCACTTCATGTCGTCTTTCCCTGTTATGCCCTACTGTTGACTCTGCCCCAGCTGTTTTAGCCTCAGAGATTTACACTGGAGGGGAAGAGTGCTCTCCACCCCTTCTTCAGCAACCCCAGCTCATCCCCAGCTAAGGCTGCAGAAGAAAACAACAGTCTCAGCTCTTCACCCATAATGACATTCCTGACTGTCCCACCCCAAAGGTGTTTTGAGCAGGGAGTAAAGGAACCATGTCTCTGCAGATGAAACAAATAAAAATCTATCTTGTGGTCTCTGAAGGTGAAATGCAGCTCCTCTGCAAAGTTGCTCTCCAGACAGTCGCCCCAGCCTCTATTGATGCAAGGACCAACATGTGAATTTCGCTTCCCTTTCCTGGACTGCATGCGTTTTCTGACATCTCATTTCTTAAGCCCATAAAAGTCCCTCTGATGAGCAGCTCTGCCCTCCAGCACATAAACCGCTGCTCAGCCCCAGTTTAGTATCAGAGGCAAGCTTGCTGATGGTGCACTCCATCTGTGCACTCCATTCATTCACTCCATCCTATTGTCCACATCATTAGACTGTACTGGCCCCAGCACTGGTTCCTGGGAGTGGCACTTGCAACCAGCTGTCATTTGCACTTTGTACTATTATTTATCACAACCCTTCGAGTGTCACAACACAGCTAATTTCACACCCATCTTAAAGTCTAACTATCCAAGCCACACTCCACCCTTTTCACTAAAAATAGACAGTGGGAGACCACGTCAAGCACCTTACACAAGTCAAAGTCAATGACGTTCAGTATTCTCCTCTCCGCAAAGAGGTGCTCATCTCAACAAAGAATATGATCAGGCTGGTCAGGCATGATTTGCTCTTGCTGTCTCCAAAAGGGAACAACACATTCACATGCTTCCAGTCCCTTAGAAAAAGCTGACACTTACTCTTCTCCCAACAAGGACTTTTCAAAAGCTAACAGTTTGTCACTTTGTCAGATTACATGACACAGATGACCAAAAAGGATAAAATAAAAGTGGAACCATGTATCATAGGTTTATTAGGGAAAACAGTTATACTTTAAGACCATATATTTGACACTGTACTGAAGCAAAAGTATGTGAGAATAATTAAAATGTTAAAACCCAAATCACCATGGAAAATAAAATGTTCTTTTAAGCACTTTAGTCCCTTCTTTGTTCCCATACAATTTAAAATAACTCCAGGAAGCAACTCAAAAGGTGTTAGAACTACACCTCATGTAAGCTGGAACAAGAATGAGAGATGAACCAGAGAATGGATCAGTCCCCCAGGTATACCTTTCATCCATGTCAGCTTTTCTGGTTTCGTTGGAAGAGATTTCAGTAGTATTCTAAAGGAATTGTATCCCAGTTTGCCACCATAGTCAAATGAGCTTCCTGCTAGTTGACTCCTGTATTGGTGACTTGGGCTTGTTTTGTAGGGCATATAAGTTAAAAACAGCTTCTAATTTGCAAGTTACTCATCCTATGCCTCTTCAAAGTAATGTGAAAGATACTGACAAGGAATAAATAACACAAAATAAGACAAGAATGGATTGAAGAAAGTTGCACTACAACTTTTAAATTGCAAAAGATAGAAAGATTAACTGATGCTGATAAACTGCTGTATATGTGTTTTTGCTGGACTATACAGTGCCACTCTAACATTGTTAGAAGGGTAGATTTCCATTGAACCTCCAGTCCAAAGGCTGCCAAGGAAGTAGGACACAGGTCTTTCTTGTCTGTAATTGATCAGTAATTCAAATGTTACATCAAAGTACTCACAAGAAGAATACAATTCTTTCCTTGGTTAATATATTGTGCATAGTAATATCTCAAAAGAATTAACAGCACCTTTTACATAAAATTCCAAACATATTTATCTAGTGAACAAGAAAATCTCAGCATCTCTAAGTAGTACTTCTGCAGATGTACAGTACTGTATTTATAAAGATAAAGATATACATATATCTCAAAGTGAATTTACACTATGACCTGGTGATTAGTCCAGCAGTGGGTAAACCCACAGGGTAAGTCTTCAGGAGAATACATTGCCTTTGGTGAGTGGCCAGTTACATGGCATGAATTGCATAGGGGAGCCCTGCTGGGCAGCAAAGGACAGTTTAGCATCCCATTAAGCAAGCACAGCATGCTTAGGTCATTCCTGTAAGATATAAGAAACTTCCAAATTTTCATGGCTAATACAGTTCTGGTTTCCACAGGTTGCACATATTGCAACCTTGTCTCTGTGCCGTAAAGGCACAGAGCAGGAAGGTAGGACACCCAACTTATATCCTATCCCTGCTTCCAAGCAGAAATCAAGCAGCACCACAGATATAGGCTGGTAAAGGGTGTCTCTGGCTTCATGAGGGTTTCTTGAGCAGCAGGTCTTCGGTGGTTTGCCTCATTTACCATTTTGGTTTGGTTTTTTTCTTTTCCAAATCAGTTGCTCACAGTCCTCTGGTAGAAATAATTTCAAAAGCATGGTCTGCCTAAAACAGGAAAGCAGACTGCTACCATTTCCCTGGGATGGGCACACCACACTCATACCAGCCCACATAGTAGTAGGGTGTTGTGTATCCAATGCGTCCGAATGACACAGGCTCCTGGCGGTACTGGCGGTAGTACCCTGTCAGCAGAAAAACACCCATTTGTATCCCACAACAAAGGAACAGTAATTTAACAAGAGTAACAGATGCAGTGAGAGTCGATCCCACAACCCAAATGAAAACTTAGAAACTGCCTGGTAGGCAGTTGTGTCAAAAGGGTATTGGCTAGTCCTTGTATTTGGTTGAGATGTTTCTTGAGTGATCTAACTCTGGTCCTTCATATTTCTTGTAGCTTTGACGTTGGTTTTACTGTTCAAAATATCTTTAACTATTACATAATGCTATGGTCTGACAAAGAGCTTCTGCATTTAACTCCAAAAGGTGGGCATATTTCAGCTGTGTTTATGAAGTTTCTAAGTCAGTTTAAATATAAGAAGGACTCTGGGGCAAAAAATACCATCAAATCATATTATCTCTCCAGTAAGCATCATCTTTACAAAAAACAAAAAGGTATCATTTCATGCAGTAAATATTGAGTTAAGCCCGCCCTTCCTCTTTTTCTTCATCTGCAGAAAGAATGTGACTGCTTAAAGCATCAGAAGAGGTGCAGCATTCTTGTCCACATAGCTCGTGCGTTGGAACATCTGAAACACTCATGGCTTGTGCCAGTAATACAACTTTTGTGTGCTCTCTGTCTCTTAGACCTAGCAATACACATCTGAATTAATCACCCCTCTTTTGAACTGAGAAATACAGTACTTCCCAGTGATATATAAGTATCAGTGACTATTTCAGTCTCTTCCTGGTAACATGAAAAGAATATCAACAAATAATTTAACATGGAAACCATTAAAGCTAACTGAATAGCTGAAACCAATAGACTTTCTGAAAAGATTGGCTGACTTTCATGACTAGTTTCATTTTGTGAAACCAGCTGTCGCCCTCTTCGCTGTGTGAGCTGAGCAGTTTACTCAGAGGAACTTCTTCAAGGTAAAAATTTTCACTCTCAAAGATGTACCTACCAGGCCACATACGGTACCTACGATTCTTACCAGAATAAAAGTACTGACCTTAAGTCACTAGATATGCTCTGTTGTGTTTTGCATTGAGTGAACTGGTTAGAAACCATTCACGAGGGCCATATTTACAAAAACGTTGCTAGTCTTTTTTGGCACATGGGAGACTTTTTGCACCTCAATTCAATGAGGCAGGACTTATTATTAAGAGAAAGGTTTCACAGACCTATACAATTTTTTCTTTCTGTTTTTGCATTTTGTTTCTGTAAAATAGTTGCAATATATGCCTGTCTCTTTCTGTCTCTGTCTCTCTCTTTCCACTTAAAAGTTCTCCGGGACTTTCATAACCTGTTCGTGCCTACCACATCAGTTGGACTGCTCAGAGAACTGTCACCTGCTGAGGACAGAGCTCCACTCCATGCCCTGCTCCTTATCCCTTAATCCTACAGATGGGATGACAGGCAGCTGGCCAGCATCCCACCCACCCGCCCCTCGCTCCCATTGCTTTACCTCGGATGTTGGGCAGGGCTTCAATGTATGACTGAGGTCCAGTTCTTCCATCCAGGTGTGAATCTACAAATTGGCAGTGGTCCTCGCCCCTTCCCCAGCTATCCCCGATGCTGTAGAAGGTGTCTGAAGAGTGATACAGACAGATTACTTAACTTAGCAACACTTTTTCTTGGGATGCCCTTTACCACCAGGAAAATAGATGTGAAAGCAAGCAGAAGGAATGTTACAGTGACAAATACAATATTACAAATGAGCAAATAGTGGCTGGAAAGAGGGAGAATGCTACCTTTGCAGCATTGAAGAAAAAACTATGGCAAATAAATGGGTTACAGCTCAGTAAGCATAGTGCCGATTTTATAAGTCCATGGGCACTGCATTACCCTTGATGGATGGAGAGAATTTCAACTGGACTAGTTATTTGAATACATCATGTGAAAGTATAAAACTCTGTATGTCAATAACACTAGTTTGACTGCAGTCTCAAATGAAAACTAAAAACTGTGGAGCTCTTTCTCCAACGGATGGGGTGGGTCCTGCCATCTTGTTTGTTTCTTATTGCATATTCAAACACTGTATTGTAATTATACCAAGGCACTGCAATAAAAACATCACAGTCTGAAAATCCATTGAGGTAATCCCATTACCCCAGATAAACAATATGTTAAGTTTTCTTCATTATCTCCCAGGAAATATGCTCGTATAAGCACAACTGTTAATTCTTCTCAAGAGAAGGACTCCCACAGACCCATTGCACAAGTATTTCACATATAAAATGAAGAAGGTGAGAAGATGGAGAGAACAAGTAATCATTTATCAGGAAATTACTCTTGGTGCCTACCTTTCAGGTCGTCACTGAGGTAAATTTTGTACCTTAAGGAGTTGCAAAGAACCACTCCTACAAACTTGCGGTACCAAGTTCGTTTCACGTACTGTTTGCCAGTGCAGTCTGAGTAGGTGGGGTCATATTTAAAAGTGAATGGGATCCAGATAGGCTCACCACCTCGGAGAAAAAAATCAGTTCCACGTTAGAGACAGATTTTAGCATTTCAGTCTGAGTTTTGCTGAGGTTAACATTGAATAATATGTTTTACATGACAGGTTGCAGCAGATTAATGCATAACTTTTCTGTATCCAGAAGTACTACTTCAAGAACAAATACTACTAGGAAAAAAGAAAGTGAGAGGCTTGATTAAATCTGTTCTAGGCAGTATAAAATAATAACTGTTAAAATTATTTAAAAAATATTATTTCATATATTGAACTACAGCTTCAAGTAAACAGTCTCATTTGTTTTAATAAGAATTCTTCTCTACCTAGCATTACACAGTTTCTTTTTTCAACACAGCCTGATCTTAGGTCTAACAGTGACATGCATTTTAAGACTAACCCTTTTACTGAAGAACAAAGGCTAAGAATTCTGTGATGAGTAACAGCCTGTGATGTGATGTGATTCTTGATACTTGGATAAAGAGATCATATCACAAATGTACTTTCCTGTTTTGTTTTCCCAGATTACATCAAAACAGATGAATTTCCAATAATAGACAAGTGAGATTTTTCCTGGGGAACTATGTTCAGAGCACTGCTACAGAGAGAACGCTTAACTGTATTGCAAAATACTAAATATTTCTACTGCCATACCTAAATGTTTGCTTTATACTAGACAAGAGACTATCATTTATTTTGAAATTGCTGTCATAGTAATGTGTACAGAATGATACAAAAAGCTTCCAGTGTGATACTTGGTATTTTTGTCTCTAGCTACAGCACAAAGTCCTGCTTTTATTGTGCTATTTTGAAGTGGGTTATGAATGAGATTGAAAGTTCTTTCCATTAGTCGTTCCTCCTCCCTCTCACCAGGCACATGGACCAAATCTTGCAAACACTTGCATGTGATCAGCAATCCTTAAAACTCCACTGGTATGGATATAAACATTGAGTGAACTGATTTTACTTCCTTGGCCACATAGTGAAGGGATTGCAGGCTTTTGGCCACAGCTTTATCTTTAGAATAAAACAATAAACTATTTCTTGAATGCTGTTTTGTTGCTGTGAATAGTCAGATTTTGTCTATCACTTTAGTCCACCTCCAAAAATCCTGAAGGATAAACTTAGCATGACATATAAGAATTGCATGGGCAGTTCAGAAGCTCCTCATTTCCACAAGTTTCCAGAGCTCTACCACCACTTTTTGGTCTATCTTATCTCTACTGCTGCAGCCACACAAAGTATTTTCTCTTTGTTCAGTTGGAGAAGAAACTACAAATGCAAAAGCCATCACCTTCCAGAGCCTGATGCTAATATTCAACCTATGCTTGGGCAACTGAAGGACACAGACAGAGAAGCAATATAGTTTAATGCTTATTACTAAACAATGAAAGCTATTGTACAAGAAAGATGAGCTAAAATCAAGTGCTTATTCTAACTTAACTTTACAAGATTGCTTTCAGAAACACAATAAAGGGCCCTAAAACAAAAATTGTTCTGTGAATTACTCACATGAATTACTAACTGCTTAAAACTGTAACTAAAACTTGATGTTTTAATGTTTCTAACTCCTATATTCTAAATGTTTTGCACAGGTTTTATGCACTTCATGAAAGAAAGAACAGCGTAAGACTTACCAGGTGGTCTGACAATGAGGAGAGGATTGTCTAGAAGAATAAAACAAATCAACATTTAGTATTTTTTCCAAAGCTTGTTTTATAACATGACACATACAGTCACTCAAGAGAATGTCAGTTACAGCTAGCTACATGCCTTTAGCTACATTATGAACGTAGGACTTGAACTGTCTTGTCAATTTGCAGAGCTAATGTGCATTTCACTGTCTTCCAGTTGATGAAATTTGCCACAGGATCCTACACTTATTTTGATACTGTAAAATCTCTATTGAGATTAGTACCAAAGTTCAAAGCCAGCTTTGAAACAGATTTCCTCTACTCAGAAGGTCCTCAGAGCAGGAAGACAGTTTCACCTGTGGACCTGCTCTCCAACAGGAAACATAACCTAACTCTTACATGCAAATCTTGGTCTCAGACATCCATCATGTTCAGCACAGTGCTTTAGTGATGTTCATAAATATGTGAAATTTATCATTTTAATCCTTTTTGTCATAGTGGCATAAATTTTTGAGAAGGCCCCTGGGCAGTGCAAGGTGCAGTGTTTGCTCCCTCAGGAGATTCTTGCTTGAAATACTCTTTAAATATAGAAAGATGGAGTAAGGATAACAAATCAACATGGTCTAATGCATTGGCTTCTCTGTATTCATTAGACTGCAGTTTCTATCATCTTTTACTGGACACAATACCCAAACAAAAAGAACAGTGCTTCTCTACTAATAGGGAAGGAAAATTCCAGGGAGTTTTAAGTTTGATAAAAGAGACCAGTGGGTTCCTGTTCTCTTCAGTGTGTTACTTAGGGGTAAGATTGAACATTTTCAATAAGCTGCTTGATCCTATGATGGCATTCTTTATTGAATAGTCCCATCAGCTCAAACCTTAAAGTTGCATTAGAAGAGCACTCTGAATTAGCAATTTCTTTCTCTTTTGACCTGTTCCATCACTGTATCTACACCACCTGACTTTGTATTTAGCAACTGGTTTTGTACTTATGCCAGCTGGAGAGCCACTTTTGGCTACATGACAAATGAAAGATCAGTGCTGCAAACAGAACTTTAAGTTTGTTGGATTAAACATGTTAAATAATGCTCACAAAGTAGCTGATTTTGGATTGGAAAACTAGGCATTCAGGCCAACATACTGGCAGCCAGCTAACCAGGAAAAACATCTGCAAGATACAGCATAGAATCAAAGAACCATAAAATCATTTAGGTTGGAAAACACCTTTAAGGATCACTGAGTCCAACCATTAACCCAGCACTGCCAAGTCCTCCGCTAAACCATGTCCCCAAGTGCCACATCTACATGTCTTTTAAATACCTCCAGGGATGGGGATTCCACCACTTCCCTGGGCAGCCTGTTCCAGTGATTGACAGTGCTTCTCTGGACTTGCTCCAGCACCTCAAAGTCTTTCTTGTGGTGAGGAGCCCAGAACTGGACACAGGATTCGAGGTGTGGTCTCACCAGTGCCGAATATGGGGGTGCAATCACTTCCCTAGTCCTGCTGGACACACTACTGATAAAAGTCAGCATTCCACAGGCCTTCTTGGCCACCTGGGCAATGTTAAATATTCTGCTTGGATTTATACTTGAGCTTCTTACTCCTGTAATGAAAATCTAAATATGTCATCCAGGATATGCTATCTTGCATTTTTGTCTCACTTCTGTGATGACTTACTTTCACAGTTCTTAGTGGAGCCTCTGAAGTGAGCTCTACAGAGTGAAGGCAAATGAGCAAAGGCACAAACCCCATGTTGTTAAAAGGGCAAAATTTGCAGGAAACAACAGACACTTCACTCAAATAAAGACTGAAAAATTTGTCCTTTATTATTTAGTGAAGTCATTGGCCTCTGGCTTGATAGAAGTAGAAAGAGAAGAAAAGGGGGAAAATAGCTCATTTAACATACTATTTTTAGAAGGGGGTGTTGCTCTTGAATGTACTATTAGCCCTGTCAAGGAGGAGCATGCCTTGCCAGAAAAAAAAAAGAACAGAGAATTTTGTCTGTCCAACTGAACTATTGCCTTCTCTATTTCTTCCAGGGGCAACCACTTCCAACTGTTTAGCTGTTCACAATTAGGAAAGTAATTTGCTAAATGTTTTGTCAATCTATCAGAGAAATTAAGCTTCCCTTTGCTTCTGTACTGCTGAACATTAGTAGTCTTGTGTATTTGAAATTCAGCTTCCTGTTCCCCTGGAACTCACTTTAATGTCACTTACCTTTTCATAGTGGCATTAGGAGTGCATAATTAACTGAAAACAAATAACTAAAAAAAAAATAATTTCAAAGTAAGAAGTTCAGGATAATCACAATTATTAGCATGCTAGTTTCAGTCATTGCCCTGCCACATCTCTTATTACAAATTCAGTTTTGAGATGAAAATAAAAACCAAACAATACCAGATTCTGTGATAAATGAGACCGAAGAGCTAATAGGTCCATAACCAAAGGGATTCTTTGCTTGGACTTTAAAATAATACCTGAAACAAAAAAAAAAAAAAAGAGGGGGAGAAATAAGATTAAAACAGATCCTACTGGAATGGCTAAGTTATAAGTAATACTAATACAGTGTAAGAATCAAACCAGTAGAACACCACGGAGTGTCCTTGGCACTAAACAGAGTTGGATACTGAGCCAGGGTATGAGCTGCCTGTTACAGACAAATGTCTCCTTTTTGCAATTGCTCCCATGTATATTTTTGGATCATTTATTTATATATCACCCCCCTTCCAAAATCCACATACAATTATATCCGCTTTCTATGAAACAACTGATAGCAAAAGACTAAAAGAAAAAGTTGCAAGGAAAACATATTCTGATCTCAGAAACAGTTTAAAACCAGATTAACTTGCAGGAAAGCAGTGATGTAAACTGCAAACTGAAACTGGATCAGATTTATATGAGATCAGAAGCTAAGCTTTTGACCTTTCTGTAAAAACTCCAGGAGCATTAAGATCACAATACTTGAGTAACACAAGGAAGCATCATATGTTGCCTTATTGATTCCCCTTAAGTATTTAAATCACATGCTTAACTCAAAGCACATGACTGGCCGCTAGAACTCCATTGCTTAACAGAAGCAAAATTATCCTCATCATTAGAGAAGAATACGTGCAAGCACATTTTTAGTTCATTTCCAAATACAGTGATTTTCAGTTGATGCCTACCCTGACATTTTCCCCCCAGATTAATATTTTCTTCTTTTCCTTTTATATTTTTACCAGTACAGCAGAAACCAATCAGAATGGAAGATTACTGAAAAAATTTCCAGCACAGCATTTTTTAAATTCCTGACTTTAGATCTTCTCTTCTTTCCTGCTTGCTCAACTTCATTCTTGTAAAGAAGTTAATAAAAAATAAAAAAATTACTGTGCTTCTGTAATATCCACATATCATTTGGACCTTGATTTACCTCTCACCCAAAAGCAGACATCTTCAAAAGCTCTATACATGATCCATATAACAGGGTAAGTGATTATTTGCACGGGTAGGTGCCACCAAGGGCTCGACTACCTCACATGGCATTATTCCATCTGAGTGGCTGGCCTGATGCACCTCAGTTGGTGAAAGGGAGCCTGCTCCATTACAAATATCAGGCTGCTCTTGGTGGTGGAACTGCCCATCCTGCACAAAAACCTGCCACAACTGGTACACTTGCATGGACCACACTGGGCTAAGACATTATGCTTATGCTTTACAGTCTACCGTGCATCAGGAAAATTCAATAAAATCCTGTTGCAAGAACTTTGCTAGTTTTAGTCTGCCGCTCAATTTTTACCATATGCACTTTCCTGTATCATTTGTTGTATCTGTTCCTCACTAATTTAGCCACAGAACAGGACCTGGAAGTTGCTCCTGAAAGGTCCCTCTCTGGCCTAAGCATATATGAAACTATTCACAATGATAAATCAAAGGGGACATGGTTGAACCAGCCCTTAGTCAAAGGTCATTGTCTTTTTTCATGAAAAAGAATTATCTTTTATCAAGTAAGATGAACTGCTTTGCCTCAAAATCAAACTGATCTTTGTGAAAAGGCTGAAAACATGTACAAATAACATCCTTCTGTCTTCAGCAAAAGGGTGGTAGTCACATGAACACTGGGTTTTGCCATGAAGCAAGGTGGTTATCTCTGGGATATGGGCCAGGGCATCTTCTTGTGTGCTCCTTAAGAATTACAGGTGCGTTGTCTAGGTGAAATCAGTGTGGAAGCTGCAGAAATTGAAATATTCTTGACTTCATCCATGGCATCAGATTTACCTTGCACCTGTGTCAGACCTGGAGCACATGCACAGGTCAGACTCTGTGGGACATGTTCCCATGTGTGCAGAGGGCACGTGTCCCCTGTCCCTGCTGTGCAGCTGACACCAGAAAACTACTCCTCTCCTGCTTTCTGCAGCCTGTTTTGCCTTCAGTTAATGACTATACAACACTCACAAAAAACTCACAGCTTTCTTTAAAAGAGATACATGCTGTGGTAGAAAGAAAACAGCACAATTTAGCAGAATAAAAAGCAGATTTAGCAGTTAAATAGCAGAAATTAGTAAGGCTTTTTGCTCATGCCTAACACAATCCTCTTGCTGGCAGAAAAATTTGTCCCTGGTTTTAACTACTGAGCTTGATTTTCCATATAAAGGAGTGTTTAGCATGGCTGGGGAAAGAGGAGAGGAAAGCCTCCCACGTGCTCCTTCATGTCTGGCCTGAGCAGAGCATGGCAGCCTGAGCACTGCTTTAATCCCAAGCTGACAATGCTCACATAGGCAACCTGCATCCATCCAAACCTCCTTCACCCACTAACACTTTTGCCACCCGGACTGGGGACAGGAGTGAGCAGCACAAGCTCTGGAATGGGACACAGGGCAAAGATTCTTCATGCTGGCTCCCAAAACAGCTGCAACACAGCACCAACCTTATCTGACTTAGCCCAGTGCTTGCTGCAACTACTTCAGAAGAGCAGGACAAAAAAGTTTTCCAGCCCACACCTTTTCCATAGTGCTTCAAAATATGGTGAAAACATCTATATGGATGCCTGACTTCCCACTGCTTCCAAAGCGGTATAGATACCACATTTGCAACACAGTGGCACCTTGTGAGCATTTCTTTCAATGCACTTAATACAGGTGTATTATGGGTAGGTTCAAAGGGATTTGTGTGATGATCCACCTCTGCAACAGGACAGAGACCAGCCCAACAACTTCATGTGCGTTTTTAAGTAGGGAAAAATATGCAGTTTTGTATCCAATATGCAATGCAGGAACTGATTACCCAAGCAGTCAGGACAACTGTGCATTCAGGTGTCCGGTTACATAAATAGAAGCCTGTCTGGGACACACGATTGCTCAAGTTGCCTGCCTGACAAAAAAATCAGTGATGAAGTTATGAGTACGTTTTTCTTCACAAATTGGAAAATTGGTTTCTAAGCCTTTATATACACAAGAAGCCTCTGGTCGTTCCAGAAAGCGAGCCAGGTCTCATGACTTGTGACCTGTGATTTAAACATAGACAACACTATGATTCCGGTATTAAGAATGTCAATAAAATAATGCAGTCAGGATATGTTTCTTTCTCAGACATGACAAATAAAATAAAAATTGCCAAAGCCTTTCTAGGTCCAGGAATCTGACATTTTCATTAGTCAGAATCCTTCAGCTGATGACTTTGCCAGGAAATCTCAAATCGGTATAACTTGACTGGTTTTCACACATAAATGCATGAACAAAATTTACAATATATAATTTGATTGAGCGTTGTTTACATTTTGGTTAGGCAGAACTGCAATGAATTGTTACCAATAGGCACAGAAGAATCACAGCTGCAACAGATGTAGTACCATTCATGGTTCATTTTCAATACAGACAAGAACAAAGCTTTTCCTCCTAAGAGTAAACTTCCTTTGAGATTTTATATACCAGTTCTACTGATATGTCAGGAAAGGACATAATAAACTGTAATGGGGCAATGAATACGTAATATTTTTATTAATTTAAACTAAATGACTAATTGTTCACCAAACCTGACACTTGGAGTAAAATTATTTTATGACTTAATTCAAGATGCCTTCTTTCTGTTGGAATTAAACAGCAGGCACTTGCAGCACAAAGTGCTGGAGGAGAGCTGGAATGGATGCACTGAGTGTGTGCAGGCAGAGCATGTGGTTTCTACTTTCGTGAGGGGAACTGATGTGCCTGACCCCGTGCCTGGGAGGGAGAGACGTGCTGTTTCCCATTAAGGGTAGGGGACAAGCCAATGTAACAGCACCCCATAGACCCACAGGTCCAGCAGGAGCAGTGATGAAGAGAAAAAGAGGTTAGGAGGGAGTTGGGAAGGACAGGCAGGTTTCCTTTGATGGCAGGAGCTAAAATCCTCCTCCTACAACTGCACCGTCCCACCAGAAGAAAGACATGCAAATCAGCTGGCTGCAGGTTCACAGGCTAGTGCAAAGTGTCTCCTTACAAAAAAAATGGCCCACCACTACATTCCTCAAGAATAGTTACAACAAATATTATAAGTCAGCAGAGTTGAGCTGGAACAGGAGCTTCCTACACAGCTGGTGTGAGGTAGGTATGTATCACAGATGTATACTACTTGCACAGGACAAGGGTTTCATTGACAGCTGAGCTCTCTGTGCTGCCCTGGTGGCACACACCAGTCAACTGTGGTTGGTGCTGCTTGTTGGACATACTGTGGCTTTGCTTTAATGGAGATACAGAAAGGAAACAGAACTTTCTGTTGTGTCTGGCCCCCTGAGACAGAAGATCCAGGCTCTGTTTGCAGTTGTGAGCCCTGAGTAGACACTTGAGAACCTCCTATTAAATACTCTGTAAAACACTAGAATTGGTAGCAGGTGCTGTGGGATCAAAATGTCCCCAGAGGCAACACAACCCAAGTGGACAGGGGAAAAGATTTCATGAGACATGGAGACACAGTGGTAAAGGACAGTGCTTTAAATCATGATGCTATCTAGCCACTCCCATCAAACACTGACACAGGTTTCCTGAAAAAAGGCAGGAAAAAGTCTAAGCATGCTGAAGAAGGAGACTGAAATGTTTGTGATAAGGATTATAATGTTTGTGACTGCAGAAGACTGGATTTAGTGTTGAGCAGATGCTGTCCACCCCTTTGCATCATCTTCTGTGACAGCTCAGCATTAACGTTAGGGAAGTGACATTGTCAAAACTGCTTTTTAAAAGATTTAATAAGGTTTAAAGTAATTTTACTGTTTACAATCTCACGCCACAAGGAAGCAGCTCCTGTGCCCACTGAAGCTGACCAGAGTTTCACTAATGGAAAAACTTCCACTTCTCAAATGGAGGTCAGACCAGGCTTCAGAAGAAAACTTATGACACAGATTAAACATAGATTTCCGCTTTGTTTGTAAAACCTAAACACCAGGCAGATGTTTTGCAGGATATGGTGACAGCTTCAAATCTTCTCGGGGGCTGACTTCAGCCAAGATGCCAACTCGTTTCTCATATGCTGCACATGCCGCAATATTGCACCACCCACAGCCCCTCGTGGGATGCCCAGCAGCCAATAGCATCTTACAGTAAATCCCACTAAATCAAAGATTTCTCACAAAATTTTAAGACTAACTTCAGCTTTCATGCCATATTTTCTTATTTAGGCATGGGGTCTTCTTCCAGTGGTTAGGGAGTTATTTTTAAGACAAAAAGTATGCAATCAATTCAGTCTGTGGCTTTGGAGAATGTACATAAGATTGGCTGATACACACAATTTTGCTGTTATAGAGATCTCTCCTTCTTCACCACAGACCTCTCATGAAGCCTTTATTGCCTTCACAGAGCATAAAACAAGGGCCAGTGGATTATACCATCTTCAGGAAGGTGCTGGGGAAACAATATGCTTAAATAAATAGCACTAGATTGAACCTCCCTACACTGAAACAAGGACCTTAATATTCAACATGACAGTCACTAGGTTCACAGAAACGCACGAGCACATAACCTTGCTGTTCCTAAAACTCCATTCAAATACAGACAAATTGTGATCTTCTGAAGCCTAGAGTTAATGTACATCTCAGCAGATGTGTCATAGGTTGGCAGCTCAATGCCCACCAACTCCCTTGCACTGAGATGGCTGGGACAACAGCTGCAAAACTCCTGTGAGCTTTCACTGCAACCATTCCTTCTGGTGACCTGGAGCCCTTGAAATGTTGGGTATGAGAAGCAGAGAGTTATCTCTGGTCTTCAACACTGTCCTTGAGGTATCAGGAGAGGGAGACTTGACTGAAAGCCTGGAGAGATGAGGAGCTGCAGCTGAAAAGGAGGAAATGGCACAGAAGCAAGAAATGGAAGGTTCCAGTCAGGAGAAGCTGGAGTGTAAAAGCAATGCCTCCATGGCTTGTATGGGGAAAAGGGTGAGAGTGGAGGAGTGAATACTGCTGAAGGGGAAAAGGGCTGGGGATATAGAGGAGTCTGGGATGTGGAGGCAGGAATGGGACTAGCAGTAAAAGGAGAGTCATTTAGGGAAAGAATTTGAGAGAAGAGTCTGAGAGACACCAAGCATCTCTCAAAAGAGTAATTTTGATGCAGTCCCTTTGTGGCTGTTTACTTCTCACCCAATCACCACAAACTATTTCAAAATCATGCAAAGCATGCATTCATGTTCTGCCATTGCAGTGAGTTTTTTTTGCAAGATAAACACCTACAGCTTCTGCCAAATTGACTTCTGAGCAATTGCCACAGTCCCACAATATACCACCAAGCCTTCTCTTCCAGCACAACCCATGTGAACAGACAGTGAAAACAAACCAGTGTGTGGCACTTCCCCACCAGCCCTTAAATATCAAATCCTGACCAGACCAGTATGTGGGAATGGTCACATCACACCAAAGGTGTATTTTAGTATACTCTTCCCCCCCAACATTTGATTAAGTTATGCTAAAGACTAGAAATTGCATTTTAAAATAAAATTTTCTCTGTTACTTATATGTGGTTTTATACACACAAACATACATGCATGTACACATATTCATCTGCTTCAGCATTAATATTTTAAAGATATCATGTAAGTAGTTGTGCAGTTTATAGAAAAATCTGCTATCAAACAGAATGAGTACAATCTAAATCAGATGTAAATATTTATACAAAGAAAAACAATTGGCAAATCTCAGCATTTGTTTTACTTCCTTAACAGAACTGAAAAAGAGTAGATCAAATCCTTACCGTGTGTTGGGCTTCAGGTTCTCAATTGGCAAATGACTAGATCCTGTAGTCCTGGTTGACCACTTATTCTTTAAAAAGTCATCATAGGATGCACTGTACACCAGATAGCCTGTAAACAGGAAAGACAAAGGGCTGTGAGGATTCTAAATATACTTTAAATAAACTATATCTCTAGGTGTCACAGTAAATTTTAGGGCTTAAAAGGAGTGGAAACATCTTTGAATATGGAAGTGATTCAATGCCTAACTCTTCTGGAAAATTCCTGGCTGTAAGAATTTCCTGTCATTAGCTAATGATGGAGCATTATATCAGAGGATGGTACCCAGATGTGAATTCTGATTTAAAACACAGGGAAGGCAAAAAGATGACAGAGGCAACCCATGCACTGCTTTAAGTGATACACTGACTATGCAGAGACTAGAGGGTCAGAAAACCCAGAGAACTTAGGGGAAAAAAAACTTGTAAGTTATACAAACTGTGCTCATTAAGCTACTGTCTCACCAGTCTTGAAGAATGAAACTCTTGTGGGAAAGACACCACACAGCCTGTTCAAGTGCTGCCTTCACCCTTCCCAGTCATTATCACTGCTTCAGTTCTGCCAGCTCCCACCCCTCTGCCATGGTGTCAGCTGCAGAGATGGCTGAGGATCCTCAAAAACTGGACATTAGCACTGAAGCAGTGGCCTTTTGAAATGCTCACTTCTGACCTTTTGGGTCTACTGACAAACAGGATTAATTTGTCAAATATTTTGGTTATTTACTCTAGTGTTTGTCTAGCTCTGGCTCTCAAAAGGTCTAGAGACACTAAAGGAGATTTAATTTAATACATTTGTTTAATATATTTTCCATCTCTAAACCTTGCTTGTTAGACTTATATTTCAGCAAAATTTTGGCAAAACAAGCTAAGTATAGCCTGGGCCACAGATTCCAAGATAACTGACTTTGATACATTCTTTTCCTAAAAAATAAAGAAAGACTAGAAGACCATCAGAAGCCCCCCTACAGTCAGACCATTCCTGTAGCCACACTCACAGTCAGGCTTGAAACAGACTGAAGCTGAGTGTGAGATGCTCCAAAGGCAGGCTCTGGAGGTGCCTGCAGTAGAGCTGAGGGCACTACCTGGGGGCAGAAGCACTCAGCTGAGCAAAGCACTACCATGCAGGCAGGATGCAATGTCTTCAGAACCATTGTCACAAAATCAGTGCCAAAATCTTGAGATATCTGGACCAACATGGGCTGGTCAGTCTGGAACTGAGGGTTGACAGAGGGACCTTTCTCCTCAGAAAGTAGCTCACCTCCCTCAGGAAATCGCAGAGGAGTGAGTATTTCATGACACATCAGCTCAGTTTAAAGTAAAAATGGTCTTTTAAGAAAACCTTTCCCTTCTCCGTTACACCACTAGGAGAGCAACCCTCAGGAGAGTACCTGTTACCGTGTCTCCTCGAGCAGGCTTGGCCCAGTCCACGATGACAAAGGAATGACAGCCTTCAACTGCCACAACAGTGATGTTGTGAGGGGCTTTCAGGGGAGGCTTATCTTTCCCTCTTAAGTCATTAGGGATGATTTCATCCAGGCTCTCCACTTGGAAGTGCTCCAGGGCCTCTGTCAAGGAGCAGGGGGCTGCTGGATCTTTACTGAGATAGGTCACATAAGGGGCTGGAAAAAGACAAGGAAAGGTGGCATTTAGTTAAAAGTTTGTAGATACCACAGAGTAGCACACAGGCCGTCAATTTCTTGAAAAGAAGAAAGTCAAGTTTTGTGCCACATTTTAAAATTCCTCCCTTTCCAGCCCAGACACTGCTGCCAACAAACCATAGCTCACAATCAATTTCATAAGCAGAGGGAATGGGACTCCAATGTTCAGGTCTACCCCACACTCACAACTGTAACACATTATGCAAAGACTGAAGAATTGTCTTTGCTACAAGAAGCAGAAGAGAGCAATCCAACTGCAGAACCTTCCACATGCTACCTCAAGATGCTCTGGAGGGTGAGATGAAAATGTGACCCACACTCTGCTTTTCCAGACATGGGAACATGTCCCTGACAGGCCCTTTTATCATCTAAGACTTTACAGGTTGGTTGGTTCCACAAGCAGTCTGAAGCTGGAGTGAAACAACAAAGGGAAGGTGAAGAGTAATTCCAAGGCGAAGTCCACCCAGTTTAAAGGCATTGTTGTAGTGGTCCCCTGGGTACTAAGGGACCAGAAGTCAAGAGTCCCTATCTTCCAGGCATGTGCTCCCAACCTGTAACTTCTATTTTTGAAAGCTTTATACTGACTGGAATTGCACTTCAGTTCAGGAAAAGATTAAACCATCTTTTTATTGCCTTAAAAGTCACCGTAACATTCAAAGTAAGGACTATAAAACTTGCTTTGGAAATGTTTATTCAGTTGCAATAATACAATTCATTGAAATGGTAATATTATTTCCCTAGTGTCTTGAAATGTTCATAAACCAACATTTCTTGGTTTATCTTATTGGATTTCATGCCCTAAAGGAATTTTTTCCAGATCTTGCAATGAAGTTAATTTTAGCCTCTCCAGCTAAATGAATCAAGAAGCACTGTCAGTGAGAGAGCTGAATAGAAACATCATGAAATTGTTTGGACAGGATAACTGAAGATGCACTGGAAAAAGTCTTGGCATATATAAAACCAAACTTTTACTCCAGCAGCAGAGTTCCACTCTAAGCTGTGTGAAGACTGTGGATATTGGAAGGGAAGGCAATACATATATCAAAGATGATTTTCCATCTCCTGAACTCCTGTCTGAAATGTCAGGTGAGTCAGCAGCTGATCTGACCTCAGTTCAAGTGCCAGAGGTATGTAAAGTGCTGTGGGGGGTGTCACCAGTTTGAAGTGTAGGCTGGAATGCAGTACCCTACAATCTCCAAATCCCTCTGTTCTGGCCCCCAGCTGCTTCTCTGACAAAGAAGGAGAGCAGCTCTGAAGTCAGTACTGCAACACCAACCTACACACTTGAATAGCTCATGTACACAGGAGATAGCCTCATGGCTCTTGTAATGCACTGGGGCTTCCTTTACGAAATTCCTTCTACAGAATAAACATACAAATAGCAAAATTAAATTTATCTCTGTTTGATTTATTTTTTTTTGAAATTTCACACACAAAATACTATTCGTTCCTTGACTTTGAAGCACACCTTTGACACATGTGCTTGTTCAAGATGGATGAAATCACGGGGGTTGCATGGGTCAGTCAAAAAGAATTAGGTCTCCCAGAGGAAGATTCACACCTATATGGAGACTTGCACCGCTTAACCTACTGGTGTGAAGTTAGATGCAGTTAAGCTGAACAAAGCATTGAAATAGACACTTTTGCTCTCTTACTGACTTCATCTAGACCAAACACGATGCAGAGCACAAAGCAGAGCCTTTATACAGAGTATAAAGAGTACAAAGAGATTTAAACTAGCTCAACAGAAGTGGTGTGGGCCCACACGTAGGTATGAAAGCATCAAAGCACGGAACGAAGTACTACTGTTTGGGTTTCCAAGGTGGCAATACTTAGGAGGACCGCACACAAGTCTGTTGGATTCGTTTGCACAATGGTCTCAGCTTAAAGACTAACCTTGCTAGAACAAGAATTGTTTGCAGCACAAGTACTAAGCTACGTAAACCAAAGGACATCCTTACCAGTGAATCGTTTCTTTCCAGCAATATCATATTCTGACATAGGGCCAGTGCCAACAACACTAGTCTCTGGATAGACAACTTCCAATTCTGTCGTTGTTGAAGCAGTGGTGGTGGTTACAGTGGTGGTGGTTGGTGGCAAAGTGCTCTCAAGAAACTCGTAGTCTTCAGAGGAAACATAAGATAAAAATGTTAGCATCCTTCATCTTATTTTGGCATAACTATGAGAAGGGAAACAATTCTGTCACCAGCCACAGTCCCAGAGGAGTTCCACATACCCTCCCCTAGCTGCTGCACACTCTTTATGGGCCTCTAAGTGAAGACTGGTCGCATCTCAGCCTTGCAACAGTTTATACCAAACTGATGAACAGTGAGCACAAAGTCTTTGTCTTAGGATAATAGTGTTGTTGCTGATTTAGACCTCACTCACACAGTCAGAATGGCAGGAAACAAATGTATTCATACAGACAGCAATATCCTGAATGCACATCTGCCACCTCTCCTCATAACCCCCAAGAGAAGATGGCACAGTAATTGAAACCCTGACCAAAACCCTCAGGTACCAAAGGAACGACATAAGGGAGTGAAAAAATGGCTTTTTAAGAAAACTCTTAACTCTGTGTTGTTATTTTAAAGTGCTGGTGTTGGTTCACATGGTTGTTAAACCCTCCTGCAACGTGAGATGTGGAGTCTAGTACTTGTCCTTCGTGGTCCCACTAGGGCCATTAAGGATGGAAAACTGGCCCACATGATATTCAGTTCTATTAAACTCAGTGCTCTTTGAAAAGCTACTGTGCTACCTGGTTGACACACAAAATGAAGCGAAAGTAGCATTTAGCATCATTGCCATGACCTCATGCAGGCTGCGGCACTTGACTCATGGCTCTGAGCATTTTGTGCTTCAACTGCTAAAGCCTATCTTTTCTGCAGGTGACCTGTACCTAAGGGCAGGCCTGACAAAAGACCTGTGCACTGAGGTCTTGTGCAGTTTTTAACTCATTCTCTCCTCCCATATTATAAATGTCGGTCTCAGCAGAGGTCATCAGAATTAAAAGCACAAACATGTATGGTATCTTCTGCTCAGCTGCTGCACTCTCCTTTTAAATGCATTTCTGTTGTTGATTTGACTTAAGATCCCAGCACTACAACCACAAAATAAAAAACTTTTCATTATTCTAGAGCCACAAATTGTACAAAAAAAATTTTTGTTTGACTGAGGTCTGTACTTATACACTTTCACATGTGGGGGTACAATCAGGAATCTGAGGATTAAAATGGATAGAACATTAGATAGCACTGATGGCAGAAAGTGAGTGCTATTTTCAGTAACTGAGAATTTGCATTCCATGTGCAAACTTATAATTAAATACTGGGACTTGAGGCTTCATCTTCAGCTAAGTTTTGTGTCACCTAGATTATAGTATCAAAATGGCATGAATATAACTCCACATGGATTCAGTAGATTAATAATTTTATATGTAGGTGATATCATTCAGTATGGGCATGTTTAATTTCTAAATACAGACTACACAGTAAAAAAAAAAAAAAAAGAGAGACAAAAAAATTATATTCACAGTGCTGTAGAATGCTAAAAATTCACTAAGATATTTCAAGTTTCCAGGGCTCAGATGCTGTTTGGATTTATAATTTCAGGAGAGTTTATTGACTTTGATCAGGATGGAGTTAGACGTTGTACCAGAGAAGTTAATCCACGATTGAAGCAGTGTCTGTATGACTCAAATCTGAATGTAATTATTTCCTTAATAGGTTCCTGTTAGATTGCAGGACCAGTAGAAAGGGACTTTCCTGTCCAGAAACAGGTATCTTTGCACCCCGTCTCTTCACATGTGATTCAGGAGTCTTTTCTCAGCTCACCACCCCTTGCTTAAGCTCCCATTCACCAATCTGCCCCCCTTGAATGCAATTCCAAAGAAAGAAGACAGAAGAAAACCCAACCCCCAACATGCCACTTGCAATAGACTTTTATAGTTAAACAGTACCATCATCATATATCACATATGCCTCTGGAGTTGCTGTCACATCTGAATCCAGTCCTGAGAACGTATCTATTGAAGCAAAAATATAAAAAATGTTTTAAGAATTCAATAAAATACTTCTGGAATAAAGTTTAAAATAAAAATATTTATCCATTTAATTTGTAAAGAAATAGATAACTGCCTAGTTTCCAAAAAACACACTGACAGTCCTCTCTGCATATTTTGAATAACAGACGAGTAGCTAAATGCAGTAGCCAGGAGTTTTGCTTGGGGAAAATGGGTTCAGGGCAGATACTCAAAACTGAGAATCATTCAACTTCCAGGAGCTCTGCCCCAGGCCCCAGTGGCTCTGGAGCAAAGGTAGGCTGCCAACAAATGTGTAACACTCATGCCTGGATTTGACAATATTTTAGTTTCAGGAGCAAAAAAATGTGAAAACATTATATAACAAAAACAACAAAAACGAACAAAAACAACAACAACAACAACCCCCCCCTAAAAACAACAACCAAGCATTTAAAGCACTTCTGTCCAAATATTTTTGTGGAGGTATAAAAACCAAACAATCCACAGAACCATGACATTTACAGACTGTGTCAATGCTTGTAAGCAATGCAGCCCAAAAGGAATGGATTTGTAGAATGAATTGCTTGGTGCTGGATTTTCTGGGGTTTTACTTTGCACTGGCTCTAGTTTGATGCTATAGACTGAATGCCTGTTACAGGTTGGACCACATGCATATAATTCCGAAGCACTGCTTCTGCTTTAGTTTCATCCAACAGGAATTCAGTTTGTGCACACCAAGACTGCTCCATGATGCAAATGAAAGCATAGCAAGAACAGATGATTATGAGGTGCACATGAAAAACACTCTCCTGATCCACCCCCAAAAATAATGCAACTGCATGAGAAGACTTCACAGATGGCTATCCCTTCATTGTATCTCAGTATTTCTTCAGGTCATGAATCCAGCACCAGATACATCCACCATCAAGTACCTCATCCGTTGACTCCTGTAGGCTTTCCTGTACACTCTGAGAGAAGTGTTTCTCCACATGTTATTCAGGGAAGACAAAGAGTACACAAAGCTTAGAAAAGTCATAAAAAGCACGCAAACAAAGCAAAAGCATTGTGCTGGAACCCACTGCAGGTACCATCAGAAGTCTTCAACAAAATGCGAAGGCAGGGCAGTGGCCAGCGTGTGAACAAAGACAAGAGAAAGACAGCTTGACCTCAGGACACTTCACATAAATTGCTAATGTTCCTGTAACTCTCAATATGAAAGCAATAGGGTTATTTCTACTAAGCCAGTAATACAAACAATGCAAAATTCCATCCACCAATATTAAACAGTTTACAAATATAGTCTGAATTATAAATTTTCATTTTGCAGATCTTTTTTGTTTAGAACCAATAATTATTGTATAAGAATGTTATTTTTTCTCCTACAACAATTTACTTCTAAAAATGCAGTGTGATTTTGATGCCAAAATAAGCTTTGAGAAAACAGAAAATGGGTTAATCCTTGTCAGATTTTCACATATCAGCAACTGATATTTTCTCATGGTAGACTTCTGCAGCCACTCCTCAGGAGATGATTTCCTTGGAAGTCACTTGACTTCTCTGAGGGTAGTCAGTCACAAAGTAGTCCTGCAGATCTCTTCACAACTGACCAGCATCAACCCATGGCCATAATGAATGCACTCACCTTTGTCAGGCTACAACCAAGTAAACGAGAGGATCAGATATGCAGAGATTTGAAATCCTTCATGTGCAGAGTTCAGCTCCTTCACACCTATTAGCTAGTCAGTCTTTGGCCTACTTCCAATCTAGCAAAGCCAAATTTGATTTTCTATTTTTGTATTCAACTTCATTGTCTGTGCTTGTTTAGCATTAGCTGTGGCATGGTGATGACTGGGGTACTTCCCAAAAGACCTCTCATGATTTTCTGTACATACACCAGTTGCAGTTCTACAGCTTGCTCCATCACCCTACGCTGAAGCTCTTGAGTGAACCCTGCCTGTAACAAATGAGGCTAAGCCTTCCTATGACCACTTGCCACTGTCTTTTGGCATCTATAAGGACAGCAGACTGTGCATCCATCCCCTGATTTTATCACACATAGCATGTGGTTAAGTCTCCGCCTGTTTTTTTTTTTTTTTTTGGGTGATTATGAATAAAGTTTAGCTGATTGATTTCACTGACAAATCACATTTGTGTGGCCAAATGGCTCCTTGAAAGTTAAAGACTGCTGAATATAGTGAAACACTGACAATAAATTCTGCTGGGTCAAGCAAAATTACTGCCAGAGAGTAAGAGAATTTGCCAAAGCTTGAGTAGAACATTTGGCGGCGGGTTTTGGCACTTGCAGCCCCCAGCTGTTTGTGAGTAAAGCCCTTAGCAACAAATATCAAGCTTTGGAAAAAATTGCATTTCACTAAACAATCTGGAATAATTTTTAGACTCAGACTAGAGCGAAAGACAAGATAAAAGTATAATTTGGAAATGGTCGAGTGAAAACTGCATTATTGTTTTGATAATTCAAGTAGTAGTTGTTTATCCCTCTTGAAATATGCACTTTACTTGTTAAACAAAAACAGCCATCATTAAATAAATACCACAAAGATGCTTTGTTTTCAAGCAAGTTCCTCTGTGGAACAGAGAAACAGACAGGTTGTTTTGCTATGTTTATCAACTCTTGAGGCACGTCACTAGAATTTTAAAAAAATTTTCAGAGAAGAACATTGCCATGTAGAGACTAATACTGCTCAAGTCAAATACTATGTAAGAAGTAGAAATCCAGTACCATCTTGTCCTTTCAGTCTTCCACCGTGAGGCATTTGCAGACATACTGTCAAAATGCCAGGCAGTTTATGAGTGACTTAAGGGCCATTCTCATTGAACACACAGCCTGTATAAAAACATAGTTTTCATTCATGCCTCTACAAAGCTCAAGGATTCAGCATGCCCATCTAGTAGAAGGCAAAAAACCCAAGAAGAATATTTTAAATGTTCATAAATTCATATAAAAATTCCCCAGCACACAACTCTACTAAAAGTATTACTGTGAATCTTTTGTTGTTCAGCTTCTGGAGCCTACATTCAGATTAAGCCCAGCCACATGTCATGAATTCTTATTGTTCTTATAATGTGTCTTCTCAGAAGAGGTACTCCAGGTAACAAACAGAACAGGCCAAAGAGAGGAAGCATCAGGATCTCAGATAAGCAAAAGGAGTCGGGCATGTGGGAGGAACTCAAACTCTATCAAAAATCATGGCTCCCTTTGGGCAAAAATGAAATTACAAGAGTGACTTTATATAATAATAATAATAATAATAATAATAATAATAATAATAATAATAATAATAATAATAATAATAATAATAATAATAATATTTGTAACACTTTTGTAAATACAATTAAGAGCTATGAAAGCACAAAATGGAAAAGCAAAAATCTGCACCAAAATATTTAATTACAATGGTTATTTTTATAAACATATGTTTGCGTGCTTACACATCTGTGCATATGTACACATCTAAGTAGACTTCTATAAATAAATACTGTCAAACAGGGCTAATTGTTAGATAAATCTTAACACTATAACTCATTGCAATTTCGCCTGCACAAGGCACTGACATCTCTGACTCATCACCCAGGGCATCTAGTAAGGGGATTTTGTTGCCTGCTTCTGAGATCCTCTCCAAATACCATCCTTAGACTCACTGTGAGCTGCTGAAGCCACATCTTTCCATATTGCTGCACTCTTCAAAGTGATAATTCAGCTTCCTAGGCCATGGTTACATGACCTACTTGTAAATCTACTTTGGCTTAAGAGATACAGGTGTATGGGGGAAGGCTAAGGGGGTTTCACTCTAATAAAACTGGCTCCTTTAGCTGGGAGATGTCTGACTGCCAACATGCTGTTTAAGTTATGGCTGTGCTGCTACTTCCCATTAGTAGACTGAACTGCGGATTGCCTACAAATGGGAAGGGTAAGGGCTACCATGATGCTCCCTGAGCTGGTTTTGCAAAATAAGCAGCTAACTGGTTTGTAATGCAACATTCTGATCCTGAAAGCATAAAACATAGTAGGAAATAGGCTCAACACCCAGAGATTCTAGTGCATTTATATGTGTTTGCTTTGGATTTCAGTTTGGCACCACATCCTATAACTTCAACAAGGAAAAAATTACATTCACTGACACTGGTTTGTATCTTAGACGATAAAGAAATTAGTGTACAACTCTCTGCCTTATCTGTGCAGAGCCAGCATTGACTTTCACCAGCTTCATCTCTGCTGTGCTGCATTCCTGCTAGACAATCTCTATCTCCAAGGGCTGGCAAGAGAACAAGAATCTCACTTTGCAAATGCCAGTTCCACCACAGCTCAAAAGAGAGACTTTTCAGAATTCATTGTGATAAATGAACACCAAACAGACAAAACGTATACTGCCTCTGGGTCCTTCCCTGGCCTGACATGTAGTGAGAAAAGTTTCTTTGTGAGTGTTTTGACCACAAAACGACTGCCTATATTTGGGCTTCTGTGAGTGAATACTTGTGATGAGAGTGGATCCAATATAAGGTAAGAAATTTGCTGAAAACAACATATTTCTGGAAAAAAAAAATCAACTTTAGGAAAGTTGTTATTTTCCAATGAAAAATCATTTAACACCCAAACCCTTCTTCATATGCTCTAATCTCAGCTCCTACTTTATCAAATGGACCGAAGCCTTCAGAGACAGATTCTTTCCCACTTTACATCTGTGTAACTGCGCTGTACAAATAGCCCAGCCACAGAAATTAAAGCAGCACAAAGGGAAATTACCTTCTGCATTGCACTCTGGCAGGCCATCGAACCCCAACAGCAAGTTGCCTTCGTCATCATACTGCCCATAGGTGCCTGGAGGACAGGTTGGGACTGGTTTCTCAGTGGGTGGGTCAGTGGGTTCAGGAGTGGTGGTGGTTGTTGTAGCAACAGTTGTTGTAGTGGTTGTTGTGGTAGTTGTTGTGGGTATTGTTGTAGTAGTAGTTGAGGGAGTGGTTGTTTTCTTAACCATTTCAAGACCAATCAGAGGCTTTCCTCCAAGGCTTATTATTGGTTTATCTTGTGCACTCGCTACAGGTTTACTAAATCTGCTGTGTCCAAACAAAGGCAATCCATCAGGACTCACCATCGGGGCACCCTTTTCATCTAGAAGAAAAGAACCCCAAAAATCTCACCATTAATCCATTTCAGGCTTACAGCATGGTGTTTTACCACAGTAGATACCACAGGAGCAACAAGAGTGTGAATACAGCTCACTGTAACTAAATTGACAGAGCAGAAGGGTGTTATCTAGGAAAGAGCCATGGCTAAGGAAGCTGGAAAATGGTTCAGAAGAGCCTCAGATAAACCACAGCGGAGTTCACTTTTTTCCCAGCTGTTTGATAAACACTCCAGGGAGGTTTCATTTCAGAATCACAATGTGTAGACAGTGCATTTAATCTGTCACTCTCATAACTGTTGATGAAAGGTATAATGAATCCATATTCTGCTCTCTAATGTCAAACCTCTGCAAGGAAAAACTGGGATGAGCTGGTGCGATGCTGTCACTCAGATAAACTTGTGTGCCAAATTCTGGATACTACAAATATTCATGGTAACCAGTTTAAAAACAGGCACTAAATTTGTACTCAAGAGATCTATACAGATGGACTGACATGCGAACAGCAGCATTTTCAGAGACCACACACAGGGTTTATTTCTACCTGTGGTCAGTTTCAGAAATAAAAATGAAATAATCACATACATATGGCTACTACAATGTTAGTAGTGGGAAATAATTATTTCTATGTAAACAATATAAACAATCATCAATCCTTATTCTGGCTGAGTTCTGTAGTTCTTTATAATGCTGATACAAGAGAGATGGACTTGAGAGATTCTTGCTGTCTCGTAACTCTGAAGTCCCACAGGATGCCCCAAAGCCTTCCCAAGTCCTGCAATGTGCTGTGTGATGGAGATCTGAGGCACAAGCAACTCCAAATGGCTTGCATGGGACCTGAGGATGCCTGAAGCAGTTAACAGTTCAAATACTTGTAATATGTGTAAAAAAATTGTAGATGTTTCTCCTGTAAGAAGGAAGTTGCAACTCACCAACAATTGTACGTCCATCCCCTCCTAATTTCACTCGGAGAGGGTTGCCTTGGGAATCTTGGAGGTATTTTCCTTCAGCATTTAGCACTAGCCCTCGGTCAAGATCTACAATCTAAAAGCAATAGATGGACTCAATTTTAGCTAACACAAGAGGAGGTGAAATGAAATTTCACAGCAGCAGAAATCCTGGGGAAATTTAGGCACTGAGTGTGATGTTCAGGAATAGCTAAACACACACAGACTTTTAAGATTCACTAACTGTATAGTAATCACTGAAAAATCACTGCTGAAGGAAGCAACTCCCCAGCAAATCTCTGGGTTTCAGAGCTGCACAACCATATTTATATCACCTACTGTAGCTCTCATGTGCTAAGGAGTAATTCCATGATTTCCTTGGGCTGCGCAACTCCTAAGGTGGATTCCTGTAATACTGATTTCAGTATAACCCTGAGTCCTTTTGAAGATGGGATTTAAAAATATGTCTACTAACCAAAGAAAATGTAAAAACTAAACTAGTTAATTTATATTGAAGTGGCAATGAAAACAAAGTAGCTAAGATTTTAATTGGGGCGGGAGACTGAAGAAAAGCCTCTGTCTCATAAAACAAATGTGTCTGAGAGCTTGGATTGAATTCAAAAGTTCACTGCAGTAAAAATCCAGTCCTCATTGCTATTTGAACCCAAAATAGCTTAACTGTATGCTATTTTAACCTGAGGTAACAGACACTGAGCCACAGCACACAAAAATGCAAAAGGTGTTAACTGCTGGGAGGAAACTGGAAAGAGGATGTGAGCAGCAGTTCCAGGTTGGCAAGACTGACTTACATCTGGTACTGAGGAAAAAATTGCAGCAGGAAGGACAACAGATCATGAGATCAGTCTCTGAAGCCCTCCAGGCCCCAGATTTGGCATGGATCCTCTTGCTTTACAAGGTGTTTATCCTGCTTGCAGCAATGCCTTCCTCTCATGAGGCAAAGAGACATGCCCCATGGCCACTCAAAGACCTTTCTAGTCCACTTTCTGGAGCCTATTTAAAGGGCTTTGGGTATGCTTTTCAATATGCCTCCCTTGACTGTGATAACTTGGTGTATTTTTATGTTCCTCTAATGCAAATGGTAAGGTTTGAAGTGGCCATAAAATAAGTGTCTTTATGTGTATCATTCCATGTGTGAGCAGCTCTGCTGATGCCAGGCAGGCTGATCACAGTCCCCTAGTGCTCAGCATTTGGGCAAACATGTAGGAAGCACCCCGCTTTCCTTGGTTATAAACTCATTGGAAAGGATTTTAAAAGGCAAGGTCTGGGCATGTAGGCAGCTCATAGGGCTTTCTTATCAATGGTATCTGAGTTCTTCTGCAAATCCCTCTGAAAACATGTCTGTCAGAATGGCAAAACATTTAAAGGTTCCTATATATGTGCATTTAAAGCATCGTGACAGTCACGGAGTAGCTTTATATTTTGATACTCTTGCTCATGAGCTTCTACCCGAAGCATGAGTTTGGGAGAAGCATTGCTGAACACATCTGTCACAGCAGTTATCCCAGGCAGACCCCACTCACACTGCACACAGCAGACAAGCCCTGAGCCACGGGGGAGCACAAGTCCCACTGACTTTGAAGAAAAAATGTTTCACTAAATTTACAGGAGTAATGTAATAGTTGAAAATTCAAGCCATCAGGTTTTAAATCAAACATTTAATGTGTTAAAACAATAAAATTCAGAATTTGTCATTAGATTTCAGTGGAAAGCAGGTCACTAAGTATAACTTCACTTTAAAGCTTCATTGACTGAAGGCATTGCTCCCCTGTTTTTTCTTAATGAAAATATAATGACAATAAAAGGCCAAAGCATCTTGAATTTGGAGAGAAGGTCACCCTACCCACTTTGTTCCTTGAGGGCCATTGATTACTTTCTGTCCACTTGGTTTTCCATTATTACCAGGGTTTATTTTTTCATTTCCATTTTTTGTTGTAAGATTTGGTCTGCCATTGTAACCTGAAACAGAGAAGAAAACATGGTACTCTGAAGAAAGCTGTGTAGCCTACAAACCACACTTTAAATTGCAAATAAAGGCATTTTCTGACTGATCTGAACATAAATGAGAGCAGAAAGAGCCCAAACCACACTCCACAAACCAGGCACTCCATTACTTCTTGAAGAAACTGTTGTGACACTGTCAGATCCCTGCAGCTGACACAAGCATCTGAAATTGTTTCTTCTTGAAGTGTTCAAACACCCTTGGTTTGTCTCTACCTTGTTTATTTGGTCTCTTTATTCCCTTTCATTTATTTATTTATTTATTTATTTACTTTAAGGAAACAGGTCAACATTTCTCAATGGCACTACAGTCATTAAAATGTAAATATTTGTAAATATTTGGGAAGTGGGATGAGGTAAGAAATCATTTTTAAACACAAACACTTTTTCAATCCTATCCTTATACTATATCCTGTAGTGACAAACTGAAAGGAGAGGGGATGGGAAATATCTCTACACCTCCTTTTTTAACCTGTAAAAGGAAAGACTCTCCTTCTCTAGCTGAAAAACCACTGCTAAACAAAAGCGCTCTTAGGTCAGAAGTGGAGAAGCAGTGGTACTGAGTGGCAGGCCCCCAGCTCCAAAAGGGTAGCAATTTTCACATCCTAGTTCAGAGACTTGCCTCCAAAAATTATAATGAAATTATATACATATATTAACTGGAAAAAAAATAATTAACTGAACACTCCTTGGCTATAACTTTGCAATTGCATTGCTAGTTGTAAGTTTATAAAACCTCCATATAGAAATGTGTTATTTTTTCATGCCATAATCTAATCTTCCTTGGTATTCTCCCATTTTAAAGCTCTTTAAGATGGTGAATGTCTACACAATACTGAGTCTGACTAAAGCATATCAAATACAATAGCCCATCTGCATGGTCCTCATTGTGTAACAGTGAGGCCACATTGAACAGAATGTTGTTACCTACATATAGCACAGAAGGTATTTACTAACACATTCAGGTCACTTGATCCTATTTTGGATGTCCATGCATTGGAGGGAGAAGAACTATTTCTACATAGCAAAGTCTGGGATTCTCCATAGGTGACATGAGGAATCAATAGGTGACACACCTTGATGTGTAATGGACCCTCTGTTCTACTACCCAGTGTCATCAAATATTCTGCCAGAAAGCAAGTCCCTAGCATTTGGAGTAAGTCACAGCCATAAAGGTATTAGACTGCCTGACTGTGATAAGTGCAGTCCTCAACAGGCATGGGCAACCTTAAGCTGTCACTTAGAAAAAAGAGAAAAGCTGCTTAAAAGTTAATTAAAAAAAACATAGAATGCCAGGACATCATGATGAAACACCTCACTGCCTAGGCATGGGCAAGGTAGTGCTACAGAACCTACGAAGGCCTTTTGGCAATTGCCATGATGAAGAGCTGTGTACTCTGAGTACAATTGTCCTTGCAGTGAGCATTCAGTGAATTCATTGCTCAATAAGGAACACGGCCCTTCCTCCAATCTAGCACCTATCCTCTGTGGGTCATGGGATCCTGTGCAGATCAGACCACAGGACATAAGGTCTGGGGCACCACACTATACCCGTTAGGGAATGTCCTCAAGAGCTCGGCTCCTTGAGAGACATCACAATAAAAAGCAATACATTATGCTAAATAACTGAACCTGCATTCTGATGAAGGACTTTTCAGCTAACTGCTGACTAGGAAAAACACAATTAGTGAGATTAGAACAACAAAGACAAGATACCTGGTCTATAAGGAGGCCTGACAAATTGCCTCTGGGAAGGGTTCCGTAGCCTGGAGTTCAGTAGTCGCTGACGAGGAGACAAAGTGGAAGAAGAAATTGTTGGAGAAACAGTGTGTGTGGTGGTAGATGTAGGAGACCGTGGCCAGACAAAGCTTGGTTTAGACAGGGTATGCTTGTTAGAGGACTGAGTAACCCGTGATGCTATGGCAGAGCTTCCTGGTGATTCAGGAGAAACCACTTTTAATGCTGAAGTTTTTTCCACCTCTTCCTCTTCAGAACTTACTTTGTGAGGTAAAAGAGTGTCCATAGGTTTTCTTTTACTGGTAGTAGTGTCATCATATGTGTTTTTGTTACCTCTAGAAACAGAAGGGGACAATTTTGCTGCCAAAGATGTGGGTTTCTCTTCCACTTCTTTCTGATCATATTCACTGTAATTATCATCCTCTTCATTAGAAACTGACTGATGAGATTTAGATGAAGAGGAAGGAACTTTTTGAGGAAGTTCAGTATTGGACATTTTTGAGGGCAACAGGCCATACTTTTTCTCTGTTTGAGACGCTGTTCTTGAGCGAGTAGGTAATGAAGGATGAGCTTGTCTTGAAGAAGTGGATGACAACCTTGGATTAAACTGGTTGTCTTTTGCTGTATCACTGGCAGAACTGGAGTCTGGCTGAGTATGCCTTGGTTTGTAGGAAGGTACCTGAGAACCTGGCTGCTGTTGCTTTGATAGAGATGAACTTGAGCTTCCCTGAGAGAAAGATGCATGTAATCCCCTAGAAGAGGACACCTCTTTAGGAAACACAGAGTGGCTGCTTGCTCTGTCACTGCCCTCTGTTACATCCTTGTCATCATCTTCCTGCAATTCTTCATTACTCTGGGATGAGGTGTGAGATGGGAGGCGCCGGCCCCTTGAATGCAGTAAGGAAGGACTGGTTTGTGCCCTCTGTGGAGGCTCTGAGTGGGATGTCTTCTCCACTGGAAGATGAGAGGGGAATACCTTTCTAGGCAAAGACACACTTGGTTTTGATCGAGCAAGCATTTCTTTTACCTCTCGACTGTCCTGCTCTTCAGGCTTGTGTTTCAAAAGAGAAGATTGTAATAGGAAATGCTTTTCTGGAGCAGCTGACTGACTTTTCTGTTCTTCTGAGTTGGAGTGGGGTGTTTTTTCACCATGTGTCTCTCTGAGATGAGAATTAGACTCACCCTGTGGATTTCTTCTCTTGGAATACGCTGATGAAGAAGACTGCCTGGAAGAGGGTAGAGAAGGAAATAAGGGGTTTTCATCTTGTGAGTCGTCCCTATGATTCTTATCAACATCCTTTCCACTGGATTTGGTACTGGTGGAGGAGCGAGAGTGAGGTGAAGTGTGACCAGAAACAGCAGATGTCGAGACTGACACTGCAGCTAATTTTGAATCCTTCCATGTGTGAGAACTGGAACCTGATGGTAGCCTTGTCTGCTGTGACCTAGAACTGGGCTGTCCTGCTTTGTCCTCTGCCTCTTCACTGTCAAACTCATTATGGCTATCAGGAGCACGGGAACCTGCTGATTTGGAAGTGGATTGATGTGAATGACCTAGAGAGCCAGACCTACTACGATGGCCTAAGACAACCTCATGTGGGAGAGCAGACTGTCGACTGGATGGCAAAGCCAGGCGACTAGGCTCTGAAGTTTTAGAAGACACTTTCACCAGCATGGGGTCTGGCTTCCCTTCCACATTACCCACAGGATCATTACTTTTGGCAGGCAGAAGATGGGAAGAGGTTTTAGAAGGTACATTATTGCTGCTTTGCCTCAGTTGCTTTGTTTCATTATCTGTGTATTTGGGAACAGACGAGGCAGTAGAGTGTTGTGCTGGGGATGGTAACAGTGCTGGTGGCTCACGTTTCTCTGTGCTCGTCTGCCGTGACACTTCTGATGTGTGGGTTCGAAGAGAAGTCCTCCCTGAGGCAAGGACAGGGTGGACTGGATGACTAGGGGACAAGGGTTTAACATTCCTCCTCTGGTCCTGGGCTTTTTGTGGTGACATTGGAGCTTCTTGCGAGGAATCATGATCATTTGTCACCTCCTTGGATTGGAGATCAGGTTTCTCCTCTTCTGTCTTTCTAGAAGGTAACTGAGATTTATTTAAGACCCCTCGAGTCAAGATTTTATTCTTATATTCAGAAAGAAGACTCTTTTTATCACTAACATTAGGTGAATGAACAGATGGCTGACTAGAAGAAGGTGATGGATGGGCTTTTGAAGAAACAGAAGAAGTTTGAGAAGGAGATGAGCCAGCATTCCCAGCCCTTTTAGCCTCTGAATTATCTCGAATATTTGTCTTTTGCTGAGCAACTGAATCCTCATGAGCATCTAGGGGCAAAAAAAAGTATTTATTCACAACAATAGAAGATGCACAAAAAACTGACCAAGAGAAGAAACCACCCAGGTAGCAGGAACAAAACAATGTATAAGAAGACAAGATGATAATTATTTCTGTATTAACCAGGTTATGGAGTACAGCTGAGTTAAATTTTGGGTTGCAGAGAGGTACCCATGTGGAATTATTGTAGCTTGAGTAAAACTTAGAGCGACTAAAATCCAATATCTAAAAGCAGGGACTGCAACAACCTTTCAGTGAAACCAAATCTTCAGTAGAATTTAATCATGTGAATGGCATGGTGCTGTATTATCCCACGTAAGGCTGTAGCCCACAATTTTAGTTAACCCAGCAAATATTCTGTCCCTACAACAGTATCTTTTTGGCAAGAAGCAAACCCAAAGAGTAGTATCTGAGTAACTTTCAAGAGCAGGGGTTGTTAGGAATAGAGCAGCCAAATACCAAATAATTGCACTCTTCGGCCTTTGTACAGCAAAAGCCCATAGTGTTGCCATGCAGTAAATAGAGTAGAGCATGCATTTATTTAAGATGTTAAAATGTCCATATGATGTCCTCTCACATGCTGTAGAGTGACAAACACTTATTTGGACAATATAGTGATGAAAAGAGCTAACAGAAACAGTATTAAGGAAGTAAAATTCCCTGGGTTAAATGAAATGCAGAGGAGTTAAGTCTGTAAAAATTAACACAGCTGGGACCAAGGCAAGAATGGGCAAACTACACAACTAGTTCACAGCTTGTTGCTCACCTGCTGGGATGGCGACACTGAAGGCTTTGGACTGAGGACCTGGTCCCCTCCTGTTTGCTGCACGAATTTTGAAAATATAGCGTTCCCCGGCCTGAAGACCGTCTATTATGGCTGATGTTGTAGCTCCAGAGTAGGTGATGGACTTTGCTCCAAATGGTTTGAGAGCCGGGGCGTATGAAAGAATGTATTCTGAAATGATTTGGCAGACGGTTGGAAGGAGGAAACTGAAAACAGTCCTGTTTCCAGCGGACAGACTGTATGGGTAGGATGAATTAGAACGTGCATTACTAAAATTAATACACTAGCAATGCACGCCGAGTCAACAGCTGGAGTATAAAGACGTGAGAGAGAGGCATATAAAGATATATATGTAGGTAAGTAGAACATTAGTTCGTCTTAACTGACAAAACCAAATCACACCAACGACCTAATGACTGAGACAGAATATGTTAGCTATACCTTTGTAAAAATGCATAAGGAACAATGCCCATCAGAGTGAAGTGTCATCAAGGGGAGTCAGACGACAGCCGTACACACTTCCAGAGAAGGTGTGAGGGCCATGAGAAAATTACAGCAACAACTACTACGCTGCTTGGTGTGCTTCACCAGGGGACCTTTTCTATTTGTTTCTGGACACCATCTAATAAAGGGGGGAAAAAAGAGTCTTCTGAAAAATATAAGTCCTCTAAATCAGAAATAGCAGAGGAAATCTACAAAGAGAAACAGCACTGGAGGCAAAAAACCTGTATGAACACTGCCATGGAAATATGTGCTGTCCTACTATTTGTGGAAATCTAGTCTGAAAGGCTGTGCAAATGCTAGGTAGTGCACATTGCTATGATCAGAACATATGTTTTGTTATGGCTCACGAACTGCAAGCACATTTTAGACTTCCCAACTGAAAGAGAAATTTTGAACTTACTGATTAGCTACCAAGATATTTGCAATCAACAACACATGACACAGAGAATATTGTTCCAAAACACAACTTGCTCACAATGTGGACAACACACAATTGCATTGCTGATGGTAGCTATGTTCATCAGCAAATAAGAATGTTAGATTTTTTTCTTTTCCACAGAAATTATTTAGAAGAAGAACAAAACTGTGTATTCACATAACTATCATTCAAAACATCAGTACTAAAATCAGGTGACATCATTCATTGCTCTTAATTATTTTCTGATCCTAATTCCCAACACCGTTTTGACACAGCTATACTCGCACTGTACTGTAAGGCCCTAGTCATGCAAAAGCAGTTCTTCCAGTCCGCTGTGGTGAAATTCTACCAGTTCCAAAGGCCATATACTCATTCCTCAGCAGTGCTGGAGCCTGAGGGGCAACCCCATGAAAACACCAAAGCACTTATCTTTAATCTTGGAAATGATATTACTGCAGTCAAACATAAAATTTTCCAGCAGAGTCTTTGTTTAGAGGAGTTTTAGCTGTAACCTACAGGTAAAAGTCATGCCTGGATGATTGAGGTTCTTATTCAGAAAAGATAATTCTGCCAGAAAATAACACCCCTGTGCATTTGTCAGATAGGAGCAATGTCATGTCTGTACTACAAAATCAAAATCTAACACACTGTGCTTAACTATAGCCAGGGCTGCACACCACGTCAGAGAGAGCAAAGCAAGGTCTTGTTGCCACTTGAGAAACTCACCCTGCTCTCACCTTTGAGTTTCAGATTACTGTAATACCTGTGCTCTGTCTTAGCTTTCTGTATTGAAAGACATTTCACACCTATAGGAATAATCATGGGCATGAAGAGGAATCTTCCCTCTATACGCCCCAAGGAGTGCAGGTAAGATCTCAGACATATGCAGGTTTCATTTTCTTTTCAAATCCTTTGTAAGAGGCACAGGTATTGGACAAAACATGGGTTTTTATAATGTGATGGGTTTGATAAACCCCAAAAAACTTAGATTAAAGCCTTAGTATAGTTCTTCAGCAAGCCTCAGTTTTGGGCCATGGGGCTCTCTGTAGATTCAGAGGGACAGGCAGCACCTGACTTAAGTAACCAACTAGGTATTTCATATCATATGACGTATGGGCAAGTATAAAACCAGTGGAGACGTGTTCTCCTCCCCTTCTTCTCCCCTGGTGTGCTGTAAGAGGACATGCCGTGAAGCTCTGAGTGATAGGCCTCGCCATTCCCTTAAGCAGCTTTGGTCTTTGGGAAGTAAATACTTTTGTTTTGTTTGGGGTTGCTCTTTCCCTCTCTTAGCTGGGTGTTCTTCCCGGGAAACATCTTTTGGGGTGTGTTTTAATGTGGGTCTGGGTGGTGGAATCTGTGTGTTGTTGGGAGGGAAGTTTCGGGTAAAGTTATTTTTGGTTTTTCTTTTATATTTGTACACATATGTATTGTAAATTTGTGTAAATACATACATATATATATATATATATATATAAATAAGTTTTTCAGTTTTAAGGTTTTTTTCCCTCACTCCTTTGCTGAGACTCCACGCTGTTCTGAGGGGCTTGGCATTTTGCCATGGTCAAAACCAAAACAACAATAACTTTTAAGGTCTGCCAGCTTTCTCTCTCCACAAAAAACCCCGCAATAATGCCTGAGCAGTCAGAGTGCCATGATGGGAAAACTCTAGAACATAATGGCATCTTTAAAAAGCAGAAACATATCTTTTTCTGAAAACAGGCTCATATTCCTTGTGTTAAGAAATAAGCCACATATAGCTCATCAAAATAAAGAAAAAAAAATCAGTATTTTATATGCAAATGCATTTAATGTTCAGCTGAAAAATAAAACAATGTATTAGAAGGCATGGTAAGCTGTGAATCATTTTGTTTTCCTTTAAGATACACAGGAGTTGCTTTAATTGCAGAAACACTGGTGTAGCTTGAGATAACTCTCAGATGGTTACTGGAGGACATTTTCTCCCATTATTTTAAGATGTGGTATAAATATATAAGGACAAGGTTGAAAAACAAAAGGATTAAAAGATGAAAATTCTGGATTACCATGTGCTATCAAAATGACCATCAAGTGCTAATTTAGTGATTTTATTTAGCCAGTAAAAATACTTTGTCGTTTATTTAGTTTAAAAATGAGACCTCTCCTGTAACACCTCATACTCAAGAAAAAACACCATATATTAGACATGTATAAGCATTCAGCTCTTGAATATTAAGTATCTTTAAAATTATTGTCTTGGATGAATCATCTAATGATCAGCAGACAAAAATGCACAAAGGCCTACAGACTGCTCAAAATTAGGAACAGATCTGAAATTTCAGATGAAGTCCCTGCATGACCCTACTTTAAGAAATAATAATTCTTGGACACAATTGCAGGTCCACTGAAGCAATTGGCAAGACTTCCACTGACTTCAAAATGGCAGGAATTCCACCACCACCCTGGAGAACACATAGAGTAGGTCTTGTATGCTGAGACAGTACACTTCCCTCCAGGCCAATGGTTTTTTAAATTCTGAAATGCTACAATGCTGATAAGGTGCCTCCAAAAATTTGTACAATTTGAGAACACAATCCCGTCAACCACTGAAGAACAGGAGAGGCCAAAAAATCAGCCTGTCCATTTTCTCTGGGAAACGGGGAAAAAAAATCCCAGCAAGACTTTTTATAAATACTATGCAAAAATATAGCCACGGACAAATTACCTTTATGAGTACGTACAATAATGTTATAGTACACAAAATTTATGCATATCTGCTAAAATCACAATTGGTACTTGCTTCTAAAACTGAGGCTTTCCTTCCATGATAACCTAGAAATAAATCACAAGAAAAACTCACTTTCTTGGCAACTACCCAACTTTTCCTTCTTCACCTAATTCTTACAAATCCTTCTGGAAACTTCCTTCTTGAACTCCATTTCAACCTGCTTATTAATGGAAGAAGAGGTAAAAGGTGCATGCATGATACTCCGGGAAGCTCTGTGACATTCCATGCACAAAGCATCAATGGCTTCTCAGTGCTGCTGTGGAGACACTGGGTTGGAAACATGAAAATATTGCTCAGGTACAAGCCACTAACAAGAGAAAAACTACTGGCACAGCAAATGTTCCAGCTTACTGCGAGGCAGAAGTCTGGCCGAAGATCAGCTCCTTGAGGGAGTTAAAAACCAACACTGGTAACTCACCTTTGACTTTTCCCTCACTCTCTGGGAGAGCATCCCAGGATGCTGCTACAGAGGTTGGTTTCCCCTTTAGTGGCCAAACATCCAAATTTTCAGGTGCACTGGCAGGAGCTGTGAAACAGCCATATGTAGAAGAGGCAAGTAAGAAAGGTGAATCAACACAGCATACACCTTTTGCTTTATCTTCTCATGGCAGAGATTCCTGTATGGCTGTTTCAAATGTGAAGAGCACACATGGCTCAGGTCCATGCATGCCTCTGTTACATGTCTCTCACACTACCATAGCAAAATTTTATTCCGTATTTTTAAGAACAGGCTGTCTGCATGAGACTGCTACTGTGGCTTAGCTGGAATAACATGGTAATTTGGTTGCTATGGGCCACTTCTCAGTAACAAATGCGCCTGACAGCTTCTCCAAGGTGGAGGAAAGATTTAACTCTGCCCACAGAGTGGGATGGAAACCACCCTGCTCTTCTGACTGAAGGGGCTCACCCAGCTGCAGGGGTATAAAGTGCTGACTCGTCCCACAGAAATACCCCCTGTTCTCGTCGCACCACAAAGGCAGCCCTGGTGTGCTGTCCAGGGCACTACTGCAGGGATGCAGGCAGTAGCAGGGAGCCTTTGCCCATTTTCCCAACACTCTGCTGCCCCAGGTAACCACTTATTCTGGCTTTGCCTCCTGTCAATCCTATTCTGCATCTCAAATCCTAAGTCTTGTGGTACTCCAAGGAGCTTCAGAATACATACCTGCCTCCGGGGTTCGTTGGTAAACAGACACACTCCATTTGCCTTCCTTCTCTCCCTCCAAGATTTGAATGGCAAACTCATACATCGTGTCTGGCACTAGATTCTCCACCAGTGCCCGCCTGTTGGACGCCTGCTTGTAGTCCCACCTTGCGGATTCCCCCTTTTCCCGATAGCGAACATTATATTGCCTGTGATCAGAAACACAGGAAAATAAAAATTCACACATGGAAATCTAGTATTAGCAGAATCAGAGAGGGACAGGGATGCTTTGCCCTCAGCTAGCCTGCTGGGGCTTACTGAGGAACCTATGAAAATGCAAACGACAAAGTACCAACACCACCAAAACCCAGTATCTTTTAAACAAACATTTTTGTCTTCCTCTAATGAAGCGTGGTCACTTTCACCTCAAAAGACAGACCACTCTTTCCAGATTCTTACTCAAAACACCCTCTTCACCAGGAGGAAGCCACAGAATTTTCAGAATGGAGCCAGGCATCCCAGGGGGCTCCACACCACCATCTCACTATGCCATGGCTGTGAGCATGGCCAGAGGGCTGGGAGCCCCTTGCTCCCAGTGCAGCACCGGCTTGGTTCCCATGTTTCTGCCTAGATAACTGCTTCCATAGGGAAACAGAGAACATCTGAAATTACCAGTTTTCCTGCTGTGACCCTCAGGGTATTTCAGCATCAGGTTGCACAGCTTTTCAGTGTTCTCAGGCTGAGCAACACAATCCAGTGTTTTCAGACCTTTGGCAGTTTCCAGCCCATTTCCCTGTTTGTTTTGGTCTCCAAGTGCTGTGGGATGCTGCTGCAAGCCAAGCTCTCCCACTCACAGGAGCCCCTGACCTGTTCAGCCTCAGTTGCATGGGGCTTCTGGAGGGTCAGAGGATGCAGGGTGCCACGACAGGTGTCCTTCCCATTACAGTGATGTTTCCTTCACCCCTGGTATGATCATCTCAAAACTGTAGTCTGTTTTGCCAATGCAACTCAACACCTCACCTCTGTGGGTTGTGCCCCATCCCCCCCATCTTCTTTCCCCATGTATGCATGGGGATTTGCTAACCATGGTGATATACCTGCATTTAAATAGCAAAATACCCACAGCTGAGGCTGGCAGCATTCAGAAGCGATGTAAACCCCTGTATTCCAGTACTTACACAGATCTCTAAATACTAACAGTGCTGGGAGCCAAGCTAAATTATTCTCATAACCAACAGTAATTAAATAACTGCAAAAGCATTCAGTAGTGCATTGGCAGCAGTTCCCCTTGAGTATCCATTTAAAAAACATAGGACTAACTACCTATTTGCTGCAACCTTCTGTTTTTCATAGAGTGGATCTGTCCAAGCAACGAGCACAGACTGAGATGACATAACTCGAACAGTTATGTCTTGTGCCACCTCCACCTCTTCCTCCTCTGGAATGGCAAAACAAAACAACATATCAATAACAACATTAGAGTTCTCATAAAAAAACAGTCAATGTCTTCAACTGATGCTATAATACTCACACAGCATAGCTGAATTAAAAAGACAATTAGGAGTGGAAAACCAAGTACATTGATTACTGATGGTATCCCATGGAAACACCATTTATTTTGTTAGTTGTCTGCCTACAAGACCAGAGTACTAACGTATTTTACAGTCCTTCAATACTCTATCAATGCCCAAACTATTACTTATAGCAAATGTTTTATTAACATACTGATATTCATCATCTCTGGCAAACTCACTGCTAGAGCTGCCTGGAGAGTAGAAATTTCATCTTATGAAAAATTTCAAGATTTTAAAATTTGGTTTCATTTTGAAGGGTAGTAAAACTTTCCTCAAAAAATTCTTCACAAGGGAGAATTCTTGCATCTTTGTTTTTGAGTGCTTCAAACAGGTTATTTGAATTCAGCATTTAATTTTGGTATACAAGACAAATAAAAGCAAATGAAAAAATCATTGAAGTGGTTTATTTTGACATTTCAGAGTATCTTTTGCAAACAACTTACAAAATTTTAAAATTAAGTGAAACTAATTTGATTTTTTGAGGCTTTTAATATTGATGAGGCTTCCTTTTCTATCTGTCCATCAAAGCTTTTCTAGTCTAGTCTATCTACTGGCCCATGAAAGGCACAGAATGTACAAGGTGAAACCTTCCAGCAGCAGTTTTCCAGACAAGTAACACTGGAAATAATATTGATGCCTCAGGAAAGGAAAGAAGCCAGTAAACTTCAGAGTTTGATTCCTTTCTCTTGGGATCTTACTCATGTATGACTGAAACTGAAGCAAAGATTGCTCTTCTCTTCGGCAGGTGGCACATTACCTTGAAACCCATCACTGTCTGCACAGATGGCAGACAGCAGGGAGGCACATTTCACCTCTTCCAATCAGGTTTTTAATGCAGAGGGTCTTCAGGCAGTTCTAGATTTTCCAAGCCAAACAGCTACTACACAAAAGTAGCCGAGAGGACCCACCTACTACTCACAAGTGGCTTAGGGGACCTATTAATAAAGTCTTGCAATGGGAGCACCTGAAGAGAGAAAGTGAGCATGAGAAACGGAGGGCATCACCTCCCCAGAAAGGATGTGAGGTGGGATTTCAGTACACGGCAGTTTTCAGTTCTGACAAACCTCTCAGGCACATGGTGTGATTCTTGGGGTGTCCTGTGCAGCACTGGGAGCTGGACTCAACAGTCCTGCTGGGTCCCTTCCAACTGAGCATATTCTATGATTCTATCACTGTGCATGACATTTGTCAATAGATAGAGAGGAGGAGATGAAAGGAAAAAAACCAAAAACAAACCAAAGGGCCAACTCAGAAACTCAATCAACCATATTGCAGAGTTGTATTATTACATCAATCCTGCTTGTGTTAAAGAAGCAATTGGAGACATCCATAAAGCTCTTTAACATGCAGAGAAAAACCTAGCAGCTCCAGCATCAAAAGATTTGCAGTCTAAAAATCACAAAGCTGTCTCTTTGTATCCACTTGTCTCCATTCACTGACACCAGATGTGAAAGAAACATACCTGTGACTTTTCTTTTAGTTAAAGATGACCGATAGACAGGTTGGCTCCGTCCTTGGGAGCTCCTTGTTGGCAGCGAAACCACGTGAACTGACTCAGAGGCTGTACATGCAGGGGAAAAACAGAGGCTTTCCTGTCACCTTTTTCATTGGAAAGAAATAATGGATTTCAGAGCGGTCCCACCACATGCAAGGAGAATATTGGCTATGGCTCTTCCCTTCACCCTTTCCCTCTGCTGTTAATATGAGTAACTCACACATCATTTCTCTTTAACACAGCATCAAGTTCTACAATTTCTACCCTATTCTCTAGATGATACCCTACCTCTGTTAAGAACACATTACAGAGTACAGTCATAGCAAGCATTTTCATTTATAGGATGAAGGCTTTTTGATGGCTAGGACAACACGTGATCTGTGATCACCTAGCAGCCAAAGGGAATTACAGAAGCGTGCTAGCTAAACTGGGTGCTATCAGGGAAATCTAACTCACCTAGTTTTCTTGCTTCCTGGTTTTGTCGCTCTTGCAGCATTGGAGCATAGCTCATCCTTCGGCTGCTCTCTCCATACCCGCGGGGATAACCTTGGGATCTGCTGCGTGGACCTCTGAAACCTGCTGCATAAGGTGCCTTCCACCGAAAAGGTAACTTGCCATCTGGAGACTGGGCACGCACTCTCAGAGGTCTGTTTGGCATGTCCTTCTCTTAAAAAAATAAACAAACACACACACAAACCCCATCACAGTTATTATGAAGCATATGACATATATAGCAGTCCACGTATGTCTGTCAAAAACACATCTATTAACATCAGAATAAAACGCATAATTTTATAGTTTTTTAATTTTTTCTATTAGACTAAATTTCAGGAACAGCAAGTTTCTAAGCACAGTTTACAATACTCCATGGTGTCTTTTCCCAGGCCTTTCAGACAGACTGGTGCAAGGCACCAAAAGTGAAAACATACTGTAACACCAGGACTCCTGCCAGAAACTGGAGATGTCTTGTAGCTTTCCTGTTTAATGTTTTCCTTTTCCTTTTTTTTAATCCCCTTTCCCTAATTCAAGCAGATCAGTACATTACTTTTTTGGCAAGTGCTAAAGTTCAGAGTAAAATGAAGCACAGAACTCTTCCACTATTTTTAAACTTTTATAAAGCAATCCATATTAAAAGCAGGTTCCTTTCCCCTAAAACCATCACTAATGGTTCTGCTCACCAACAGACTCATATTTAAAAGGTCTGTTCTGCACATGCTTCAACTGTTGAAGCTGAACTTCCCAAACTCCCATTATATGATCCCTTGAGCATCCAGCACTGTAACAGCTACCCTAAGCAAGTTAGGTTTTTCACATCTGCAGGCAAGCTGGTGGCATTCTTTTAAGAAGTGCCACTGATACAAGGATTACTCAAGCAACCAGTTTGGTTCTCTGAACAGCATCTCCAGTCTTCACAGCATTCTCCATTGTCCATGACCTGCACTATGTTACTGTGCAGGCTGAAAGCAGCACTGATAGCAGGAAGAAAGGGGCTGGCAGTACCACCCAGGACTGAGATCTGTCATACTTGTAGCAATTTTTGCCTCTTATCTTTTACATTCTGCAATCACAACGGGTTTTTCTGTCTTTTCCAGTTACGCCATTCCACCAAGCACAGAGTTTACACACTGTATTCACACCCTCTCACTCACTGGCTATGCTAACCATTGCAAACACGGCAATGGCAAGACAACAAGGGACTGGGGCAGAGACCTGACAAAGACATGGACAGATAACAAAAGACAATGCACCAAAGTACCAGTTCAGGTGCTCATATTAATTCATTGCAACACTTAAACATTTTACCTTAAGTATGTATTGATGGCTGCATGTCCCTATATATGCCAAAAGTAGGTATTTTTCCAGTATTTCTGCTGTGACCCCTGCTATAACCAAACTACTCACTGGTCTTGATCTGCTGACAAGGTTGCATTTTCTTAAGACACTCCCAACACATATTCTTCTGCTAAATTATCATTTGGAAGGAATCATAGCAACCCTCAGAGCTGTTTGCAGAGCTTCTCTTGAAATCCCGGTGAGAAATACAAGGCTTCAGTGCTGATGAGGTGTATAACATATACAGAGAACCACACAAGTTGCAGGGAACTCTGCTTTTCTACTGAAACACTGGGCAGCAGCTCAGCATGGTAAAGCTTCCTTTTTTATTTTGCCTACAAAGACATGAATCATCAGTTTAAACACAAGGACTTCAGTAGCTTGTCTCTTCTGGTGGTGCTCCTCACCACTCCAGCAAAATGAAGCAGCTATAAAAGCAGATTGATCAGCCAATTAAGCTGATTTTACAGACAGTTTTTGTTGCCAGAGTAGTATATATTAGCTGGATCACAGCAGTAGAACGGTCCCAGGTGTTTAACAAACAATAAATGCTTTTTGCTTGACAATAAATACAGTTGTTTTCAGAAGGGTCCCTGACCACTTTCCAAGGAATGTTCTTAGTGACATACTCTATTGAAAAAACGGCCTGCTCCTGAGTGGTTTCTTTTTTGGCTCTCCCAAGCACTTGCTCAGCACAGATTTCAAAAGCTTATGAGTCATTGATTATACAGGTACACATCCTTCATTCCCAGTACCACCATAGAGAGCTGAAAAAGGTAAAATCCAAGTTGGGATGGACAACTGGACATCCCTTCTCAACCTCCTGTTCAAAGACAAACTACCTCTAACACTGTGAGGCAAGACCTGGCTTTCTCTAGCTCAGTCTTCAAAACCTCCCAGGATGAAGAGGTCACAGCTTCCCTGTGGACCTGCTTCAGCACTGCATCACCTGCCTATGGTGAAAGCTTTTATCATAGAATTGTTTAGGTTGAAAACCTGTTTAGGTTAGTTCAACCTTTAAATCAGCACGGCCAAACCCACCACTAAACCATGTCCCTAAGTGCTGTATCTACATGTCTTTTAAATACCTCCAGGGATGGTAACTCAACCATTTCCTCAGGCAGCCTGTTCCAGTGCTGGACCACTCCTTCAGTGAAAAAAAAAATTTCCTAGTATTTGATCTAAGCAATATTTCCCCTCAACCAGCCACGCTCTCGCAGGCACCTGTGGCTTTTGCCAGGTTGCAGTGCAAGCACACCGTGCTGGTTTCCTCCTGGTGGCCCCATATGCTCACTGGCCCAGGGCAGCTGGGAGGAACTGCAGCCCATCAGCTCTGCTTCCCCAGTCAAAGCTGAAGCTTTCATCTGGAATTAAAATAGAGTTGTAAGGGACAAAGAATACAAAAGGAACCAGCCCAGCCAGAGAGCCATACAGAAAGTATTCAATCTAAAACAAATGCAGTTTTAGGCAAGAAGAAGTTTATCAACCCTAGAGCTTAATGCAGGGGATCAGCTGAGGTTTAAAAATCAGGACTTTCCAAGGCTTCAATTACTTTCCTCATGGTAGCACCATACTCTACTGCTCATTGTTCCTACTTCACTGGTTTTTTCCAGTTTCTATTTATCTTTCCTTGTCACAGTTTGACCAGCAGAAATCGAAGGCACCTGGAATGGAACTATCAGAAATTGTTTAAATGGCTTTGCTGATAACTGCTGATCCATCAAAACCAGTGTTTTCATGTGAAGTCTGTGCCAGGCTTCACAATAAAGGTATTTATCATTAAAAATTAAGAGCAGCAGTAGAAGCTTGCCATAGGCCAGGAGCCATCAATCTGGTCCTGGACTCAGCCACACAGAGAAAGAAGATGAAGCTGGGCTCACACCTCCACATATGTGTACCTGCTGGGCTTCTGTCCTGTCAGGCTTAATCATGCCAAAAAGACAGCACTTCCCAGTCAGGACATTTCCTACTCCTTAAGTCCCCCATAGGACAGAAAGTCATAGTCTTCTGCAGTCACAGCACTTGCACCTCAGAATTCTCTTTCTCTGGTCTCCCGCTCTCATCTTGGCTCTGGGAAAGAGTCTGGATTTCCACAAGGAGGATAATCCTGGGACAGTAGAGACTAAGCAACAGAAAAGGTCACTGTGTCCTAAAGACCAGAGTTTGGTCCTCCTGGCCAGGCTCATTCATCTTCAAAAAAACCCCAAACCAAACCAACAGCAATAGCAGCAACAAAAACCACATGCGCGCGCGCACACACAGACACACACACACAGACACACACATACAGTTGTCCTGAACAAGCTACACTCATCAGGGAAGCAATGGCAGGAGCAAGAAATAAATCCCATGCACCATTTAAGTCATTCATCTTCCAATGGAGCCCATTCCTGTGGAGATACTGAACTCACCAGGAACAATAGTCTTGAACAGTCGTATAAAAATTAGATGAGGCTGCCACCACAGGTCAAGCACTATGAGGACAAATCCCATCACCTTCCTGCATCACTAGGATACCATTCACTGTACATCTAGGTGCTGGACGTGAACCCAGACATGACATGATCTGAACCAACTCAAGAGACTACACAGTGGATTTTTTGTCACCCTGGGCTAAAGAAAGCTAGACCTCTCAAAAAATCAAAGCATCATTTCAATCCTAGATCAAAGGAGACAAGAACAGGTGCACAACGTCCACTCTGGTAAAAAAAATCAACTAGTAATCATCTTCGGAATTCATCAAAAGAGTTCCCTGTAATTAAATAAAAATAAATCCTTTTCTATATTCTGGAAAATGAGAAAGAGTCACTCCCTTGTATTCTCTTCAGTGTAGAAATCCAACATTACCTAGAGTTGCAGGAATTTGTGTATAGTATCTTGGCCCCAAAAAAGCAGGGCTGATTAAAGCCTTGGTATTGATTTTTCACAGATGAAACATCCACTAGTATTGCCAAAATTTCTGTGCATGTCAGTACTGTAGGAGAACATTGTACAAATTATGTAAGTCCAAAGCATGAGGTCTAAGCTGAGGGCAAAACATCCTCTAAACAACCACACAAGGAGGCAGCTTGCACTTGCCAAATCACACAGACTCTTCAGAGGGTCTCATCAATTATCTAGCAAAGGAAAACACAAAATAGCTCCAGAAGAAAAGTGAAGGACTGACCCCTAGTAATCAATCTAACTGTAGGGAAAAACATCCCAAGCAACCCAAACCTAATAAGATACAAGCACAAAAATGGTTGAAATTTGAGGTCACAAAAAAATCAGACATTTCAGTTCATCACCACAAGTTTAGGTACAAATTTTTCCTTTTGCCTTCCCTAGTCAACAAAAAAAATTCTACACTTTGCTTCCACATGCCACAACTTCAGGACTGGAAAACTGGACCTATAAAAATGTGTTCTGCTGCAAAGAGGACGCATAGTTGGCACAATCCGTAGACAACATCCATATCATTTATAAACAACTATTAACTTCTCTTTTCACTTCAGGCAGAAGTCTGTAAGACTAAACCCAGTGACCCACCCATGGACAAAGTAACAGCTTGAAAGCAGAAGTTGTAGCTGCTTAGATATAAAAAAGTCATCAGATGGACAAAAATGGCAGCTGGCAAATGAAATACCACAATGGGCAACTTGACCAAAAACCATCATAGTCTGCACTGCAACAGCAAACTGGTGGGAATTTTTGGGGTTTAGGGATTTTGGGGTTTTTTTTTTTGGAAGGGGAGAGGCAGGGAAGGAGGTGTTTTCTTTTTTATTATTATTTTTAACTTAAATTCTAAGCATCAAATGAGACTCTGGACCCTGGATTTAAGACTACTGCTGTTTACCAGCCAAAAGAATATAGAAGATTAAATAAAATGTGCTGAAGTGTTCAGTTCATTCATCCTCCTCAAAGAGCAGATCCTTGTCTTAAGAAGTCCTTAACTGCTTCCTAAGCTCAATCAATTGTCTTCTGAGGTAGGAACCTTTCACCACTACCGTCTGCAATCCAGTTTTAGAGCTGAACAACTCAGTTTATAAACACCCTGTAACATTCCTCCCAAACCCCACCACCAGGACTAGAAAAGTACCTCAGCCAGATGTGATTCCTGGATCTCTGAGCTATTTCTTTGGGAAACAACACTACTATACCATGCATTCTTATAAGCGTCCAAGCCCTATCACCAAGAAGGCATCACCTGTACCTGCAGCAAAAACTGATAGTGAATTAATGAAAAGAAAGAGGTATTACCTTTTGATTCTTCAGCTGGAAACTCTAAATTTAATTCAATTTGTGAGGTAAGACTCTTTGTAAAACATTCACACTACTAAAACCTATTGTATTGGCCAGTCCTAAATGCAACTGCTTGAGTGGTGATACTCAAGTTCAGAACACACGTTGCTAACACATCCTAAGGCAGCTCTACAATTGCTTTTTAAAAAAAACTTGAGAAACAAAGACAGGCATCTGCCCAGGGGTGCAGAAAGACTGAGGGATGCCAGCCCCACAGGAGGCATCAAGAAAGCCAGGAAGTAAAGCCTCACGCTCATGTGGCAGTGTTTGTGTAGTGGTTGCATCATGACCAGACCTTCTCCAGGGAAAAGGTTATTGTTTTCAAAAATATTTTGCAACATGATCATTCCTTTCTTCTTCATGCCCCCAGTGGGCACAGTGTTCCAAATGGTGATCTACCATCTTTCAGTAGGTTAATGACTATACATTAGCTTTAAGGGCTGGGACAATTCTGATACACCTTTTTTTTTTTTTCACCCAATTTGAAATAGATTATGAAAAAGACTATTTGAAAAGCAGAAAGCAGAGCTTCACTGTAAAGCCAGGCATCTACAGTTCTGTAGTTCTTTGTGCAACCTAAGGCTTTCAACCCAGCTGTTATTTATGAACAGGAAAAGGAAAATATCATTTTACCATAACTGAAACACATGGGGGAAAGAAAACATCCCATCTTTCTCATCCAGCAATCCACACAGGGGTGGCTATTTTCCTCCTCACCTTCACATACTCCCACTGTTAACTATTGCCATACAGCTATCCCCAAGCCACATCAGCAGAAAAGTAAAGAAGAAAGAGGACAGACAAAATACGCCATGAAGATACTTGTTTTCCACCCAAAAATCTATGCACCGTGTCACTTTGGCAAAGTATTACTGGATTTTTTTTTTTTAAGTTGACGGTTTGATCCAAGCTCTGTTAAGAAAATGTGAGCAATTCGACCAGCTTCAGTGAGGTTTGGATTGTGGCCATCCCAAGAATGGTTCACTCTGCAAAGATATTTCCTGCAGTTGGTGAGCCAGCTCAAGCAGTGCTGATGTGGCCCTCCGAACCAAGATATGCTGACTGCTCTAACTCCACGAGACCCTGGGCTCAATAATTTACTTCAGACCTGACATGGCACAGGGCAGAGCACTAGCTGTAGTGGGGATCTTCACAGCATTGCGGCAGATAACATGTAAATGCCGAAGTATATGACCAGAGAAAGTAGGACAGAAACAGGAGAACAAATCCATCCTCAGGCTTCTGGGTCAATAAGTCCCCCAACATTTTAAAACACACTTGTCTTTATGTGGGCTGATCAACTTTATTAATGTCACTAAGCATCAGATCTCGATCTCCACCTGGAAATAAGTTAATCGGCTAAAGCAGTGGAAGCGACACAAATCCTTTGTTTTTTGCAGGACAAAAAAATTGCTCAGTTCATTTCCACACGCTTCTACTTGGCGCAAAAGTGCAGACTGGAACACTTTAGTTCCTGCAAAGCACAATGGAATGTGTGCCATAATTCATCGGGCTCCAGTCAGGAGTTTTGGGCAGAGGACCAGTATCCAATGGTAATGTCTGATTTAAGGAAAGCAATTCATTATACATCTGTAGAGGCGTTACCTGGCATCTGGAGAACATTCTTTACATTGACAGCATCAACAGAAGTTTCCAGTGCTCCATTTGAAAAACACTCTGAATTCTAAGCACAGTGGACCAGGCCATTTTTCAAACTCAGCAACATATTTCTACACGATTAATACATGTATTAACTTGAGAACAACAAACAGTGAGTTACTGAAGGTTTCACATTCTCCCACTGATGTCCACGCACAGGTTTCCTCCTGCATCAGCAACCTCTGTAGGGAGCCCACTGAGGCTGTAGCCCAGCCTCTGTCGCACACCCACTGACTTTGGATGCCTCACATCTGGGCTTCTCCAGTAAACAAACAACTGTGGTGGCAAAACCCCCCAGAAAACCCAAAGGGACTGTCAGAGGACACTGCAGCCATGGCTCTGGTCTGCAAGTACCTATCCAGGGTGTGGTGCTACACCTGCCTCTTCACAGAGTTGGAGGAAAAGTGGTACTGGAATGACAACAGCTTTGGGGGCTCCTTGTGCAGACAGAGCAAGTGAAACCAGCTGGCAAAGGTAGTGGCTTGCCTTGACCCTTTCTGACTTCATCCCCAGGCTGAGCTGGTGGATTAAGAAGCACTTCTGCTACAACAGCAGGACAGAAAAGGGGTCATAACCAGTTTATTTCAAGATACTTTCCTACCAAAGATCCCCTTCTCACATCCTGACCCTGGTCATTACCTCCATTTGTTCTATACATGGCAGAGCCATCATGTTCAAAGTCATAACTAGTCTGTGTCCTCCTCTGCACGTGTCATGTCTCCATTGTCAAACACATGCCCTAAACCAAGATGTTTTTCTAACAGCTCAACATCATTAAGTTTGGAGGACAAGGCAGAACACCCATGAGCAGTACAGCTCTGTGGGATGCCACAGCATCTGTATGCACAACAGCTTCACCTCTGCCTTTTCTGACACATCCAAAATTATATGTGTACATACTTCTACTGTGATAGTATCTAGCAGCAAAAAGCATTCCAAATACTATTCCAGACCATGAAAAAGAGCCTGGTAGCTGGTCCATAAATCATAACAACAATTTAACATTTACCCTCAACTGACTTAACCAACCACCCAACCATGTGAACAGGCTTCCACGAGCTCTGCTGCAGAAACAGTGTGGGTTGCTCCCTCTAATGTAGGCAGAGGACTCAGCATTCCCAGTTCCTCTGGGACATACTCCAGCACTGCCACAAGGACAGGAATGCAACTTTAACTTGGAGTTTACTGATTTTCTATTGCTTAAGGCTTTCTAACACTAACATTTGTGAAAAAATGAGGTATACATATAATAATAAAGACATGTGCATGGAGCCTGCATAACAACAAGAGGACAAAAAACCCAAATAGTCAGAAGAACTGAGCAGGTGGTTTGTAAGCTCTCCTGGCTGCACAGCTCTGGCCCTTGGGGCTCCTTCTTGCCACCCACGCAACTGCCACCTGGACTGCAAAACACATGGTTTCCATCAGGCCACTGTTTCAGCTCGTGGAGAACTACAGCCCACTCCTCAACTCAGCAGCCACTTCTGGCAGAGTAAAACATGAAAGCCATTCCAGCAGCAGGCCCCCCGAAAGCTTCCAAGCATAAGGCAGTGAGATGGATATGGATGAATATAATATAGACTGTAAAATTAGGTACAGTATGTAGGGTTATAACCCTTCTAAAATAAAATCCTCAATTGCTAAAAGAAAAGGGAGCAACACTTAATGAAGTGTGTACTTTCTATGTCTTAAAAACTTTAATTATTCTCCACATCCCAATAAGCAAAAAACCTGAGAAAAGCTGAACATCTGGCAGACCCATTTTGGAAGTGTTTTTAAAATCAGTTACTCCAAAAGCAGCATTGGAAAGTGGATTTTAGGCCTGTCACTCAAACTATCCCTTTGTCTAGATACATCTTCACCTACATGTCTAATCCTAACTCATATTGATATTACTCTGTTTTTCTTTAGGATTCTCTTCGGTGCATCTTTCAAGGTCCTGATAGTATTAGCTTGCTTACATTTGAAGTATTTGAAGTTCTTCATCTTGTGAAAATAATTTTGTTTCTGGTGAATTGCTCTCATGGCTCAACCATATCAGCCAGAGGTACTGCCAAAGGATTTTTCTTTCTGTGCAAGATTTTTCTTTCTGACTCCAGCTGTTCCTTAAGAGTCCAGAAAACATAGGCTAAGAGCACAGCTGGATTAGTTGGCATCATAGTAAAATTAGGCTTATAGCCTTTAAGCTTTACATAACAAATAAAAGTCAAATTCATAATATTTGAGTGAGTTTCAAATGTATATATAGGTAGCCTCTTAATTTTTGTTTACTAACTTCAACTCTAACCTTTTCCTAGCTTAAAAATGGAAGGCTGCAAGGAGGGACAGGACATCTGTGGTACTCCACATTGACCCAAAGCTCCCTGGCTTCAGTGGGAACCTCTGTTTTATCAAGCCTATCACTGGAAATTTGGTTTGCAAGAATGGGGACTCACTGATTTTACAAAAAACCCAAATTTATAGCAAAGCTCACCTATTTCTTTTACATCAACAAAGAGGAAGAGTGTGAGGTGTCAATGGATCTAATAAAGCCACTGATTCCAAACAATTCTGTGTTCCTTTGACCCCTCATCCTGAGGATAAAGGGGATATTAGTGTTTCTCCCGTGACATACACCTGAGGTTTCCCAATGCTGGCACTGCACTGCCTCACAGCACTCCCAGCTGTCTCAGCTAGCAGATCCTGTGACACTCAGGCTCTTCCCAGTGGACAAGAAACTCACATTCCTTAGCTTCAGTGGATATTGAACTGCAGAAATAACAACAAATATCAACTTACAGCTTCTTAAGCCCTGTTTCTGAGATAAATCAGAGCCTAAGGGTGCTCTGAGTGGTGCAGTCTGAATTTAATTTTACTGCAATCACAAACACAACAAAAAAACAGGATAAACTTTAAACCAAGCTTGTTTTCCTTTAGACAATCCTTGTACAGGCTGTTATCTAGCCCTAGTCAGAAATTCAGTGGTGGGAAAGAAACCTGCTTGAGAAAATCAGAACATCAACCCACACCAAGCAACTCATGCCATGACAAGACACTGTATGGAATACAACATACCCCTTCAAAGAATGTATCTTTCCACGCTGTGTTCATGACTGTAGCCATCACATTCTTTTCACCTCCAATTTGTTCTTGTTTCCATATTCATGCTCTTTATTTATTCTAAATTGAGGTAACCTCTGTGTTTCTGACAGTCTAAGATGAAGCGTATAGTACCTCAAAACCATGTCAGGA
>JAWWEU010000111.1:57741079-57759303 GCA_035583155.1 Acropternis orthonyx | reverse complement strand
GAGGAGAGGAGAGGAGAGGAGAGGAGAGGAGAGGAGAGGAGAGGAGAGGAGAGGAGAGGAGAGGAGACGAGAGGAGACGAGAGGAGACGAGAGGAGAGGAGAGGAGACGAGACGAGAGGAGACGAGAGGAGACGAGAGGAGACGAGACGAGAGGAGACGAGAGGAGAGGAGACAAGAGGAGAAACCCACCACACAATTCTGAGTACTTGGAAATCGTGTCTTCTCTGCGACATCGCTGACTTCCACCTGCATTCATGCACCATCCTCACGCTCTCCTCACAGCCACCACTAGAAAGCCTTCGGCCTTTAACAGCACTGGCCCTGGATGCACAGTTTCATCGACATTAAAGCAGCCTGTTGGTGTCACAAGAGGCAACACTTTCCTTAGTAGAGAGAAGCACAATTCACAGTGCTCTCTGTAAGTCCAGGAGAAGATAAGAGAAGAAATTATCCCCTGAGAGATTCCCAAGACAGCAGGATCAACCTGAGCAACTCCACAGCTCCTCAGGGCAGACCTAAGGGCACTCATGCATCCATGTGTCACTGGTGCCCGGGGAAAACTCATGGATTTCAACAGGCCCTTCCACTGCAAGCTCCTGGCAAGCAGGGCTCCCCTATGCTGTCCACGACCCCAGTCTGCTGCTTGTCCCTTAAACATTTCAAAGGCTGTCAGAGGTGTGGGGATACTGTAAGTGCCCCTCAGAACTCAGGCATGATTTTGGCTTCACAATCCATTATAAGCAGCAACGGTCTCATTCTCCTCTAAAAGTTAGGCAATTTGGTCTATGACAATAGCAGCCATGAAGAGATAATACAAAGCTTGCACCAGGATAAGTATTATCCCTCTTGTAAAGTATACTGACTCCCACAACGAGAGCTGCCACTTCTGAGATGTAATCTCTACATGTGTTTCTACGAGAAAGAATTGACCCCGGTACAAACGGACATGGTAAAATCCACCATAGCAACAGGGAGAAATTACATCAGCTGCTAGCACTGCTCCATTTAACTGAAATTTTTGACATTTTAATGAAAAAATGGAATAAGATGAAATATTTGCTCAGACTGACTTAATCTCAGTGGCTTTCTCATATATAGTGAAGCTGCCACTGAGGAAATATTTTCTTTAGAGATTTCTTTCAGTTGAAGGTGAAACTGATACTACTCCACCCACAGTTCATACCCACACAGATATAGCTGGGAAGATGGGAAGAATGACCCAGCTGTACAGGATTACAGGCCCACAAATGCCCTTCTTTCCAGCTCTGATACCAGCACAGAACTTGCAAAATGCCGCTCTGCCTAGACCGGACATGGGTCGTGGTTCTGCAAGTTACTGCATTGCAGCCTACCCACACTTATTGTCACCCCCATACAGGCTTGCAGATAAGCCAACTTATTCCCTTCTAGCTGGACCTCAAAGCATGCCACAGGTGAGGTAGTAACACAAGAGAGAGTATTGTTTCTAGGCTGTCATGCATCCCCTCTACCACTGCTCCCCTCCCCACGGCCTGAGCTGGCTTTGAAGTGGGTTGGCAGGGGACACAATTCAGAGCCAGAGCATGCACTTCTGTGAGCCAACCTCTGTTCCTGCTTCCCTCAGGTATGGCCATAGATCTCCAGTAAGGAAAGCACACATACTAAAATTGCACTACTCATTAGGAGGCTAACTAAACCGTGGCAGAATCTTTATGCTGTGCACCTGGATTACTTCTTATGAACCTAAATCTTCACTCCGTTGCTCTCCTTTCACGTCAGTGGAATCTTATTAGAATCAGAGGCATGTTACAGAAGCAGTCAAGTGAAGAGCGAGGCCCTGCTCACTCAAACGCTGAAGAAAACATTGTGCCTAATTTTCCTGATGGGACATATGGACTAGGCTTATGGAAAGTCACAGCAGACAGCACAGTTCTCTTTCTGCACCAGCTTTCACTCCAACCTTACCAAGCAGTGGTTACTCAAATCCATAAAGCACAAAGTTTCACATGTTTAATTCATATTATTCACTTTATATGATAATTTTATTTTTAATTAAATGTTCCTATTCAAACACCCAATTTTCTTCCAAACTTCTCTCAACTACTGGCTGCTGGAGTTTAATCCTCAAAGCAGGCGACAAAGGCTAGCCTACTCTGTATTGGTTTGTGATGGGTTGTGGGAGGAAACTGACAACTCTCAGACACCTCCTCCTCTCCACCTTTACATCCCTGCTCTGCAGAACCTCTAAAAAAACCATTCAGCTTGGGTACTTTAACAGTCAGCATTCCATCAGACAATTGTGGACACAGCAACAAGTGATAACCAAGCCACAACTGGTAAAAAACCCATGGCTTCAACTGTTATTTAAATACCTAGGATTTTGAAAATTCCATAAAATAGTGATTTTCATACACTCACATTTAAAAAAAAGGTGGGGGGAAAGATGGTCAGTATGATGTTTCTGAAATGAAGATTGGCTTTGAATCCAAAGTGTTGGCAATCTGGATGTTGTGGCTCTGCTTTTAGTTCATTGCTTTATGCATATCACAGACTTCATCAAAGTCATCCTCAAGCATCATACTTGCATGAGGGGAGGTTAGTTTACATCTCTCTTCAAAACCACCTCAATATTTCTGAATTTGCTCCCTTACCTGGTAAAGTAACACAGATTTTTTAACCTACTTGAGGTTCACATGTTTATGTAAAGTCTTTCCATTCCATCTCTAGTTGAAGTGCACGTTCAACTTTCCACTAGAAACTGCCAAAAATGCCTCAGACTCACAAAGTCAGAGAGTAGGAATTCAGGCTTCATCATGCATTGAAGGAAAAAAAAATAAGTCAAAACTCTTTATTTCACACTGCAACCTTTCATAAATCAGAAAAGTTAGTTTTTCGAGGTACAGGTTTGGTAAGACCAGAACACAGGCTCAGTATTAGTTTCTACTCTTTCATTAGCAGCTCTCAAAAAGAGCTTCTTCGCAGAGACTGGAAAAAGCACATCCTAAAATAACATAGTCTTTGTTTCTTCTTCTTCATGGAAAAATGCAAATAAAAAACACTAGAACATTACTTATCTACCTGTTATATAAAACTGTTCACAATTCATGTCTTGAAATAACACCAGCGCTGATTCTTCTAAGTAACTTTATTCCACATTATTTATTGTAAAATATCTTTCAAAAAGTATACATGTAGCTTTGTACCCTAAAAAGGAAGCTGGCAGCACACACTCCAAGGTTCCAGAAGTGCAAAACTCATACATAGATAAAGTGCATGCCAAGAAAATGGCCAGAATAGTATTACCAGTATTCTTAGAAGCTCTGCATTAGGTTGGGCTCAGATAGGCACAGGTCTTCATTACTGATAAATTAATTTCTTATTTCATTTCAATGCCAAAAAGCAACCTTCTGCAGACATATTCAAAGCAATGTCTTCATGCAAAGCCCTAGGCTGTTTTACACATTACACTAGTTGTACCATAGCTGAGCAGACACGACTGAGACACATGGCAGTGGCCACTTGGATTCACCACGTCATGATTTGTTGACTACTGACTGTGGTAGTCAGCAAAGACTTTACCCAGTTAATACCCTTGAAAAGCATCTGAGCATAATCACTCACACAGAAGAAGCACTCACAGTTCTGTAGGTTTGTAAAAGAGAATCTAAGCCGTCTTGCATGGTTCAGCTCAGGGATATCTAGAACTGAAAAAACACATCTCTACAAAGCAACTGATGGTTTGCTGTTCAATGCTGAGGTGCAAAACTTGTGGCTTCTCCCCACGCAGCACAGAATATCGCTGACCAGTGGGATATACAGCAAGAGGAATCTCTCGGGAAGCAAATCAACCCTTCATTTTAATACAGCTTCTGCAAAAATCAAGAGAGAAAGTCTCAGGAAGGACTCTCAAAGTCTTTAACCTGCCATAGCTAGCAGCTTGCTAGAGCCATACATTACCAATGTACATGGACACGTATTTTGTGTTATTTATGCATCACTGTTTGAACACCCAAAGGTGGGAGTTGTGGAAGGAGGGATGGAGTGGCAGGTTGTACTGATGCAGTATGCTCTCTGACTGCTGCTAAGTGGACCTCTGACAGTGAGCATTGGTGCAGTTCAGAGGAGTGAAGTTTTTAAACACCAAAACATCTGCCTGGTATTTCCCACTTTGTTTGGTAGCTCTGAACCACCCATAACCAATGCTGGTGACCTACAATGAGATGGTGATGAACAGTAATTCCCTCTCTCTTCAACCCTACAACAAACTCCTGATGAAAACCAGCCCTTACTGGTATGGCAATAATATCTTCTGCTGTCACAGGGCTTTGACTAGATCTGCATGGTGTGCAAGGAAATGTCATTCATCAGAGTTATGGGCAGCCTGGATCTGGAAGTTCTGTGTGACCTTCGCTGGGAAAGCAGCCCTGCAGTGACAGCAGAGACAAAGTCCTAGCCTGGATCCTTCAAACCAAAGCTGGGTATTTAGAGCAAGGCAAAGAAGTTCACACTATTTTACAAGTAGCTTAAGCAACTTACTACCATCTTCTGGCTTGGCCATCTGCTGCTGTGCAGTACCATAAACCTTTTGTTAAAGCAGCAAAAGCTCCTACAGACATTTTAAAGTTTCACTATTTGGCCTCTCAGTTTTTATAGGGACTGTCAGTAATCATAACAAAATTCTGGGGGTTTTAAAGATATGTTTAATACAGCACAAGCAGCTAAAACATGTATTTGCAAAAGGCTTCACTTGCTGAAAAAGCCAAATGGCTCCTTTCACATGAAGGCTCTTACATTTGGACCCATAGGATCTGTTTCAACCACCCTTACTGCAATTATTAGCAGCTCATTCCACGAGGCTCCAGTCTTAAGAAAAATCTTGCTTCTCCACAGGGAAAGCAACAGGTAGAATGGTGGAAACATGCTAAAAATAATTCCCTCTCTCTTCAGACACATCACCTTCTTTCAGATTCTCTGATGATTATCCCCACCTGAGGTCCATCAGTTATCTGAGCTCTCACTTCAGCATGCTCTACTGGGCTGAATCCTTCCTCTTTCCCTGCTGGTGTTTGGAAAAAAATTGTCTTGTTTTCTCTTTTATTTCCTTCTCCCTTCCCTCTGTCAACATATACAGGGACAGTTCGTTCCCTCCACTCCCAACAGGGAGTGCCGACACCATCCCCTTCCAGACACACTCCCGCTGTGCCCACACCATCCCCTTCCAGACACACTCCCGCTGTGCCCACACCAGCCTGCCTGTGACTGCACTGTGTTCACCGTGCTAGCACAACACAGGACAGTTGGCTTGTCACCACCACAGAGAAAGACTTACACCAATGCAAAGCCATTTCTCTTTTAACGTCACTGAAGTGGTGGTCAGAAATCTATGTCCATCTTTCCAAGTTTTTACACTCATTCCCATTCCCATGTCACGTCATCAGCTGCAGGTTTCCAGCCTGACCTGCTTGGTGTGATACCAAACATGGCCAGAACCCCACAATGTCTCATACCACTCATCCCACTTAAACAGCTGTTTTTCCAGAGAAAAATGACTGTGTTTGCAGAGGTGTCTGGCCCTCAGCAATTAGCACATCCAAGAGGCACAGCACATCCTGCACTGGGGACTGGCCTACTGGGAGGGCAAATGAAGAGCACATATGGTCTGAGACATCTTGTGGCAATAAATTTGCACTCAACAACTGAAACTCAGCAGCTCTGATCTGACTGGGAAGGGCTTTCATGAAGACATACACAGTGCCCACTGAGTGGTCAGACCCCTGACTTCCATTTAAGCATGTACTTATGCTCTTGGAGGACCTGCTTGACTTATGGTAGCCATTAAGAGTGAAGGACAGGAACTCAGTACCCTGGCACAGCAATCATCACAGTGCAAACAAAAAAAGTATATCCCTCTACACATTTAACATGAAAATTTGGCTTGCTAATATTTCTGTTTAAGGTTTAGACATTAGGTTTTCAGTACTGTTGTTGTGCCATCACAACAGAGCTTTTTTTTCTGTTTAATTTCATTTTTTGTTGGCTTTGTTTCTTTGGAAAGACAGCAATTTCACCTTTACATACATTCAGCTTTGGGCAACTGGGCAACTCAAAAAAGATATCAGTCATTACTTCTTCAGAAGATTTCAAGTAGAAGAGAAGGCTTAGGTTGGGCAGTTCTTTGGCATGGCAGCATGGAAAAAGCATTCAACTAATTTTTAAAACACCCAGTGGAGCTTGGGAAAGTGAGATGTCACTTCAAAAGTTTGTCTCAGACCTGTGAATTAAACCAGGCCTTGCGATCCCCAGCCCCTTGCCCCAGTAATCTGACTTCAGATACTTATCCAATGCATATATTAAGATATATGCAACCTGAAATCAGCCTGAAGTCTCAGTCCAGACAAGCCAAATGGAGCCTTTCCATAATTGCCATTTGTTTTTAAATTGTTTATAGTACCTCTGCTTTGGGAGACCAGAAAAATCAAAACAATGGCATGGGGGGGACGGAGGCTGCTGCAAAGCTTAGCTGACCCAGACAGGCTGCACACACATAACCCAGAGCACTCACTCCTGCAAAGTGCAGCAAGCCTTCAGCCAAGTCACCGGATTGCTATTGGCTCCTTTCTGCTTTGGCCCCTCAGTGCATGAGCTGCAGGGCCATCTGCAATGCATCCGATGCTAAAGACCACACAATCATGTCACCAAACTCAGCAGGGTTTCAAAGGCTGATGAAAGGGAAAGGCATGCAGACTATGTGAAAGTGCAGCTCAGTTGCTCATGCAAGGCTAGATTCTGATGCCATTAGGTATTTCAGCCGGGCTGGCATGTGAAGCAAGACACTACCCAGCAGGAGTAACAGCATCTGTATCCAGCTCTCCATCTATCTGGCTACAGGTTACATCCTGCAGTGCTCTCAGAGCTGCCCCAAGATCTCAGCAGCAAAGGCAAAATTAAACTCTGGCTTCCCAAGGCTGAGAATATGAAGTCTGGCTACTTCTCAGGCTGTCAAAGAGGTGGCAGGGGTGAGCACTGGATGCTGCTTCCACACTCCTCTCCCTCAGCAGCAGGAACATCCAGGGTCTCTGCAGGGGCTTGCCAGTCAGGTGGCAGGGCTCAGGCTGGTCATTGGGTATTGTGAGCCTCCAGCCACAGCAGTGTGTTTTGTCAATTGCATCTGTTGCTTTGCATCCTGAGAATTTTAAGGTAAACTCAGTAGTTGTTCCCTGTTACCAACTAACGCCTTCTGTACACTCTTTCAAATACATCATTCTGAAAGGATTAAGTGCTTCATAACATAATACCAAAACAAATTATGTTGACTATTCAGTTTCTCTTATTTCTGTCTTCTTTTTAGAGACAAGGAAACACAAGCATTCCAGCTCCAGCAGTCCTGCACTTTTTCCCCCAAAAAAGTTTCAGTCAAAATATTGCAGTCCACTATACCGTAAACATGATGACAAATAACCATTTGAAGAGCTGCCTTTTATTTTACAGCAGATGTATATATTAAGGACTGACTTCTCCAGTGGAAAAATAATAAGTTTAATGCCAGAAGAATACAACAGTCAGAAAGATTTGCTGGAACCAGGACTGTTGTAAGATGCCCAAGAGGACTTAATAACTATGTAATAGTGAAATAGCTGCACTGGAACAGTGAAATATGAACACACTCCACAGTCCTCAAAGAGTAATTTGTTCTATTTAATGAAGAGCCGATTTGATGACTGAGTTACTCACTAAAGAGGAGTGATTTAAAATGCACACTTCTCCAGACCATTTTTTAATATGTACGTAGTTAAATTTGGATGTACCTTTTATGTTTTCTTCCAGGACAAGGAGAAGCTTGGAATGTCTTCCTTACCACAGGATTTCAGTACTTCTGATGTAACTGGTAATTTTTCTTTGTTTAGGAAAAGTTCTCTGTCTAGAGTACACAATTTCTACATGACTTGGGTCTTTCTTCCACCTTTTCTTGGGTCTATTTGCTTTAAATACAGACCTGCCAAATGCAAGCACCTACACCAGAAAGGTGACATACATGCTGGTTGACTTCAGAGGCACTGAAAAATGCCCAGCTGTCACCACAGCACGGGGATGTGACATAGCTAGAGCACACAACCCACCCTGGCACGTGGGAAAAGCTGCTGTGTCTCATTGCAGGATGTAATTTATAAAGAGCTAACAGTAGGCCAGAGGTTAGGAGTCCCACAAGAGTGAGGTATGGTGCCTGCTGCTTGAGAAATGCACAGTGTAATCCAGAGAGATGTTAACTGTCCTGAAAATACTGTGAGCAGTACAAAACATGCTGAAGTTTAAACATACATTTGCAGAAACTCTGAGGAGGAGACCTTATATTACATGCCAGACAGCAGTTTCAAGGAACCAGGGAGGACAACTGGCACCTGCACAGCTATGTGATCCAGAAGCCATGTGCCTTAGGAGGGCAGGACACGGAACAAGAGGTCTGGAGAGAGGTGGATACCAGGATGCCCTCCAGGATGAAGGGGTGGAGGGAGCTTAGTAGACTACACAGGTCTTACTGGAGATCAGAAGCACATGAGCTGTCTGCACAATCTCTCATCTCCCCAGGCAAATCAAGACCATGCAATGAAGGAGACACTGTATAAACACTGTTTGATGTTGCTCTTGTTAACTCTGCTACCGATATAGTAGTTAAGCACTCAACAATGTGGTCCAATCATGTGGAAAAAGTTCCTTTTCATTACAAGCTTGTCTGAAGTTTAATCAGGGAAACCAGACACTTTCCAGGTGGTTGTACATTACCTAAAGGAAATGAATCCAGCTATGGATGTGCTGCAGGCAAATGCTGCTGCTGCCTCAAGTAAGAATACATGTGAGAAATGGGATCAGAGTGTCAGCAGTCAATCTAGCCAGGTACAGGGGCAGTGCAAAACCCTACTGGTCTAAATGCCTCTTTGGTAAAGAGGCAGGCAGCGGAGATGCAGGACTAAACCACACTGTCCCTCTAAATTGCTAAACATCCAGAGTGTGGAGGAAAGCTTGGAAACGTGTGTTCTGAGACTCAGAGAACAGAAAGTAAAGCAAAAGATCTCAGAAGTTCTTATTTTTTTTAAAATCTTGTGCTATTTAAGCCACTGTCTTGATCTTGGCAGTGCTTATTTTGGCACTGCAGTTTGTGAACATTCAATACAGACTGTAGGTTTTGCAGCCAACAGTGCAGTAGAATAAGCTGCAGTATAGCAAACACATATAAGAAAATGTAAATGTGATTTCAAAGGCTTTATATTGGGTCATGCATAGTGAAGGATCTTCCAGACGACCTCCCATTGCGTCAAGACACCCATCACTCCTCTATTGCCCTGAAAATGTAAGCCATACCACCCCTCAGGGACTATGGTGTTGGGGCAAACACAGCCAAAATGCAAGTTCTCAACCCATGTGGAAGCAAAATACTTGGGTTCCTCACAAGGCAGAGGGAAAGGCTCCCGAGCTTCAGTATCTGCTGCTCCCCTCTGAATTTCACTGCCTCACAAGCCAGCAGTTCATCCCTGTCTCTCATGCTGGGCAGGGGCACCAGCTGCAGAGGCAAAGCCAACTCTCTCATCTTGGGGAATAATGAAAACATTCATGTTCCAAGTGAACTAAATTTCAGCTGCATTCAAAGGAATAAAAACAATCATGTAGTGCAGCACACAGGTGAAAGCGTTGCTGCCTTAGGGAGCTGTGAAACAGAAAAGACACGTGGCGATTTTGGGGGTAGAAAAACACAGCAGGGAGTGTTGATATCTGCCTGAGGGATCAGTGCACAATCTGCAAGGCTCGGAGAGCCCTCTCCAGGCTGCAGAAAACTGTGGTACACCTGCAGGTTGGGGGGAAAAATAGCAGCACGGAGCTTCCAGAGAAGAAGGCACATCAATGTCCACACCATTCCCTTCAGAGAAGTGACCACTTCACCTGCTTAGTGCATAAGTGGTCTGCGAGAAGCATAGCTAACATCCACGTTCCCTCCCCTTTCCCAGCAGAAATCACAGCACAACAAATGGTAAATGTTCCCATGATACATGCATGCACCTAGCTGTGGTTCACTTTGGCAGGCTAAGGGGAGAGTTAAGAAATACTAATTTATGAAGACAGGTAACTCTAATTAAGCAAGATAAATGGATCCTGACATTTCAGAACCAAGGTGGGGGAGGGGGTGGGGAGTCTTGATTTTGCTGCAGGTTTCTGTGTATTTGGGATCACAGCCAGGCTACTCAACACAAGTTCACTCTAGAGGTCTTTGGTCAGGAAAAGGTTCTGTTCCTACTTATACCTGAGTTCCAGTACTATAAATTTATGACAGTCAATGCCTTGTGCCAGAACATCCAAATGTCACCTTAGCCACACTCCTGAGCACTTCGCCAGGGACAGAGAGAGATGGGTGACATAACTCGCAGCTAGAGAAACCATGGGTCCTAGATGTGGACGAGAAACTGAGCCTGGTGGAAATACTGCTGTGTTTCATTGATGTGGAGACAACAGCCCACCTGTAGACAACTTCAGACAACTTGAAGCAGACATAAGTCCAAACTAAGTTATCTTGAGCCACATTTCAGTGTCCTGCATGAAAAATATGTCACGTGAGCATTGAATGTGTCTGAGCTATATTAACACATTGGGTCATACAGACAAAATCCCATTCCCCCTGCTGGTGTATCTTTGCCTTGCTGCATGATCTACTCAGCCCTCCTCTAATTTCTTTCTGTATAGATCAGCTTCGGAAAGCATCTTCTTAACCACATGTCCAGCCAAAATCAGTCCGTGTGCTGTCTGAAGAGTTGGAATTACAGACTTGGACAGCACAAGAGTTTTCGTACAACTGACACACCCAGAGGCTGGTACAGAGCTATACAGTTAAGACCATTACAGCACTGTCCTAAATAACTGAGAAGATACATTCCTTAGAGCTAAGTGAAGTGGAAAATTCCCTTGGAGACCCTTCTGCTTTCTCTGTTTATGTCAGACAGTCTAGACAAAGAAGGAAAATGAGAGTTAGTGCTGCTGTCAGAAAGACTCTTGCTCCAAGGACAGCCTCTTCCTAATGTTCCTCCCAAATTTTGCCCACTGGCCACAGGTGGTGTTTGAATATTGTTTGTTCAAGCAGTGGAGGTGGGTTTTTACAGGATGACTGTTTTCTGCAGCCCCTATCCATCTTTTCAGACATGGGATCTCACAGCAAGCAACAAATTTCTCTTGGCAATACACAAACGGAATTTGCCCCCTAAGCTGGCTCCAGCACAACACCCTTCTCTTACACTTCCTTGGCCCAAGGGACTGCTCACAGCAATGCTGGGCACAGACCTCACACTGCATTTCCATTTTGATAAACAGAACACAGTCAATAACACCACCAGCCCAATGTCAGACCCTTACTGAAAGAAAAATCTTTCCTTTCTCTCCACGGACAAAAACTGAAGGGCTCTTTCACTTCATTGGAGCCCCTTTGCTGAGCCAAGGCAGTCTCCCCGTCTCCCAGACATGGCACTTGGACAAAGGCTCCAAAGTGCAGAGTGGGTTTGGGACAGGTCACCTAGACAGAGCACATGCTGGAAAAACAGACAGGAAGGGACCATTTCAAACAGAGCTAGAAATAAGAAACAGGGCCAAGGACAGCAAAGGTACTCAGCAGTAGCTTTTACCCCTTGAGAAAGGACTCCAGAACCCACTAGCCCACCTGCCTGAGACAGAACTTTTTCAGGGCAGTCTGCATTTAGTGCTTTATAAACTACACTTTAGACCGGAGAAGGAAAGTGGTGCCCACTCAATGTGGCCAGCACACCACCAAGGGCAGGAAGCATACATAAAGCCCACATCCAGTCCTGTACAGCCACTCTGGGGTTAACAGTGCAGTATTCCCACTCCAGCAGGTTTTGGTGTGCTCCAGAGTTCCATAGCTGGGAAGCACGCAGAGCTCTGCACAGTGCTATGCCAAAACATTTGGGTTTGTTCAGAAATTGGCTTGTTTTTTACAGCACACTGGTGTGGGACAAGAAAAGACTATATGGATATTACATGCAAAATTTTCAGTGTAATATCAGTATTCCAAATAATGACTTTAGACATTACACAGTCAGGAAAGCAAGACCTTGCCTGCATTTAACAGCTAACAATTTGCCTCAGAGACTATGACATTTCCAGTGGTTGTTTCCCTCGCTAGCAGGACATAAACTTCCCTGCTCCCTTCCCTCCTCTGACTTGCCAGCAGGCAGCCCCCCAGCGATCCAGTTCCCCCTTCATTCACCACTCCCACGGAGAAGCACTATTACAAATTCGTTTCCAGGAGTGTGATTCCAGGCTTAATCTGGACGGGCACAAGCAGTTGCAGAAAGAGAAACAGCAGTTCCAGATTAAGCAGATCTTTCCAGTTTGTTTAGCTGCACACTAAAACTCACCAGGAGCCACGGGTGACATGAGGCCCTGGGCTCTGCTGTCCAGCCCAGAGGCGTAGTGCAGGGTGAGAAGTGGAGGTGAGAAGCTATCGTCCTCGGCTGGCTCCTGAAACTACACCACGGGGCTGGCGACGGGACAGCTACTACATCCAGAGCCTGGGAGTAGGTGCCCCTGTGCCGCCCTGGTAGCAGATACCTGGCCCAGCAGATACAATCTGGAGCTGTAACGCCCCCATATGTCCGTCTATACCCTGTCTTTAGACGTGCTCTGATGCAGACCTTGTGGGCACAAGCTGAGGAGATTGGAGGTTCAGCACTGCCTGCGGTGCAAACAGTGCCGCGGGGGCTGCAGCGAACTGACCCTGCTCCCACGAGGGAACAGACGGGTCAGATCTGCCACTGGTCCCCACACCCCCATCTCCAGAGCAGCTTAAACCAGGGGCTGCGAGTCCGGGCAACCCTGAAACCAGCGCCAGCGTCGCCCAGGCTGATAAAGGGTCCACAGGACTCTGGCGGCGGGAACGAAGAAAAGAGGGATCTCTCCTGGCTTCCCGGGGAGGTTCCGTGCTGGGCTGCCCGGTGTCAGTGCCGCTAACCGCGGGAGCGGGGCTGCTCCGCAGAGCCCAGACGGGGCGATGGAACCAGCACGCGGTGCCAGCGGGAAAGAGGCGTCCGCGGGCTAAAGGCGAGCGGAAGGCTGTCGCCCTCCGGTGCCCTGCTCACGTTTGGCCGGGAGCATCTTTGCCGGCTGCAGCCCCGCGGCCCGGAGCCAGCCAAGCCTCAGCGGGATAACCCGCGCAGGGTCGCGTCCGGTCTCCGAGAGCCGTCGGGTCCCGTAGACCCTCGGTGCCGGCGCTCGCCCGGCTTTGCAGCCCCTTCCCCGCTCGGGTCTCTCTCCCCGCCTGCGAGGGGCACCGGAGGAAGGGCCCGCACAAACAGGGGGCAGCGGCAGGTGTTTCTGCAGCGGAGCAGGGGCAGGGAGGCGTCCCGGTTCGGCCGCGGTGTCCCCCGCGATGCCACCGCGGCTCCTGTCCCCGGGTCGGGCGGGGCCAGAAAGCGGCGCCGCCGGGCATCCCGAAGCAGCAGATGCCCCGCGCCGAGCACACCTCCCCGTCTCACACCTCCGGGCAGCGGCACGCTGGGACGGGAGGCTCCCGCCTACCTGTGAGGGCGGCGGGCAGCAGGACGGCTAGGAGCAGCAGGGAGGCCCAGGGTCCGGCGGGCCCCGCCATGGGGCCGGGGCGCGGGGCGCGGGCGGCGGGAGCGGCGGGGCGCGGAGCTGCCGCCCGCCCGGCGAGCGTCTCGGCGGGGCTGCCCCGCTGCTGCTTGCCTGCGCGCCCCGCCGGCTCCGCCCCGCGGGCTGCCGGCACACTGAGGGGGGGCGGCCCCGCGGGGGCGGGACACGGCCCTGCGCCCCGCACCGCCACCCGACCCCGGCCCCGGCACGCCCGGAGTCCCGGCACGCCCGCTCCGGCGGCAGCTTCTCTCAGCATCCCCAGCCTGTGGTGTGCGCACCCGGCTCCTTCAGGAAACAGCTCCCCGGGGGGGGGGTTCAGCTGGCCCACGCGTGTTACACGCGCTCCGTGCTCCCTTCTGTCTTGTCCCCGGTGGCGCTGCGCCCTCTCAGCTGGGGTGGGTATTCAGTCCTGCGTGGGCACAGGATTCACAGGATAGAACTTCGTATGCAGAGTTGTCCTTCATACTTCGCATTATCTTTTGCTCTTTCTGAATTTCCACCCCACATCTGGCCATGGTTTTTGCTTCAGTCACCTTGCACTGGAGAGATGCACTGTTAGATCTACAAGGGACATCTCCGTCCAACCAAGACTTGTCTGGCTCTTCTCACAAACCATAGTCCCCATCTACTTTTTGCTGAAGGATATTTTGGTAACAATTAATAATGGCTCCTCGGCTGTGGAAACGAAGAAAATGAAAATCAAAGTGGAAGTAAATAGGCATTACAGATCTTGCCTGCTATGATGGGAGAGGTAAGATACAAGAGTTTCTGCAAGTACTGGGAAAAATAAACACCATCTTTTCTCGGAAAAACAAACAAACAGACCAAACAAGCAAAAGCGCAATTCAAAGAACGGCTAATAACACAGGAAGGCTTTGCACAGGAATCTGGCAGGTGCCAGCTCCACACGTGTTTCTGCCCAGATACCTGCCCTGGCATGCTGCAGCACAGCCCCGTGGCTGAGTGCATGGTGAACAGGCACAGAGCTCCCTCCAAAATCTCAGGCTACATTTTTGCTGCTGGACATACCTGTTTCTGGGCCTCTGGCCCTACTTGCTGCTCTGGCCCTCCTAGCCAAGCTGCTCAGAGTCTGCTGCCCACTGGAGCATATCGGTGGTGTCTCCACTGATAATAGAGGGCACACAGTATCCTTTGTGCCTGGGTGTTACATAAGTGCATTTTCATTGTTTGCAACATCCAAAATGAGGTGAAGACAGTGTTAACTGGTAAACTGAATGTGGCTTCATAGCACAACCACCGTGATGTTACAGTGGGATGGTGTTGGACGGCTCTGTGGAACATGGGGAGCCAAACCAGGGACCTGCTCATCCATACTGGGTATGGGGCAGCCCCTGGAATATTGTTTAGAGCAAGACAATCACTGCACCCCATAAGGAAGCCTGGGAGCAGGCTGAGACTGGAGCAGCCATGCACAAGGTAGGAACTACAGTCCAGAAGTGCAACAGGGAGCCATGCTGTGGCAAGAAAAGGGAGTCCTGAGTTGTGAGGGTCTCCAGAGGAATGTTATTCACTACTCCTGAAATATTTCCTCCTAGAACTTGACTGCTGCAGCCTGTGAGAGGCTTTTAAAAACAAAACAGCATACCAAACAGGAGTGTCTAGATGACAGGGTTTCACAGAGTTCGAGTTAAGGCACATTCTGTAATACCACATGTTCAATATATTGCTACCTGTTGCAGCCTCTTGGCTTTGCATCACACCGAGCAACACTGGTAACTTTCCCCTCTTCTCATGTTTCACTGAACTCCTCATTGCTCTGAATGGTGTCCCTGCTGCATGAGCATCACTGCTTCATTACAGAGTCACTCCTTCTTTGCCGGAAAGGTGTTTTCTTGAATTAGCTCAGCTGATACTAGTGTAACATCTAAGATTAAATTATAGCCCAAACCAAGACAATGGGTATTTGGGATTGCTGGTAATTTCTCTCTTGTTTATGCAAATGCTTCTCTTTCAAGACGTATGGGACTAGCCAAATAATCACTGTATGTTGGAGAATCCTTGAGCAGAGAAGATGCAGCACACCAAAAGCTTGCTTTCTGGATTTGTAGAAAACTCACTGAAGCAGGTCTTCAACTGGCTCAATCTCAAATTGCTTCTTGCCTCACCTCCTTTCATCTTCTTTGGAGCTCTTCTCATTACACCAGCTAATGAAACAGCTTTTTGCATTTGGCAAGCAAGCTTATTGAGTCTTGACTTCTAGAATGTTTGCCATTAACTCAAAGGAAAGACAGCTGCAGACTGTGAGATGGAAACGATGCTCCCAACAGTTTGTAGGGGCAGGTTTACAAATGGAAAAGACAGGCAGACAGAGGCATATAAAGCAAGAATTATAGTGAGCCAAATTGTCCAGATATTTATAGGCAACTTCAAGGGTTCTGCACAGAGAGTTTCTCTCCTGTGTAATCCTCTGCAGCACTGGCTGCAGCTCACTTGAACATAAGCAAGCAGGATTCACCCCAGCATCAGCCCAGGTATGGATATGACAGGCATAGTAGGCACATGGTAGCATCTAGCAGCTAAAGCCACTCCATTGTGATGAGTGTCTTCCACACAAGTTGCAATCACAGCTTTGGATCCAAGTGAAAACACAGCAGCTTTTCACTAAATTCCAGTGACATTTGCTTTACTTATGCACAAGAAAGTAGGAATGTTGAATTAAACACTGCTGAGGGACTTTCTGACTACTCTAATGGCAACCATCATTCAGCACAAGTTTGTTTAAATTATCTGAGACCTTTGTCCTGTAAACCATATGCATCTGTCTAACATTTAACCTGCACAAAATGAAAGGATTATTTATATGTGTAAGACCAAAGAATTTATTTTACTTTAAGATAAACAGAAACAGTTTTAAACATGTTAATAATGTAATTCTTTTGAGTTGAAGTGTACAATTCTGTTGAAGGCTGCTAACAGAGAGGAAAGAGGCTGAAAGAGAGCCAGGAAATAGCTTCCAGCCATGCAAAACTCCTATGTGCACCTGTTAACCACTCCTTTTCCTTGCAGGTTGTCCTGTTTCACCATGAGAATATGTACAGGTTGGTAGAAGCACAGATAGCTGCATCACATAAAAGAAATGGTCATTTTTTAAAAAAGAAGACAGCATAAAATATATACTTGTTGTGGGCAAATCACTTGTAGCCAATAATTTATTTGCTGAATTTTGCCTTTACTTCTGGTGATCATTTGCCTGGAAACAGTTTCTTTAATGTATTTTTTAATTACTTCCATTTATATGATTTGATAACCCTCCCACTGAAACCAAAATAAATATTTCCATTGTTTTAATAACTAAATGGTTCAGACATGTGTTCTTGAAGAAATGTGGGGTATTTACCCAATTCAGCTTCTAGTTACAGATTCCAAAAGCAACTGTCAGAAGAAAGTTAAAAGTTGTTTAAGTTAAATGAAATTGCCAGATGAATGTCAATGGAATCTGAATTCTTGTGTGCCCTCCTGGTAGACTCATTTAAACAAAAGCCAAAGGAGAGGAGATTATGTCATTGAAGAATGCCTGCACACAAACAAGGAGCAACTAAATTTTTTCAGGCTGCTGTAGAGCTCACATGCCTTGCTTATTGAGTCATTTGTGTCTGAAACTGTATCTTTTCCATCCCATTCTCCTATAGCAATAGCAATGTTTTGACTTTGGTTGAACTCATTGATCTTAAGGGTCTTTTCTAAAATAAATAATTCTATGATTCTACAACTCTTAGTCATAGACAAAGTACCCAGCACTCCTTCTATTGGACTCCATTTTAAAAACATCATCTTCCCACAAAGGCAAGGCAAGGCAGTTTGGTTTCCAGTCCTATGGCACCAAAGGCATGGCATGAGCTGTAACTTTCTCACTGGAGCAGACACTGTTCTGCCTGCATGAGCTGTTCAAACATGTGTTGGTTCAGAGGGCAAACCCCATGAAAACAGCTGCTGTGGTAGCTGGTCAGGTCACCCAGCCAGAAGGGCTTTGGTGAAGTCTGAGCCAACTACATGAAGCAGAGCAGCATGAGCAGAGCAATTGCAAAGTGCTGTGACTTTGTTCAGGCTGTGCTGGGCATAGGGGGTTCTTGGGGTTGCAGACTCAGACACACATGGCACCCCAGCCTGCTGGCTCCAGAAGTTGGCTGTATTAGTCCTCTTCTTCTAAGTGTCTTTCATTTCTTTTGATCAGCCTGCCTCAGGAGTAGTGTCTCAGTTATTGCTACAATATTAGCATCTCCTTGCAAATCCTGATTCTCCATCTTCTCTTTTCAGTACTTTTCCTGCGTCATCATCATCATCATCATCATGGCTAGGCTTTGCGAACGAAGATTTGGGAAGGGCTCTACCCACGCTTGCTGCAGGCACGCTCATGGCTAAAATGGCCAATGCGAGATAGGCAAGTCCAGCTGCAAATGGCACAGTGGAAAGTCTCCACAGGCAGTGTTGGTGACGCGTGGTTCTTTCTGCATTGTCTTTTTTTCTTCGAAACTGATCCTGCATGTGCTCTCAAAGGAAGCAGCAGTATTATGGATGGTGTGTCTCCATGCCTCCCAATTGGAGGCCAGAGTGGACCACTGATGGTGGTCAATATGGCCAAGGCT
>JAWWEU010000111.1:57666837-57733866 GCA_035583155.1 Acropternis orthonyx | reverse complement strand
TTCCCTCACCCGCCTGGGTGAAGGAAAGAGAAAATTCTGCAACCTTAAACCCATAACATAAGGGCATAGCTAAAGGCTGCACTGTAACACTGCTTCTGCTTCTTATCAAGTTCACTACTCAAAGTTATAAAAAAAGGTAAAAGTCTTCTCTGTTCTTGCTGTGAACGTGTGAGAACCATACCATAACTGCAGAAATATAGCATGTCTTTCTTTTCCTGAATAGCGAGTCCAATAAAAAGAAAACTCTCCACTAAATCTAGCTTTTCTTCTTCAGATATTCAAGACCCACTGCAAACTACCAGTCAGTATCTCATCCGGCAAGCAGAAACTACAGTAGATGAAGAGACATTACCTGGCAAGTTACCAGAAACTCCTCTTAGGATAGAACCTCCATCTTCTTACAAGGTACTTTTGTTTGTCCACTTTTTAAATTATTAGTATATACCTTTAAAGAGAGCAAACTACTAAGATGAATGGACTTTTACAGACATACTCTAGGAACCTTAAAAAAACCCCGAACAACTTCCTAAATTACCCTTCAGCAGTGACAAACTTGGAATGTTTTACTCCATTAGGAATCAAAGGGACTTCTAAATCCTGCAGTGTTCTGACCTTACAGGTACTTCATGATAATCAGTTGTGATACTTACATTATACCAAGCTAAACATTTATGACGATTTCAAGTATTGCTTAGCTTTAAATTACATAATTTTTTTGCTGACTCTGCTCTAGTGCTTACCCCTCTGAGAGCTGGGCTATGGGTCTCACCTGCTGTAAGAAGCACCGTAACAGCTTGACAAGTTTCAGTTTCAGCTCAAGTAAGGATGGGGTTGGTGGCCTCTTCTGTGGCTGAAACAAGCATAACCTACTGCTGAGACAGGAGGACCAAAATGGTAGACTGAAAGTTATAGGTAGGCTAGGAAAGGTGCTACCCCTCTCTTAGGCTGTCAGTAACCATTTCCCTGCGGTGCACTGTCATGGTATCATAGCTCTCTATTGCCAAACAGCTCCCCCTTCACCTTCTCTGCTTAAATGTCCTTTGTTTTCTGAAGTGGCTTCTCAGAGAACTCTTCTAGGATGAGCAGAGAACTAAACCTTCACCTGTTCCAAACTTTGAAGGAGATCCAAGTCACCAGTCAATTCCATGCTGCTTTTATGTATGTTTAAGGATACATACATTAAAGTAAAACTGTCACCATGAAACTACCTGTATCGCCAGTAGCTACAAAACCAGCACACGCTTTGTTTTGCAACCTTTTTATGTTTATCTCTTTGACTGTAGGTGATGTGCCAGTGGGTGGAAGACTTGAGAAAAGGGTTGTGTAAATTCTGGTTCCGATCTTTACCCATCTTGTTTGATTTCATGGAAGTCGTTGTAGTTGGAATTGTTGGAGCAGCTCTTATTATCAAAGTTTTAAAGGTGATTCTCCCTTCCTGTGAAAACAAGTAAGTAATTTTTCCTTTTTTTTTTTGGCTGTGATGAAGGCAAAATGTTAACTAAAATAAATCTTTGAAGAAGCAGTCCCATTCTATAGGAAGGTGGTAGCAACAATTCAGTGTAAAAGCTACTGGTAACTTTCCATTCCAAGTGAACTTTTGACACACAGGCTTTTCAGAGAAACATGGGAAAGTATTTCTTGGGAAATGTCTTTATTTGAGCTGTCATACTGCCAAATTTTTATCAACTCTTCTAAGGACTACATTGTGAGATGCCATTAACATAGCTCCAAGAGAAGAGGGTAGAAGCTAGAGCTAAACAATTCCAACATCTCTAAATCTTTTCATACTTCTACTGTGTTGGAGTTGTCACAGTAGTTCTGAAAGACCTTGAATATGGCTTTGCAGATTTGCATGGGAATTCTCCAAGGAGGACCTACCTCTGTAGGCAGCTTCCAAGCCATAGCAATTGGTGGCGAAAGGTCATAAATAAAGTTGGTGGCCTGCAAATGGCTTTATTCACTCAGTTGATGTGTTACCAGCAACACTAGGATTTTTCAGAAAAGCAAGTGCTCAGAACAAGGGGTGAAAAGATGAACGTAGGAAATCAGTGTAGATTTAGTGCTGGAATAAGCAAGCATGTGCATTTTAAAGCAATCTAAGTTCTGGAAGACATATCCCTTAGAACTGTATGTTCTTTGAGAAGTGACTGACAGCATAGTGTGCTTCATTAGCCACAAGCACAGCTGATGTCTTCCAATGCAGCTGGTCAGCTGTACTTCCAAATGGCCCTGCATGCAGTTAATTTATGTATCCACTCAGGAATATAAGTATCCTTAGTCCTTCTGACAAAGCTACAAAAATGGAGGGCTGGAAGGTCAGGAAGGTTGGAAACTGCAGTGACGAAAGAGACCGTGCTTTTCCCTGACATTTCACATAGCATGCTGTCAGGTGGGAATGCTTCTCTTGTTAGAGCAGAAGAACTGCAGACACACTTTGTACTTCCCACAGCAGTAAGCAGCTTAACACTTCCACGTGTGAAACTAAACTAAGTAGACCTAGGAAGGAAGGAAAATCTAATCCCAACAAACTGTTCATCAAAGTGTCTCATGGCCTGTCCATGACAGGAGAGTACAGAGCAGAGGAGCCAGCATGCAGTAATTCCTCTTTCAGCTGGAGCACACGGGGTTTGTGCATGGCTTATCAGTGTTTAAAGAAATTGTGCCACCACCTCCTCTTTATAAAAAAACACAAACCAACAAAATAAACCCCCATAATCTCAAAACTACATAGAATGAGCAGATGATCTCATTTGGTGACTGACACAGTTGCAGATGTCAGGACCTCATCCCAGGGCTTTCATGCCATTCTATGGTACACTGATAAAACTAGAGTGTTAGTGTTGGAGAATTAGATGTAGCTCCTGACATCAGACAGTTTTAGGCTACTATGAAACTAAGCATTACAGTCTACACTGCTGACATTTCAGATTTAGAAACTGAGTTAAGGAAGCCCTCAGAAACAACAGTTTGGAACCAGTTTTCATTCTGTCTTCATAAAAGAGGTATTATGAGGGTAATACTTGATGCAGTGGTTTAAGAGTTTAAAAGCAAATCTAATTTTTAGAACACAGAATTGTTTTGTATCTTGTTTTCTAATGCCAGTTAATCTTACCTTTCAGAGGCATCCTTCTCCTGGATCAAGTCAGCTTTGTACCTGTGACTGCCATCAGCCTGCCTTCAGATCTTCCCAACAGGAAAAATAATTTAGATGAGAAAGCATGTACTTAATACTGTATTTACTTTGGAGTTACTGGTTTTTAAAAACACACTTTTAGTTGACCTGAAATTTGGCACTTGGTCTTAATACTTTTTTTGTTTCCTACCAAGAAAACTAAGTCAGTTGATTAGTCGATAAAGGGCCACTCAGGCCAAGGTCCAAAGCTGACTTCCTTGTGCCTCTCCATAAACAAGCAGCCTTTGAAGAAGCTTCAAAATAGAACAGCTTTCCACCCTGAGGGCTTACCATTGATTTTAACTTCTGTGAAGTAATTTTTCCACACCTCAGACAGGATGCTGGCTGCCTTCATGCCCATAGATAAACCATGTCAGCTGTCATGACTAGTGAGATGATGAGATTCAGAGTGTCCTTAAGCCTGCAGGTAGCATTCTTCAGAAAAGGATGAGGGAGTATTGCAAACATCAGCTGTGCCAAAAGCCTAAGCAAAGCTACACAACCTGGCTCAGGTCTCATAGGGTCGAGTGTGCCCGCAAGGAAGATACCACTACCCAATGTTTGTGTTAATTAAGAAATGAGGCATTTTATATATGCAAAATAAAAGTTAAACAGGCAGGTTTATATTCCAAGCACTTTACATTTTTATGGTCCCTTCCACTCATAAGAAGTGTTAGCAGTTGTAACCAGTGTGCTTTTTATATCTGTGACAGCAGTACTATGTGAAGTCCCAAAAGAAAAATGAAAATTCTGGGAGTTCTACAGAAATACTGGCTTACTATTGCTAAGTAGGCCCAGTCTGCCCATGCCAGTTTGTACTGTTAACATTTTTCAAATAAACATTTAAATTGTTTAGTACACTGCGTTCATGTGTGCATCTATAGTTACATAAAACAGCAGTCAAACATGTTAGCTGAAAGGTAGTATTTGTTTTTTAGCTTTTCATTGCTTTTATTAACTAAAATTGTTTGTCAGAAGAATGACTGGGAAAAAAACTTTAGAGCCATAACTACCTGGCACTGGACGGAGCACAGTTACCATCTGAGTGATCAGAATTGCCCATGTTCAGCAGATTCCCGCCCTCCTCCCACCTTAAGGAAACATCACTGTAAGTTTAATGGGATCTAGGTTATTCAGATGCTGGTCCTTAGAGCTGGTCTGACAGGAACAACTCGCATTGTCTCACTAAATTGACAGCACTGCAGTGATAGAAGGAACATTTCTAACACTGACTTACCTTGCAAAAAACTAAACCAGAACTCACCACCCAGCAGTGCAGTGTGGTACACGTCAGCCCAAGGTAACAGGGACACTGTTCAAACTTGCCCTTGTTTTTTATTTTTTGTTCCAACACCTTTAGGGTGGCAGAGGGGTTGTCATCCATGGCTGAACTAGAAACTGCTCAGACTAGCACAGACAAGAGCAGCTCTTCAAACAGTTGCAGACAGACTTCTCTGTATGTGGAAATTCATGTTCTTTACACTTTATGAACGTAGCCCTGGCCCCTTCATTAGCACAGTTCAAGTAGAAGTGATGTAGAACGCTGAAGTTAACTTCTTCAGGGGAAAGAAAATAGGATAGACAAGAAATACAATAGCTCTTCCTCAGTGTACAAGACCGTATGAATTGCACTGCAGATGGAAATCTGGCAGCTGTTTGCATGTGCTCTTTGCATCCCTCCTTATGAAACTGTAAACCAAGCACCTGCACAGCAACAAGGAGCTTTAACTCTTCTAAACAGCTGCAACAAATGACTAGTTAAGCCAGAAAAAGTGTTTGGCACTGCTTCACAACTTGGCTTATTTCCATGAGCTCAGTAATCCTCTTCAGTATGGTGTTCTACAAAGTTACAAAGTACCAGGAAAGAAGTACTACCATCAGGTAATGAAAGGCTAAAAACAAACAGTGCAAATCTTGAACACAGTAACTGCCAGACAAAGTTGCTGTTTTACAGAGCTGGAGCTACGAAGTTTAAATACAGTTATAGCAGTTGTGTTTCTGCTTTAGCATGCACATGGGTTTTCCAAATTGTAAGAGTCTTGTACCTTTCAGAGGAGTGCTACTTTGAGCTGGGACCACTCTAACTATTCCATAAATCGATTTAAAAAACCACCTGATGCAACTAACACAGTTAGGAAAGGGCAACTGTCCTGCATGCTAATCATGGTAGGTCTCATTATTCAGGACATGAACTGATAATGATTCAAGTGCCCTCTAGGGAAAAGAAGGTGGAGGGACAGAAAACAACAACAACAACAAAATAATCCCCAACTATCAAAAAAACCCCTTGGTAGGATGGCAGTAGAATTTTAGGAACAGCAACATCTCCTCACAAACCACAGCTCTCACTGCAGCCTTTCTTGTTCTGTCTTGCCCTCAGAACCATATGTCTCCATACTGTGTGTGTTCCAAAACAATATGAACCTCTGAGCTACAAATTCAGCCTCTACCACTTTTTCCCCCTCTGCCACATGTTACAGAGGTGTTAATTTTGTTCATTCAGAGTGAACTGGGCTGGTTGAGAACTAAACTACTGCTTTAAAAATGAGATTTGCTTCAGGAGTTCTCAAAAGATACCACACTTTCAGTCTAAGTAACCCCTTACTGGACTGCTTCCAAGGACCAAAGATTGCCTCCCTTCCCTTTTCACTTGGGGGACAGATTGAATATTTTGGTTTGCTTGCAATGAATTATGAAATCTCCTGCGACACAGAATGAGAGTGGACCTGTCAGCTAACATACAAACAGAAAAATAAATATTAAGAGAACCCACTTCTTCAAAATACCACATAATTTTCTTAACTCTGACACGTAGGGCTATCCATTTGAAATTAAGAAAGTAAATTTGTTTTCCACTTTGGAATTGAAAGTCTATAAACACACACACTTGTATCCTCACCTGAACTTCTTTCCTTCATTTCTGGGTTCACCATGCCATGTTCCCTTAGGGATGCAGAAGCTCTCACAAGATCTGTGTTTTACTGGAGCATCTCATCACTGACACTGCTGTAAATCCCTTTTCAGTGTGTCACTCACAACATAGTGGTGAATTTAAAGGACATAAGATGTTCACGATAATGGCAATTACACAACTGTGTCTTTGAGATACACTTTCCTCCTACTCAGACTGCAACTTTTCATTTCCCTTTGTCATTCCCATCTACCTTGCAGCATCTAAAGAGACACATGAGCAAAAATTCCACAGCCAGTTTTGTATAGCATGTAGCTACCAGCTGAAACAAGTCTAGACCTATTTGATTCATGAAAAAGCATAAAGTTTACCTGTAAGCAGAACTCCAGCTGGCTGCTCTGCCAGGAGCTAGCAGGAAGCGTTTCCAAAATAGTAGATGGATAGAAATTATAGGTGTTTTAGTTACAATTACCACTGTTGAGAAAAAACTAAAATTATTACTTAGCTGGTCACTGCAGAATCATTCTCAGAGAACTGCACCTACATTCCACTTCTCAAGTAATGAAAAAAGAGAATTTAGGTTTTATACCAATTGTTGAGTCAGGGTCATCAATTGAGCACAAATGTAACACATGCTGCCTTATCAGAACAGCCTTACCAGAATAAAGATGTAAGCCAGGACCCAACATTACCGATACAGTCAAGGAAGAAAAACATTTCAGAATTAATGCCAGAAAGATTTTGTTTTCTCTTACGACTTACAAGGAGCCTACACATGTGATTCAGTGGCACTGCTGGCCACACAGTAATCAGCTTACCCTGGCTGGATGTATTATAATATCTTTAACAGACACCATAAACCTACAACCACATCTCAGCCTTTGTACAGGTCCTTTATTAATACCTCTAGAAACAGTTTTCAGGGCAGAATTCTCCAAGATCAGTTACAAAAACCATCCTTGTAACCATCTCGTTCTTCCCATTTTCTAGTCCTCAGCATCCCTTATTCATTTAGCAGGGCTAGTTCAGGTTGGTTTTTTGTGTTTTTTTGTTTAATAGCAGTTTTTCAAGAGTAAATACTCTGATACAAGAGTTCTAGTATTAAATTTAAGTATTTTAAAATCTTGACAATCAAAGCATATACCGTCAGCATTTTGAGAAAAATGGGTGACTTTTGAGCTAGGTCAAAGAGAGCTAGACAGAACATGCATTTAAAAAACAATTTATTGAGACATCTGTTCCTCTTAAATTACAAAAGTTAAAAAGAGTACGCAGTGCACTGACACACCACTGATTACTTCTAAAGCTGTTTTAAGACATAAGGTGGCTTCTTCAAAAGAAGACAGCTCAACATGATCCAAATTCAGTTATCCACTTCTCATATTTCTCAATGTCCGCAGCAGATACAGATTTAGAAACTTTCCTCAAAGCTATTTCAAAGTCCTCCATAGTCGTTGGCATGTGCATTTCATCTCGGGGAAGATTTCTTATTTCTTCTGGTGTCAAGCCTTCAATACGCCGTCTCATAGCCATCAACGATGCATCTCTACTCAGGAGGGTAAGAAATAAAAATAAATCAATCGTTACTCACTGCAGGATGTCAAGTTCAGTTGTTTGAAAGGCTCAACATACCATTCCAGTCAAGCTGTTGCATTCAAAAAAATACAGTAAAGAATTGTAAACTTTTGTAGGAAGATCTCCAAGTGTTTGTACAAGCTACGATACCACACTATCCACATTTTTCAGACATGCATTTATCCTCACTGGATGTCCTAATAGCTGTTACTCACAGGCCAGGCAAAAAGGTGAAGATTAACTGGTTTATCTAATGTCACTACATGCCTATGATGTGGCTGCTGTTTATGGTATTATCAAACAGGAACAAAGGAAAGTAACAATTTCACTTCTCCTAGATACAGGAGGAGTAGCTGGAGTGTTCTGAATGTTTCCTGGTTCGAACATGAATCCCACTTCAAAGACAGTATTCTGAGTCAACAGTATCTCCCCTCCAACCTGTATGCTCACAGCTAAATGTTAAAGGATGAAATCTGTTCCGTCTGGAGCCTCTCAAACTTCTGGCCTTAAGGAGCACTAAGTGTTTTTATAAGTGTGTCATTTTCTTTCTGCATTAGGTTTTACTGCATTTAGATTTCCAGCAGTAAATCTAGTAGCAGCAGGTGATGAGCTGGTGAGGTGATAAGTAGATAACATTGGGAGACTAAAGTTCCTGCTAATTCATCATTATAGAGCTTATAATAATAAAAAATACTGCTTCTTTGTCCAGTAGTAAAAAAGATGGAAGGGTAATCCTGGTGATACCACACCAGTATAACTCATCATATTAGTAGGTGAGAATCCAAAGATCAAAAACTTACACACTAGGAGCATTTAGAAAGATGGTTTCGGCATATTCTGTTTCAGTACCAACCCCTACCCCTAAAGGAAATCATAACTTACAGACTTCATGAACATACTAATTGTTAACTAATAAATTAAAATCCATAGCACAGGAACTAGAATTTCAGAACAACCCCAAAAGGTTGCCTTGTTGAACTCCATCTTAGACAAATATCACCAAGATTTGCTATTGAAATATCATTTGTGAACTAAAAGCCACTGTTACACAATGGTGTGGGGGAGCATTCCATGCATCTAATTTGCTTCCACATAGCAGTTTAAAAAACCCAAAATCCTGCAAAAACAACCTAAGCAACCAAACTAAAAACACCACTATACCTCAACACACCCACAAAACTGAAGTGCACCTGCCACCACTTCCAATAAAAAGTCATTTTATTGACAGTCATTCCAACATGAACTCTTGGTGCTTTCTCAAACACAGTCTTTGTTCCTGGAAAAGCACTAAAGTTGTATTCAAAAAACAAGCAGCCACCCACTGGATGACACATCAGGGGCCAGTTCTGTTCAAAAGGCCTTTCAATATTCACAGTCTGCTCAAAACAACGACTCAAAGTCAATTCATACTCAATCTAATATGCAATTTAGATGCATTTTGTAATTCCTGAATGTCATTTTAAAATAGAGTTTCACCTTCATTTCCCATGGTAATATGCTGACTGTTAGAAACTGTACCTCTGGCTGGTTTTCACTCTGGGTCAGCAAACTTTGAATTTCACCTCAATTCCTTTAAGATGGGAGAGTAATTTCAGTAAACTAGACTTCTGGGTCCAGTTTTTCTTTAGTTTTGCTTGTGGCACTAGCAAGGACTGTCACAGTCTACAACTTTGAACTTTACTATTAGTCTACAAATTTGAACTCCACTATGCTTATATATTTTGAGTCTGAACCTTACAGAAGCACTTTTAAATCAGCCATACGTCTTTCTGACTCAATGTTAATGAAACAATCATATCCAAGAGCTGTTTCTCTTGACACTATGAAAAAAAAAGTTACTCCCTTACTGATTTCAAATCACATGACTCCAAACCCCAGTTCATCTGGATTTCTGCTTGCTGCCACCTCAGTTATTACTAAGGAGACTGCCACAAATGAAAGACTCAGGTGGATGTTTGTGGGTTTTTTACGTTTGTTTGCTTTTGTTTTGTTTAATAATATTTGTACAAAGGGATTTTGATTAAAAAAAATTAATCAGAAGTAACAGTGTGTGCATATATTCACACATACAAAATTCACTGAAAAACATGACAAGTATTCTGACTTTTTAACAAGTGTATTGATATTCAGTGTAAAATTAATCACAAACAACAAACACTAAACAGACCAGAGACAAAGTGCAACTAAAATGTACAAAGTAGCAGACCAAATACTCTTTTATGACATGAACCCATTAGCACAAGCTCTTTTCAGAGCACAACCAACACCAAGACTAATCAAAAGAACACCACAAATGCATTTCACAAACCTACAAATGAAACAAATCTGCACAACACAGATTCAGGGTGACTAACATACCATTCTTTTCCCAGACACTGCGCAAGGTTTGTTCAGGAAGCCGTACTGAGGCTCCAAACTCTCAGTTCAGCCTTAAGCAACCCTGCTGATACAGCCTTTGGTGGCAATTTTGCATACAGGCTACTTGCATTCATCCCTGTGGCACAGCATATTGTCCTCTCAGCTGTGCTGATACACGTTTGCAGAGCTTTATTAGGAATCTAGGCAAGAAATGGATCCGCATTTGAGGAAGTCATGAGAAGGTGATTTCAATCCAGAACAGTTCTCTCATCCTGTTCAAAGTACAAACTCAGAAAAGTTGGCTGGCACAACTAGAAGCTCAAGCCTTGCCCTGCCACACTTCGGTGCTACCTCCAAAGCCTGAAAGCATCATTACACAGGTGCTTGTCAGATGAAAGCAACATCTTAAAAAGCTTCACTTCTCTGTCCCTTACTGGCAATTCCGTAGTTTGCCACTGCTGCAACTGTCCCAGTGTGAGTCTTTTGCTGTAAACCAGATGACTGAAGATCAGTCCTTTCCTTTCCTTTTCAATTTTTGAGAGAAAATATAGAGGAAGGGTTAAAAGGTACTTTTAGTCAATGATTTCAGCAATCTAGGTTAGAGAACAGGCTCACAAATGACTGTATGCCAACAGTATGGAGGAGAAGAAGAAATGGAGGAGGTAGCAGAAAACTTACAGAAGCCTCATCACAAAAGCCACTGTGCTGAGTACACAGCTCTTGAACCACCACATGACACCTCTTCTGAGGAAGGAAGTCATGAAGGAAGAGCGCTCCATGGTTTTGCTTAGTTACTCTGGCCACTGCCACTACCATCTGCCTACATATGGATTTCTGAGGAAGCGTAACCCCAGTGGAATGACTGCAACTCTACAAGTTAAAGTTCACCATCCTGTGGATACTCCCCATGCACGGAATTTAGTCTACATGAAAGAACATGGAATTTTACCTAAATCGTAGCTTTAGATTACTATGTTGCAACCAACTGCTGTTCAAAAATGGCAATTTAGGTAAATATTAACCCAGTATTTCACCTTTTAGCCGTACATAGAAGACAAGTTACAGTCCATTTTTATCCAACCACTTTAATCACATAAACTGGTTACCTCACAAACAGTTTTCTTGCAGTTTGTAGCAGCAGTAACAAATGATGCAATGTTAACTTACCTGCATACATTGGTGATGTCTGCACCTGAATAACCCTCCATCTTCTCAGCTATGTTTGCAAGGTCAACATCGTCAGCCAGTTCCAGCTCTCGCAGATTTATTTTTAGGAGTTCCTCTCTACCTTTTGCTAATCAAAGAAGAGAAAATTGAGACTATATAATTTGCTTTCTGAAGATAAGTAAGAAATTGAAGAGGAATCAGAAGGAAGAATGAGTAAAGGGACACTGTACATGCTACAAAGGGAAATGCTCATGTTTAGATTTCACCTGATCCTGAATCCCTACATAAATTTGCATACAAGTATCAATTAGAATTTTAAACCAGGCAATCAAAACTAAAGGAATATTAATAAAGTTTCGATTTTAGTCCTTTTAACCCCTCCTCTGCCCAACTTTTCATACCTGATGGTAAAGGAATATAAATTCTCTTTTCTAGTCTCCGTCTTAGGGCTTCATCAATATCCCACGGAAAATTAGTAGCCGCAAGTACCATGACCATCTTAGAAGGATCATCATTTTCAGCAGCACCTCCGACACCTGAAATGGAGCAAAGGGGAAGTAAAACGTATGTATGTTTTCTGAAATTTCATGTACAGAAAGAAAAGTATCACTTTTCTGTTGCTACTTTCCTTCTCTCTGCTCTCCAGAGTACAAAAAGGATGCCTCTGTAGCAACTTTGCACTGTATTACCTACCTTTAAAAGTTTGTTGACTTGTGAAATAGTAATCAAATGGCTGCATTGAACTCAGTGTTTTAAAACTCTCCCAACCGCTTCTATAAAAAAAGTCTTTGTTTTTTAATTATATCTTTAGGAGAAAAAGAGATCCCAAAGAAGTTACGTGTAATAACTGCCTTTGAAGTTTAAATTGGAGGAGGTAACAGTTACACTTTTTAACTGGTTTTGAAGAAGTGAGTGATATGCTAGGCAAAGATTGAGAGAAGCTAATACTTTTTTTTCTGCTGCTGTTTTAAAATCTTGTATTTTCCACTGAAACACTAACATCAGGTCATAGCTCAGAGGCTAAAAGACTGTTAAATAATTTTTCCTTCCACACTGACAGCTGGAGCAGTGCACTGGAGCTCTTTACGCCACTATTACATAAAAAACCCTACTTCTGAAGAAGGAAGTTTTAAATGTTGTAGGGGTTTTTTTTCCTGTCTCTCAAGTTTCCTCCACTCCAGCACTTCCCAATGATCAGGTTATTTACCATCCATCTGAACCAGCAGTTCTGCCTTCACACGCCGGCTGGCCTCGTGCTCCTCCGAAGTTCCCCTGCGACTACAGATAGAGTCTATCTCATCAATAAATATAGTTGTTGGGGCATAAAATCGAGCCTAAAGAAAGCAAAAGATAAAGAGGAAGCTGAAGTAGCAGTCTACTCCCACTTAGAGAAACAGCACCATATTCAGAGCTAAGTGATGACATATTTACCCCATTCAATCAGCTCATAAGTATCAAACAATCCCTAATTTTCCCTCTCTTGGGCCACTGCATACAGGTATAGAGCAGCTGTGCATTCATTAAGAGCATGTGAGCAGAACAGCTTTTGGCAAAGTCCTGTAATTGTTAGGGCTGTAAACAAACATTTAATAAGATAAAGACAGTTTTCCACATGAGGAATAACCTTTATACCTGTGAAAGTTGTCACAGAACACTTGAATAAGATTTCACTAAAAGCAAGAAGGAATGTGAAGTTGGGACACCATGACATGGAACCTGTCCAAGAGACCGGTGAACTGCAAAATAACTCTGTTTGAAAACAAGGGAGGTCAAAAACAAGGCTCCACAATAATAAAGGCCGTTGTCTTACAGCAGTTGAGATACTGTTAATTGTGTATATGCATTTTTGATCGATCATGTTAAATGAGTTGATACCATGCCTATGAAACTATAATGTAAAAGCTATTTTATTTCCTGACTTTTCTGACTACTGTAATTGCAAGTCTGCTGTGCCTGTCAGTACTAGACACCCTAGCAAACACTGCATCCAAACCTGGTAAGACATGACGAAAAAAAAAAAAAACAAACCCAAAAAACCCTATTATTTTCTGAGCCAATTTCAAGCATTAAGTGGTCTGAAGACAACTACAGTTTGAAAGTCCACTTACTCTAAGCACAAACAAAAAACGCACCCACAACAACAAAACACACAAAGCCTAAATAGGGTTCTCACCCAGAAAACAATTAATTTCATCTCTAGTTTTATATTCAAGTACGTTCTACATCACTCATCAGCTCACAGTTACCTCTAACGTAGCAAGCTAACCCTGAAAATAAGAGATGACCTAATTTTTCAGCTTTTATAAAGTTATTTAGGAATAATCTTGAAATGTGAATGGCCAAATCAGAAAGGCCTACAGCACTGGAAGTTTGGAGATTTGTTTATGCACACTGAGTTTGAAACCTTGGTAAGGTTTCACTATTCCAGAAGTGATTCTACTTCATCATCTCACTGTTCATGTTCAGGAACTTCAATCACCATTTCAAACAGAAGACGAACAAGTTTCTCAGATTCTCCTCTGTATTTTGAGGTAAGTGTGGAAGAAGAAACATTGAAAAAAGTAGTCTTGCATTCAGTGGCTACAGCTTTTGCTAGGAGGGTCTTTCCAGTACCAGGAGGACCAACCATCAGCACACCCTATTAAAATGAAAAAGAATGACTTTTAGGACAAGAATCAAAACACAGAATCTCACAGTTTATTTAGTAGTGCAATAGTAAAATACTGGATGTAAACTTTCCCTTGAAAAGTTATTCAAAGGTAAGCAATTAATTACTATTGCTTACCCGCAACAATACAGCTGAAGACAGTGCATGTATCTGGCCGACATCTTTATTTTGCTGGTACTCTTTACCATAAATTTTGTTACTAAAAAGTGGAAAGAATTTATATAAACTGTAAACCACTTGAAATTTTTTGTTCTGCCAAGATCCAATCTCAGAATCCCACTTATGATCATAGGATCAGATTTTTTTCATACCTTCCATGGTCTTCTAATTCCCTTAAAAAACTCTGGCATCCACATTGGTAAAACTACAGCTTCCTTAAGCAGCTTTTTGGCTTCTACTAAATCAGCAATGTCATCCCTGACAAGAAAGAGAAAGTTGTTTGACAGATTCAGAAAGGATGCAAAAGAGTCAGTCCACAGCTCAAAAAGTATACAATTAAACTTACTGTTATGTAGTGACTCTCCCATAAATCCAACTTATTTTCCTGAATTATTTACATTCTAATAGCAAAAGTCTACAGCAACTACAATTGACATCTGGCTAGTAGACTCCAGTTGGATGAAAAAGCAAAACAAAAACAGTAACTATTTCACTAGAGCACCACTGTTGGTAATCACAGATTGATAAGCAAAACAGAGCAAGCTGTTAAACTTATGCTAGATATAGATCATGCTTTCTTCCTTTGCTGAGAGGTTGGATGTCCCTGAAACTTAAATGCCATCTTTCACTGTCACAAGAACAAGTTGCTAAAGACTAGTAAATGTAAGAGAACAGATTTTTTCAGAATTCTTTTTCAGAGTGATAAATGTATTAACTCTTAGATACCTTATAGGCTCGTCTTATTTTCTTGAGGGTAACTCTCAGGGCATTCCTATTATCAGCATGTGCCCAAATAATATTTTGGTTTCAAAACATATCTATATGGAGAACTAGTGTCACACCTAAAGTCATATTTTAAGATTCATTATAAAAGCTGAAACATGTATTTACATATTAAACTGAAATACATGACAGTTGCATGCACACAAAGGTTTTCTGGGAGCGTTCAGGTTTTTTTAAAGCCTACTTTAGTTGACAGAAGATTTTTGCTCATTTAATCCTCACAAATACACCTAAGCCTGGAAACATTTGGAACACAAAACAACCTTTGTATAAGGTTTAATATTTAACACATTTATGTAAAGGTACTGGCACAGGATTATATTTTATACTGGCAGCCATATCACTGCCAGCAGCATTTCAAAGAGTTCCTGTATTGACATAACTTTTGTTAATCAGTTTTCTGTCTTGATATGGCCCTGGGTAGCAAAACAGCTTCTCAAATAAAGAGACACTGACAGACAGTAGAAACTTTTATACACTGCAAAAGAGTATCTTTTGATTGATTTTAGGACCCTTAGAAAAGCCTGGGAAGCTTTGCATGGTCAGCTTGGACAGGACTTTAGGCAACGTGATCTAGGGAAAGATGTCCCTGCCTTTGGCAGGGGATTGGACTAGCTGATCTTTAAAGATCCTGTCCAACCCAAACCATTCTGTGAATCTATGTGTGGAAAAAAGATACTCTAAAAATATTCAGCTACATAAGAAGTTTAGTAGCCTGTTTAAAGCAGTAAGGAAAACCTGTAGGTTATTTTTATATGTAAGTATATGTTAAAATTCTTAATTCTTGACATATTGTATAAGAGGAAATAGAAACAACTCAGAAAGACTAGCAGCAGTACTCAAACTTACCATCGAATGTTGGGATTCTGAGAAATTATATCTCTTTCCAAAGCTTCTACTAAATCTTTATCATATCCAGTACTATCAAATTTCTTTGGTTCTGACTCTGAAATCTCAGAGGTGGATTTGTTCTACATATGAACGAGATAACAACATAAATACATAACAGTGGTTATGCTACTAACACATTTTTATAAGTCCACAACAGCATTGTATTTCTAGTAGGTGGCAACATAAACCAGCATGAAAAGTATGAAAGCATTTGTACTACAGCTGCACTGCAGGATCTGTGTGTTTCACCCAGATTTCTGTACTGCCCTGGTTCCATTTCTTTCTCCTCAAAGCCAGCATGTTGTACCACCTCAGCAGGTAATAAAAACTGCATACAGCTATCCCAGTTAATACATTTTGCCCCTTCTCTCAGAAACACCAAAAACTATCTGAGACAGTAGCTGGACAGGGGAAAATTTATGTGTAAGACTGGACCATAAAGTCACACTGGCCTAGGTACCTCAAATCCTCTAAGTGTCATATACATGTGGGACACAAAAAAATTAAGCATGATTTCCATATGTAGAATGGGCAAAGATGATCTGCAGAAAGACCACAGAAGTAATAAAATAACTAATTAAGTGATACAGCAGCATGGGCATGAACAGCAGAGAAGCAGCTCTGCAGTAGAGCCGAAGCAAAAAAAGTTAAAAGGGCTCAAACAGCAGAGACCATGCAACTGAAAGGAAGTAAAACGCACTAGACATACCCCAGTTTTTATACACTTAACAGCAAGCACTGGTGATGGCAGAACAACTGCAAAAAAGAAAGACCGACCTATCCTGTCTCTCTGTGTGTATATCCTGAGTGAGAGAGGATTATCGCTCAAAGACAATCTAATTTAGCTCCTAATAGAAGTAAGTAGCTTACATAGCTTGACCATTCCACCCTTGGAGACTATACTATCTCCACAGGCCATGACACCTTGCCACAACATAAACTGCTGAAGCTGACAGACTATTACATGGAGATTTGATTTATTTAGACCCTGGAAAACTATGAATCTAGTGTCTACTGTATGATCTCTTACTCTGGTGATCAGCTAAATTTGTGGAGACCAGAGCACAGAGCAAAACTTAAAGTAGTCTGATTGCAAAGAGTAGATCATAAATTATTCTTTCTTGTGAAGTATTTTGGATTTCTATTTGTTTTAAACTGAAGCTAACATCAGATCTCTAAAACCAACAAAACACAAAAAACCAAAACCAAACCAAAAAAAAGAAACACCCCACAAAAGCAAAGGTCCCCTTTTAGGATTACATAAATCTTGAAATCCTTTGGAAGATGCAAGTTAATCTCAGTCTAAAATATACTAAAAATATGCTAAAATATAGTAAAGTAATTAACCCACAAGGACATCCCATCTGAATGACCTCCATCAGGCTCAGTTTCAGAAATTAGTTTTAAACAATGATCTCCAAGTTGCAGCAAACAAGTCACAGAATCACAGGATGGGTAAGGCTGGAAGGGACTGGAGTGTGTCATGTGGTCCAACCTCCCTGCTCAAGAAGGGTCATCCCAGAGCACATGGCACAGGTCTGTGTCCAGACAGTTTTGAGTATCTCAAGTGAGGGAGAGTCCACACCCTTTCTGGGCAATCCATTCCAGTGCATGGCCACTGCACAGTAAAGAAGTTCTTCCTCATGTTCAGGTGGAATTTCCTATGCAGCAGTTTCTGCCCATTGCCTCATGTCCTATCACTTGGCATCACCAAGAAGAGCCTGGCTCCAGCCTCCTGGCACCCTCCCTTCAGATATATTTACCAGATCACTTCTTTCAGATGAGTGTTTAATTCATCCATAACCAACACTGTCCACAAAGCAAAAGCACCTTACAAGGTGAGAGATTCAGATCAGCACACTGACTTGAACCAAAGAAATATTTTATAGGCACCTAATTCTGTAATACACTCAAATACTAAGAAAGCAAGACAGGTTTCTCAACTCTGCGAAGTTATTTGCAAGCTTACCTTTTCCTCTTTTCCTTTACTTTGCTGATCCTTCTTTTCCCGGCTGCGGACTGCCTTCCCTTTATCATTGGGATTTCGAGAGGAGGGGCGGTGAGGGCCTCTGACAGCTGCACTGACACGGTTATTGTGACCTCTGCAATCACTGCATGGAACAGACTGACGCTTTCGGGGTCCTGGTGAAGGTCTAGTTAGTTGTAACATATGCAAAAAGCCTCAGTGTAAAGTCACTGGTGAGCACTACATAACCAAATCAACTGAAAAGCCTTTTGCTCAAGATAAAATCTGCATGTCAGAAACAAGACAGACATTTCTAGAGAGTCACTAAAAATCTATTTTTCCCTGGCCACAAACTCAGAGCTCATTTGCTTAAAACAAGCTCCTTGCTTTGTAACATTTTATCAGTGTAAAAGTAATTCTAGTATTATGGAACTCAAAAAAACCCCAAACAAACAAACATTCTCCTTATCACAATGGTCCTCACTTCCCTACACAAAGAAATGTAAAAGTTGATTGGGAATGACTATTTTACTTTCATTTCCTTTTACGTACACTTCCTTTGAAAGAAAAAATGTGTATGTGAGGCCTCCAGTTCTTCGAAATGAAACTAATTTTAGAAGCACACGAACAAACCAGTATTGTGACTGGTATTATAGATTTCTTTTTTAAAATTCAGTTTCTTTTCCATACTAATCTATTACTTTCACAGATAGACTTTTTTCATGGAACTTCCTAAAATTCCAACACTAATAAACTATCAGTCCAGTTTAAGTTCAGGGATATTTTCAGAAAACAAAAATGTAAAACTGTTGATTTGGACAGCATTTACTGAAACTAGACAATGAGTTTTGACACATCATTGAAGATGTATCAGTATCCCGTACCCTCACATGTCTTGATGCACAGCAGTGAGTTTGTCAGAACAGTACATCTCTCTTCAGGATGAAAAGCCTACTGGACTACACAAATATGCTGATGATAATGGATCCAAATGGAGTATCTACCAACCTAGAGTTATATTTATGAACACCTAGCAACCTCTGAATTCCACTCCAAAGCTCAAAATAAAGGAATAGTGCAATTCCACATCTAATTTCCACATAAATTTGTGAGTTCTGCTATCTCAGTATGGGAATTTAGTGCAGTTATTCCAACATGATACGGCTCAAGCTCTCACTGTGGCTTTTTCATATTATTACAATGCAGTACTTCAGCAGCTGGCAAGATAAATGGGATAGAAACAGTTCTCTCAAGACTTTGCCTTTTAAGAAACACGAGTCTGTATGTTTTCCCTAGAAAGCTTCAAAACACTAGGAAAGTTCTGTCTTCCAGACTCTATCCTTCCAGAAGGTTTGAATGAAATTAGCTAGGAGTGTTCTAAAGTTATTAAATCAGATATACAGAAAGAGCATGATCACACAAGGCCCATTTCTTTCAAAAGGTTTAAAACAAATGTTAAAATGTACCTGTAAAGACTGAAACTATTCATGTGCAAGAAAATGTTTGTAAATTCAAAGCCTTAAAGAATAATTTTACAGTACAACTAAAGCAATCTAATGGTCACTTTCTGTCAAAATGCACAGGCCTTCATGCTACCATTGGCATGTAGTAGAACCTCCAGTTAGCCAGTCCACAGAGCTAATTTCACAAAGAAAAAAAAGACAAACAAAAAACCACTAGACACAGAGAACAATGTCTGTAGCATCCTAAACCAGCTAATCAATGCCAACAGACAAAAATTAAAAAAACCCACCAACTTGGATTACTGTGTATTGGAGTGTGGGGAAAGAAGCTTGACATTAGTCATGCCATGTGAGATAAAACCCTCAGAACACTCTGGATTAAGCTGCCCCAAAATGTCATCTCCTTCACCACAAATGGTGGCAAGCTGCAAGTGTTATACATCTAAGTTGTAGAACAAAAATTACACTGTAACAGGCTGAAGTCAAAGCACACCTTGTTCTGATAAAAAATAACATAGGTCTTCAGGTTTCCTCTTACCTACGTTCAGCAGGTACTGGCAAAGACCAAACTTCTGCATCATGAGCTGGTAATTCTTGTGAAGCTTTCAATGGAGTATTGTCTAGTTTAAAACTCTCTAGTGTTTTCATTATATCCTTCACATGCTTAGCTTCCACACTTATCTCCTGCCAAACCTGATTAAGGGGGCGAAAAAAAAAAAAAGGCAGATTAAGCACATTGGAAGTAAGTTTGTAACAGTCCTCTGTTCCAGCCCATGTAATGCCTGGATAGATTCCACAGGGTTTAATGAGCTACCTAATTCTACTTCAATAAACAAGAATTATGCACATTACATATTAAGGAGGGTTTTCTGCCTTTCTCAGCACATTTAAAGAATAAACAAATAGATTTTGGATTTAATATCACAGAGACTTTTGACAAATTTTGTGTATTAAACAAGTATGATGGAACCTAACGGACTAAATATGAATCAAAAGTATCAACTTCTTAGACCGACTATCAATTAAAAAAAAAAAAAAAAAAAACGATGGTTTGTGTTAAGATCAAATTACCACGGTAGCCACAACTCACTTTCTATTAAGGACCTTAGTCACACTAAAACATTGAGGAAAATAAGACCCAAATGATACCAGACTACAAAATCTTCAGCATAACAGGGACACTTATCAGCAAGACACTGACAAGTCAGACAGTGCACTGGCTCCTCGGGGCTGTGTTCCATTGATTCTATTGTCACTGACAGAGAAAGAAGTCATCAAAGTGACTTAAATAAGTCTATATAATAAAAAAGCCTACATATAACAGCACTAGTTTATCAGAGAATGGTGTAAGTATTTTTATGCTTTTGTTTACAATAAGATAGGCAACTTTTGCTACTTTAACGCTTATCCTACAAAATGTGCCAGGAAAGCACTATTCACCTGTTGCCATTTCTGTTGCAGGTAGGTATCTCTCACAGAGTACAGGTACTTATTCATTTGCTCAAGAACTCCCTGGTAGTAGACCATTGCAGAGTCGTAATTTCCCAATAAGGCATATTCGCGGGCCAACTTTACATTCTCAATGATCATAACAAGGCTCATGTTCAACATGAAGCTGAAAAAAATAAGAAGAATTAAGGAAAGAAAAAATCCCAGTAGTAGAACAACTTTTTGCAACCGCTCATTACCTCATTTAGCATATCAAAATATAGAAGCTGGAAAAATACTGGTTAGGAAAAAAAAAACCCTAAAATGAATGTCATCCATATAAAATGATAATTGTTACTAGAAATTAAACTCTTCACATCACAGCATTGTTTCCTGCCATAGAGATTCTGTTGAAAAGCCCATGCAGGATATACAGATTTAAATGCAACTGCTGCAAGTCACAATTGCATGCTTCTCTCAATAGGATAAACTGGTATTTTACTGTCATCTGTGGTTTAAAACAAAAAAAACCAACCAACAGACAATAAATCAAAGCCCTTTTTACAGATGCATTAAGTTTTGTTAAATTTTTTGCCTTAACATTCCGTGCATCTAAGTTTTAGCAGTCTGATTTTGCCTTGCGGAAAACACCGTTCTTCTAGTAGTTTGATTTTATAATTCTTCAATTTCATTTAATGTTTATTTGAAACAAATATCCACCTTTTAAACCCAGCTTGCATGTTCCTATCACCATTTTTACACTTAAAAAAGACCACTTGAAACATACTGAGGCTGCTAAATTAGCACTGAAAGGTAAGGAAAGGCTAAATTTGAATGTGTAGCGTGTGACTACCCACTTTATTTAATTTAATATATTGTTCAAACCATGTTATTTTTCTCCACCAATGGTAGTTGTTTGTGGGGTTTTGGAGTAAACATCAATGACTGTGACCACTTCCACTTTGTAGCACTAGTAGTATCTGCACGTTTAGATTAGAATAGCAGAGAAGTATTATTTATACCAAGGCAGTAGTAAGTAGAAGCAGTAGACTTGTTCTTTACAGTTTCCACTGTCCACAGAGCACTCGTTCCATATTCTTAGCAGTTTCTTATGCATCCCATCTCTTTCTTCTCTAAGATACCAGCATTATCTCTGCTTTTCTTGTCACTTGCACACCAAGAATCTCCCTACTCTCCTACTGATTTCTCACCCAATCACAGAAAGCACTACAATAAGCAAGTAAACATGCCTGCAAGAGATTTGTCTTGCTCTCATTTTGGTACCTGTACCCAGTGCCAGTAAAAAGCAACTGCAGACAAGCAATTACAGCTAAGCCCTGGGATGAAGCATACTTGATACAGATCAACTATTTAAAGAATGTAAGAGGTATTCATGCGCAATAAACAGACTTAAGACTGAACACATTTCAAGACCAGGTCAGGGTTGAATTTGGCCACATTATCAGAGATTTCAGAAGCCACACATTGCACACGCCTGCCAACCTATTGCTAGAATGTTAGCTCTCTGTTGTAAAGAGGGGTTGCTAAGTACAAATCAAATATTTTAAGACTTGCACTCCTTTTTCTGTCCTCTTCCCAAGGTGGTTTCAGACACACAGCTGAGGCATTCCTGAGCCAACATCCTCTTCTTTCTTGCTTCCTTCCTTCCTTGACCAGCTTCCCTTAGAGCAGATAGCTCCTGTGAAAATTTTCAGTCCAAACCAGCAAAAGTCTGGCACCAAGGTAGGTAAGGACAGGCCTCTGACAGCCCACACCCATCCATGCAGAAGGGACCCGTGGGGTTGATCATGCAAACCTGCTCTTATAGAACCTACACTATGTAATCTCACTGGCCAGAGACTTGCTGAGCTGGCCATGATGGTTACAAGCTGATATAGTTAATGTGACCAACAACTACAAAGACTAACATATCCAAGGCTAATTAGGCTTTGGGGACACAGTTTGACTTGGGAGTTTTGTTGGTTTTAACCTCAGGAGAAGGAGCCTGAAGATGTTTGTCAGTTTGTCAGATGTTTGTCAGTTTGTGGATCATCACACAGATACTAACGAAGTTTTCCCTGCTATATTTAGGAGCAAGCTTTTCCACTCCTGCTCATCCTACCAGATACACCTGTTTGCCTGTCCTGAGAATTCAAACCCATGACTAACACTACTGAAATCACAAGTTGAGCAAGATGCTAATAAACGTTTTAAAAAAATCAAGTAATAGCAAGTTACTAAAACCAAATTAGACTTTTAAATGCAGAGAGAGGTCATAGATAACTTTTTTTCTACACTGAATGCTGTGTAACAATCTAAACAGAACAGCAATTCTGTTTACATATCCAGAAAAAAAGGAAAAAAAAAAACCAAACCAGTCTGTAATATTAATTTTCATTTGGAAACATGAGAATAGCTAGAATAAAAAAAAACCCTAAAGAGGCTAAGTCAGAAAGATATGAAAGCTTGGGACCAAAATGACAGCACTGCACATAACAAAGAGTTAATGAGATTTTCAGGTTAGAAAAGGCAAAGAAAGTAAGACCAGAAAGTAGAAACAGAAGCATAAGCAGAATGAGCTAGCAACTCATGTTGGGGGGTGAAAAAAAGAAAAAAGAAGGTGCTCACTCAAGTTTACAACGCTGTTGGAACCTATCTGTTTCATCAGTGGTATTGAAAATGCAAAAAATTTAGCTTAAACCAGAAAACCAATTTAATTTGTTGCTTCATCTTGACTCGTAAGAGCAGAAGAGCTTCAAGTGGCTTCCAAATATAGGGCTCTTGTGCACAAGTGAGACAGAAAAAGCTGCTGGCTCTGCTTATGTCTGGACATGCCACTGATGCTGTCACTTGAACACAGGCAGTGTTAGAGCCTGTTAGATACACTAATCCATGGGCTTGCTGCACCTGTAACTGAAGATGCTGAAGCAGCTCTAAAGGGGAAAAAAACCAGGAGTTAGAGTACCAATCTGAAACTAGATTAAAGTTTGCAGCAAGAAGTCACAGTATGCTGTGGCAGCTCAGAGCAGGGTTTAAGAAACATGTGGGAGAGGCATAAGTACACACAAATTCAGAGCTAAACCAGAACTGAAGGAAGGGATTAAAATACCCACAAAACTAATCCTGTATCACTTAATAAATTTTGAAGTATTTACAAATACTTAGTAATATCACATGTGTTTACAAATACTTGGTGCTATCACCTAACAGGATGTCAAAGCAGCAAGGCTGCACTTATCAGCCACGACCTTTCAGTGAATCATTCCCAGTGAAGTTATCTGTGTTCCAGCAGCAACTGAAACACTAAAGAGCTCATAAAGTTTACAGTGAACAGGATATAAGAAAAACAACCTAAGCACTTTGCCTTCCAAGTTTAATTCTAGACTGTGTAAAAACGCACACACTTCCCGATAATGATCATCACTCCTTACACTAGCTATAACTATATAGGGTTCCCTGAAATTAACTCATCTCCAAAAACAGAATACATTTTATAATTTGCTCAGAGGACCTAAATTACTTCTAGAGTACAGAAGAGCCAAGAGCAGCAAGGGTTGAGCCTCACAAAAGTTCAAGACACCTACAACTTTTGAGAATGAGGTTGTGGAACTTTCGTATTTCATTTGAAAGATAACAGATCATTAGCAAGAAAACACTGGGGGCACCTCATGTTTTCCATACAGACTTCAAGAAATTATCATAAGGAATGACTATAAGTAATTTCTACTCACAGTCATACATTAGAACCTGGGAAACTGTAACCAAACACTGCACCAATCATGTTTCACAAAGAAATCCCCCAAACTTTAAAAAATAAGAGATTGATAACGCAGATCTTGGAAGTGAAGATTTAAGTTGAGGTTTACCAATTACTGCAGCAGACCTGCTGACTCGCAGAACAGCACAAGCTGTACATGGAAAATACTTCCAAGGACTCTTTCAGTCCAACCTTAGTATCTGGACTAAGCCAGAGTCTGAACTTTGGCAGAGTGCACGTTTCCATTATTTCAGCCTGCTATACAGGCTCTGACATCAAAGCAACCACGTCAAATTTGCAAAGTTCTCTCAGCAAGCCAAATGAGAAAAAGCATCCCAAAGTAAGAGCTTTCAGGAACCCATTTTTACTGATGGCATGATGGCCTGCATCACCTCGGAGCTTCCTTCCTGCTCAGCGCTCTTCTCGCCAGCATCCACGGCTCGCAGCATTCGGCATCAACAAGTGACGGCGTTAAATGCTTGGGAAGCAGAGGAGTTGCCAGACTTATCGGATGCCAAACAAATCGGCTCTCACCCACTTATTGTGTTTAGCAGCAACGGCAGCAAAAGGCGAACCGCCGGCAACCACGGACACAGGCACGACTGGCTGGGCAAAACCCCCCAAAAATCAAACACTAGGGCAGAGATACACTGCTGGTGGATGATTTACACGTTTTCCAGTCTAAGCCGTTCAAAACACTTGATTACAGACGTTACTTACTCCCTATTTCATGGGGGGGGACGGGGGGTGGTGTCATCCTTTTTGATGATCAATATCAAAACTAGCAAATTTTTCAGAAAGTTTGGAAGGGGGTCTGCAGCTGGGCGGGGTATCTAGAATTGCTGTCTGTAGCTTGTCTCTGTCTAGAGAAAAAGAAGGTGATTCACCGCAGATTATGGCAAATTACTTCATTAAGGGGGAAAAAAAAAAGAAAATAAAAACACCACCATACCCAAACAAACAAGAATACACGTGAAGGATGAGGGGAGAGGTGGGACGTGGGGCTCCCGCCACAGCCCGCCCCGCACACCCCTCGGGGCTCAGCCCGGGCAGCCCCGGCACCGCAACACCGGCGAGCCCCGCGGAATCGCCACGCGTGTCGCGACCGCGGCGGGGCCCGGAGGCGGCGGAGTCCTCGGGGCGGGCGGGCCGAGCGGGGGCGCCGCACGGAGGGGCTGCGGGGCCCCCTCGCTCACCTGCTCCTCTCCAGCGCTCGGACCGCGGCGGTGGTGGCGGCGGCGGCGGCGGCTCCTCCGCTTGTCCTTTCCCCTTCCCCTCCCCCGGCCCTCCTGCCGCCTCCCGCCGCCGCCGGCAATTTTTGAAGGCAAATCCGGCTGCGTCACTTCCAGCCCGGCCAGGTCGCGGGGGAAGGTCCGCCCAGAAGTCGGTGTCTGTCCGAGCGTTGTTAGTGCCACCGATGAGCCACTCTGGTTTTAAATTTTTAAGGAGGGAAGGGGTGGGGAATGGGAAAAAAAAAAAGAGGGGGAGGGGGCGGGGAAAGGGATGGGGGTGAAGAGAAAGAAAGTTCGGAAAAGAGTGGTTTGCATTGGCCGGGAATCGAACCCGGGCCTCCCGCGTGGCAGGCGAGAATTCTACCACTGAACCACCAATGCTTCCGCGATTATTATTCCCTGCCCTCGTCACTCAGAACTGACCGCAGCGGGCTCCGCCGCCCCTGATTACCTGTCTGACATCCCGCGGCGGTAATAGAGGGGCTTCACTCTTCTGTTTCCTTTCCACAACTCACAAATGCGAATTCTGCCGAGTGAATAGCGCGCACCCACTTTTATTCACACGTTCCTGGTTTGTGACTCGTCTCCACCTCTTCAAACTCTTAACAGAGGGTGTAGTTCTGGGGAAGAAAACGCTTCTGAGGATAGCGCGGAAAGGCTGCTGCCGAGCTGGGTAAGACCGAGAAACTGCCCTTGAGTGTCCCTGAAGGAGCAGCACCTCCTCACCTGTCTAAATAGACTCAGCTGCTTAGCAACAGATAGGATCTAAAGGTTGGGCACAATGCAGCAGGTTTATGGTAGTCCTTCAGGCTGAACAGCATCATGTCATTCTTTAATTAAGTACATCACATCCATTTGTGCTCTTCTTGCTTTGTATTTTTACCCGTTCTTAAACCGGCAATTTTAGTCCATCCCTTTAGCAAGTGTCTGAATTTAAAACAATTTCTACATTACTCAAACTATAAAGACAAAAGAAAGCTGTTGATGAGTTTCTGAAATTTGAAGTACTTACTGTATCACTTCACTCGGTTGGATGAGATCTGGAGGGATTTCCCTTCCCCCCTTTGTTTGTGGCTAATAAATGACAAATGGTGCAGTACTTCCACAGCCCCCTCCCCAAACACAGAAGAATTAGGATACAATGCAGTCTCCGCAGTAGCACACTGGTTTCTGCACTAACACTTTGAGATGTGCAAGTAATTAAAGAACGGGATTTTCTCAAAGACAGTTTCCCCTCCTAATACAGATGAAAGCTGTGAAACGTTGTCATTCTCTTTAGGGAATACCTTCATGATACCTAATGTATACATAATAAATAATTATTATTAATAATAATTAATAATAATTACTTATTTTGAAGAAAGAAGCAGCAGAGGACCTGGAAAGAGCACCAATAAACTGAACTCTACGATACAAACATCCCAAGTAAGCATTCAGGTATCACACATCACACCCATAGCTGGACTACAGGTATGCAGAGACCCGGCAAAAGGGGATGTCCATGTCATGACAGAGACAAGTCAAAAATACTCGGAAGACCAGTGAATAACTTACTATGGCCATGACATAATGCAAGATTGTCAAGTGTACTAGCCAGGTATGGAATAAAAGAACAATTTGCTTAAGCAGAATTGTGCAGCAGTCTATTTAATCAGAGAATCCAAAAGAACTGACAGTCTTATAATACAAAAAAGACATTATATATATATACACATATACACACATGGAATATGTCCATATATATCTATATAGATATATATAAATCAGTAAACTTGAATAGTGCCTTTATCATGAGCATCTTAAGGCTTTCAAACATTTTACTACAACACTGACCCAATTTATTATCTTTTTGCTTTGGCTGAAATAAAGCAAACAGATTAAAGGTCTGATCTGAAACACTGACAACATCTGAAACAAAAGCCTAATAGTATCTTCAGTGACAGCAGTGTCATCTAAGAATTCACCCACTGCACTGCCTATTAGATGAATAATATTAAAAGGAGTCTAAATCATTCCCACTCACAGCTTTGCAACAGCAGAAGATATGTCAGTCTCAAAGAGACTTTCTAGCCATATATTCTATAGATTCTATTACAAATCAAGGATAGAAAAGATACAGCAAGAGGGCCTGCCCGAGGATAGAGTGCCACTGAATATCAAATGGTATTTACAGCACAGTTATAGGATTATAGAACATTTTATAAATACAATTAATATGTATACAAGGGGACATAAAAGAGAAACTTGTTTTCATGCTTTACAAAGTGAAAGCAACCTGAACTAAAACTTACTGCAGAATTCCACAGCTGCTGGTTAGGAGCCTCTCTTCGCTACTGCCTATAAAACCAATCCCCAACATAGATCACCAGTGAAACACCCATGTTTTAAGCAGCAGCTGTGAAGAATCTCTAGAATAGACTCTGAATCTATGTACGAAATGTGACGTTTCAAAACATGGGTAAGGCAGAGCATGTTAGAGAGTTGTGACAACATTTATGTATAACGAACTTTCTCAGAGGAGAACCTGGACTGTAACAAGCTGTATTTTTTGCAAGGAAATACATAATACTGCAGCATAGAGATGGCAAAATTCAAACAAGGTACATTACAACTTCTAATACAATATTAGGAAATGCCAGAAGCATCTATCAAATTCTAAAGATGCGAACTTTTCCTGTATTTGTTTAAAAAGGCAAAATAGTATTTAGTATTTCAGTACTTGCACATGTCCTTAAAAGAGTCAATAATTTCCTTTAATAAAAGCAATTGGGTTTGCTTGTATAGACCATTGGTGCCTTTAGAGGACCCTTTTTTATCTTTTTTTTTTTTTTAAATTTATTTATAAATTGGTTAAAGACCAGTAATAGTATTAAACAGGAATGAACCATAGTGCAGTGCAGGCAGATGAGAAATATAGTCACATGAAAAGGCAATTTTAAGAGTCAACTGAACGAAGAATTGACATTATTTTCTCTGCACACTTCACAAATGGTGAGGCAGGCTTGATTTAACCAGTAATATATTATACTTTATTCCAAGAGAAGTAGACCAGTTTTACTGGGATACTTTCTATGAAGGAGGATAATCTTTAAAGTTTATTTACAAGAAAAGCAGTATTTTTTGCATAATATATAAAATGGAGTAGTTATGCACTGCAGCCATTTTATAATATTTAAGCTAAATGAAATTAATCTTAAAAGCTATTTTATTACAACAGCTGTGGAAAAGGCAGACAGAAGTGGAATTGTTTTATTAAACTGCAAACTCATTTTCATTAAAGTAACTACTTGTTTGAGAAAACAACTTCTCATAACCATCTTCTAACCATTATAAGCACTTCACAGTAGAGGGGTGAGCTTCCACTAACATCTCCTCCTGTGACTAAGTATATTTAAGAAGTTTCCTCACTGCCAACCCACTGCAGTTCAGACCTTCCTCAGTTATGCCAATATGAATCATTCATGGACCACACCAGAAACTGGATCACACAAGGAAGGAAACTCCAATTACCAAGAAGTTTTTTCACTGATCCCATATTTAGAACAGGACTACAGACAGTTGCACTGGCACAAAGAGAGACATTGAACTGGAGCACAGAAAGAGAACAAATAGCCAGAAATAAGCTTGGTGAGAAAAGTAAACTAGTAACTGGTGTTTGCTGCAAGAACAGCTATGAACACCAGTGTCATGTTTAGACAGTTGCAATGCCAGTGCAATGGCACAAGTAATAATTTAAGAAAGCAGTAATGCTTACAGGCATGTTATTAGTTTAACGATTGGAATTCAATTCTAAGGAGGAGGAAATATTTTAAAAGATAGAAAGTTTACTAAAAATAGTGCATTTCCTTTACCACTGCGTTAAATTGAGAAAGAAGGAGAGAGATAAAAACATAATTCTTTGTGGCTCTCACCTCTAACTCCTGGTCTCGTCTCAGAGAAGCTGCTTAGAGGGATGCTCCTGTCCATACTCCTAGTAACTTCAACAGGCTCAGTACCCTCCCACCATGAGACTCAAGGGGATGCCTGATCATCTGCTCCCAGAAATTATGGAAACACTAATGCAAAAGGCAGCAGACACAGCTGCAGCTTCCTAATTCTGTTCTGAACTGGGCAGTGAAAGACAGACCATTGACACTGTCCTGATGGCTCAGATGGGCTGGTGCACAGTGCTCTTCTCAGTCTGTGTAACCAGGAGGAAGACTGTTCCAGTCAAGTGAAATGGGTCTCCATAACCACAGCCTCAAAAGCCACAATCTTTTCCCATTACTGTCTCAAACTCATAATAAGGACACTACTCTAAAATTTATTTTTCAGACTAAAAATTCCAACTCAAGCAGCACTGTACACACCTTACAGTTTGGTTGTAGTAAGAAAATTAAACTAGGTTTAAAAACTGGTTTTTTCTAAAACTTCTTTTCCTCTTATATCTGTAGGAGAACTGATGACAGGAGATGATCAAGTTGTTTCTGAGTGAGCAGTTCAGCCTTGAAAGCACCAGTCACATGTTACAGTGTTACTAATGTAAAATCCAATTACTACGTAATAAAATACTAGTTCTAGTGCTTTTTATCATCTTAAAATCACACCAGAGCCAAGACTGACACTTTCTTGTTTCAAAGCTGAGAACCAGGCCATGTGCACAGTAGCTGGAAATGTTTCACCAGATAGATGTCTCTGTTTTTCCAACACTGTGAATAGTTCGGCTAAATACAGTGAGAAGTGAGGGTACAGCAGCCTTTTTTTCCTCCTCTTCAGAAATGTATCAGAGAGCTTTATTAGTGTAAAGTATGTTTTATATTTGGTCAATGCGTGGAAAAACTGTCATTAAAAATTCTGAAACTGAGATTTGTTTTCTAAAACTATTCAATATATGTACAAATAGATACCTTAGGGGGGAAAAAATTAATCACTATTTCCTATTTTGAGTACTTAGAGTACAGAGAACTGACAACAAAATTCAAGTGACATTTTTTTCACCTAATATCAAATCTCTTCTAAATTAAACAATTAACATCACTGGAATAAATTAATATTTGAGAAGGATTTCCCAGTATTCTGGGGAAACAAAATGTACAGAGAGGAAAGGAGAAGATATCATGTTCTTAGTGTTTCAAAAAAACTGTGCATGTATTTACCATAGTAATCTGCTTTCAAGTCTCAACAGACACTTCTCAGAAACTATAGCTGCAAAATTAATTAGTTTTTGATATTTTTTGCTCTACTAAACATAAACCAGATCACGACTCTGAACTCCTCTACCTGCCTGTTCATCATCATCCTCATCATCTGACTGCTGTTCTGAGTTTTGGGAACTACCATACTCATACTCAATGGGCTTTGGATTGTTGTATGGGTAGCCATTGTCATCAAAAAACCTTCGGAAGGTGAACTCATAAAAAGCATGTTCAGGATGTTTTCCATTTTTGTACCACCCATTAAGGGTATCATTTCTGTTTCCCTCCTTATCATCATCACTCCACAATTTATCTGGATCAACTGGATCAAAGTTTGATGTGTCCGTAGGATGAGCAATTTTGGGAATGTAGAAAGCAGACTGTCGCCGTAGATCGCTTGAAAAATCAATTGTTTTAAAAAATGGATGAGCTTTTATTTCATCTGCACCGTTCTTGCCTAAACGGTCTTCTGGCCCTCGGCAGAGTTTAATAATAAGATCAGAGGCCTCTGGAGTCAACTTAGCCTGAGGTGGAATATGAAGTGCAGTTTGCCAGTTGATAACCTTAAAAGCAAAAAGAAGTGTTATTTATTTATGATTTCATAAAAAGGAAAGACCACATCAAAACAACAAAATAAACATCCACAAAGAAATCATTCAACATGTCTAAGGGTTTTCACGCTAGAGGGGAAAACACAAAGCTGCTTTTTCAGAAACACAAGGAATATTCTGTCTGGAAATCTGACAAAATCCAGGTAAAGTTTCTTCACATTCCAAAACTAAACTAGAGTCTGGCACAGGATACCCCTGCTGTGAACCAATGAAGATACCATAAAATCCAGCACCTGGAACCTGAGATTGGGCACAGGGCTTAAAATCTTAAAAAGGTCAGGCAGATGAATTTTGAGTTATATGATGCACTGTAAAGATTAACAGATTTAAAATTTAAAAAAAAAAATATCAGTACTGCACTAAATTTGAGCCAACTAGTATCTTGCAAGCTGAGTACAATCTTGCAAAACCAACACCTGCAGAAGATTGCCCTGATGCATTCACTGGAACAGCTGGGGCTCAGAAACTAAAGGACCAATGGCTCTGAGCTGCCAGTAACCCTAAACAGGCACAGCCATCTGCTATTCCTCCACCTTTCCATGCCAAGCAGATACATCACAAAAGGAAATCCTCTGCAGGTAAGCAGGCATGGAAGCCAAGTGGTGGGAAAAAGAACACCCAGATACTGGAAAAGAGAACAAAAGACAATGGAAATAATAACTGGAACAGATACAAAAAGTGAAAGAGAACCACTGAGATCTGACATGATTTTTAGTTAGCATGTTTCTGTATGTTTCTCTGAGTGCCTATATTCCAGGACTCCAGGATTTTAGGCATCAACCAGATAAAAGATATGAACATGATCCTTGAAGTCCCTTTACAAACTAAGTGCACCTCCACAGCAATGTAAAGTTTAAAATCTTATTAGTTTATAACATGCTTGGATAGGTAGCACCCTCAAACATCACCTTTGTTTCCATTACAAATTAAAAAGACTAATGTTACACTGTTAACACCAGACTTCTAAAGTTACCTTCATTTGTGTTTCCAGTGGTGTTTGTGCCAGGAACGGAGGCTGCCCCACTAGCATCTCAAAGAGAATTACTCCAACACTCCACCAGTCACACAACTGTGTGTAACCTGAAATAAAGTTCAAATAAAGTAGTCAAAGCCTCAGTGTAATTTTAATCTTGAATTTCTAAAAGTTCACAAGAGAACTCTATTCAATACCTGTTTCAGTTTTCCATATTAACAAGTTTTGGTTTTTTGTTAAAATATTACATACATGGGAAAAGTGGCAGTGTAACAAGGGTGAAGCAAGACACACGAATACTTTGCAGCAGGGTACCAGTACAGAAGCGTCTTACCTGTCCGTAACAACACCTCTGGCGCGATGTAGTTGGGTGTGCCGACCAGGGAGTGGGCCAGGCAGCGCTGGTGCTGACGAGCAGCCCTGCGCTCCAGCGGCTTCAGCCGATCTCCGCACCGGCAGTTCGCGGGGTCGCCCCACTCACTGCTGAAATCCATACTGTCCTGACGGACATGATCACCTGTAATTGAGGGAGAAGGATGACAAAATGGAGCACGATTACTTTAGTTCCTACCTAATAGGAAATTTTCTGTATCCGTTAACATTCCTTGCTACAAGACAAAATCTGACTCAGTTTGAGGGTTAAAACAGTCACCAACATCAGGATGATGACTTTTTGTTTATGGTATGAAATACCAACTTTTGAGGACACTTGTTTTTTTAAGCTTATTTTTTGACAAATATGATGTTTTCAGTTTTTTCTTACCATAACCACATTGGGGGTACAGTGTATATATTGTTCTTGCTCTTCTGTAAACATAACACCCCCAGTAGTTACATCATCAAAAAATAAAATCAGATTAAATCTTTATCTTCTCACCAGAGACTGTGTAACAGTCTGGCCTAAGATACACAATACTTTACTAGAAACTAATCAAAAGTAATTTAAAAATTGTTTCTGAAGGTATGTTTTTCTTTTTTAATATTAGAAACAGGTTATCACAATCTGTATTTTACCATTCTCCGAATTGTGACTTTTTTTCCTCTAACTTTTTTTTAGCTGTTGTTTTTGGTAATCAAGTAGAATTTTTAAAAGCCTACTTCAGCCTCCTCAGAAATCAACAGGTTACAGTAAAAGGAGCACATGAGACACTCAGAACTTGGGGCAAGTTTTTCAAGAACAATTACATTTAAAACATCAGTCCCATCTTCAAAACAGAGTTGGGGTTGTTGTCTATGTAATTATCTTACTACCTCTGATTTTTTCGCTCCAAATTTCAGAAGCCACTGAGGGGACAAGCTTATAGCAGCATAGCTCATTCCTTCTCCCTTAAGGAATCAGTGCTTACATTGAAACTCTCCCATATTAAATGCTGCTTTCTGTAATTTGTGTAGTGTGCAGACATATTGTTACACATTCATCTTTCCACTCATTTATTATTTAATTTCTTGCAAAGAATATTTATATTTCTCTTACCACTCTGGTAGTATTTTGAATCATGGGTCCATCGAAAACCTGTACAGAGCCCGAAGTCAGTCAATTTGATATGACCATCACGGTCTATCAAGATATTATCAGGTTTAATATCTCTGTGGATGAAACCCATTTTATGAACACTCTCAACTGCACAGGTCAGTTCTGCTGTGTAGAACCGTGCCAGATTTTCCGGAAAGACACCCATTCTAATTAGGAGACTCATCATATCACCTCCTGGAATGTAGTCCATCACAAAGTACAAATTGTCCTTATCTTGGAATGAATAGTATAGGCGAACCACCCATTCATTATCAGCTTCTGCAAGGATATCCCGCTCAGCTTTAACATGAGCAACTTGATTTCTAAGCAAGACATCCTTCTTCCTCAGAGTTTTTGTTGCATATAAAGCATTAGTATCCACTTTTCTTGCTAGGCAAACTTCTCCAAATGCACCAACTCCCAGGGTTTTAATTTTTACAAACATCGACTTGTCCATTTTAGCTCTTCTTAGCCGAATGTAATTAGACTCTTTCTGGCACAACATCTTCCTCATTTGATCTCGGGCTTCTGGTGACAATCCAACCTGTGCAGCAAACAGAATTTAATCTGAAGAGTGAACAGTACTCTTAATTCTTGATGGTCTTCTCATAACTACAAGGCTTAGGCAAAGCAAACAAAATACTTAATATACAGCACAGGAAATAATACTTAAAGGGGTTTGGTTTTGTTTTAATTTACACATTAGGATTCTATGAAAACATATAGGAGTGATAAAAGTCAAAACGTGATTGTTTTCAACAGCAAAATGCACGAGGTGCCATGCACCAGAAGGTTCCTGAGAACTGATTACATCCTTGAGGAGAGAAAGGGTAATTTATGAACTACTGATAAAACCTACTGCAAATAATATTACTGGAGTAACACTGTGCATGAACTGCCTTCCCTGATTCTCTTTGCAGAGCTAAAGGAAGACAAGACCTGTCTAGGAGCTGGAAGCTGCTGAGGGCTAACTAAGCAGCCACCATGGGAAAGCAGATTAGCTAGAGCAGAAGTCACTAAACTTTCTGACCATGCTGTGGAATTTCAATTGCAGGAGCGAGCAGGCAACTCTCTCACTCTCCCTTGTGTAGCTACACAAACCAGATCCACATGGCACTGTTTCCCACTGCCTGCCCACATCAAGCCTGTGCCTCTGCCACAAGCCTAGACCTGATCTTACCTCTTATCACACAACCCACCCCTTTCTAACAGAACTTCACCCACACTCACTCCTGCTCCCCCCTCTATGCCAAGTAGTTGAGCAGAGCACTTTCTTTGAAGTGGCTCACTCCTCCCCACAGTATCTTTTCTTGGCTCCCATCTGTGTACATACTCCTATCTTGACTGAACAGCCCTGGGGTTCTGGCAAACACCACCACCATTTTGACAGCTGAAATACTCACAGGCCACAAGCAACTGATCACCTACAGTGTGGAAACCCTTATCTACAAGAACCACATTGAGCATTCTCAGTGTACTCCAACCTGGGTGTTTCCTGTTGTATTTTTTCTGATTTCAATTCCTTTAAAGTGCCATTCAATTTCAGTGCCATTTTTCACGGTAAATTTGAGTGCCTGGAATCAGACTCTCTCTTCTTTTTGGTTTTAATGTGAGTAGAATCTGTCTTCAATTTTTTATATTCATTTCTCTGTGACACTTCCTCTCCACAGCTTCATGTTCATTCCTTCTTTTGTTTTCTGACAGCACTTTCTAATTATTATATGCTCCCTTTCTCACAGCATCTCAATAATTTTGTCTGCCTACCCAGCTTGAAATCACCATCCCATAGCAATGACGTCCAAGTTCAGCATACCATATATTCCCTTATTTTTTCATGGACATTCTATTCTAATCCTAAAATTGAACACGGCCAAATTCAAACCCATCACAACTGTACCCCACCACTATTGTAAAAGTTTTCCATTTCTGATTGTCATATCTTATCAATTCTTGATACCAAATCATGTTGCTTCCATCTCCTTACTTAATTCTTCAGATGTTTGGGATACTGTCTACATAACACTACTCAGGACCATCATTAGGATTATGTAACTAGTCTAGGCCTGTATAAACTGTGTGTTAATAGATGACTTCTGCTTTGCCTAACTTACAACCTAACTTGAAACAAAATATAATAGATGTGACTGAGAAAAAAGGTGAGAGAATGAGGAATCGATTAGGTTTCATTCAGTACCATAAAAATACTTTCACAGGTTACAGTATGCCACTTATTAAAGAAAATATTATTACAACACATAAGATTTCTTACAGCCATCATAACAAAAATGGATCCAAAGGAGATGCAATTAGGAAAATGCATACCAAATGCTTGTCTACCCCAACAAACCTCCCAAGGAATATGAATTCAGTAAAATTTAAATGGAGAATGCTGTCTCTATTTTGAGACAAAATGCTTTGTCAAATCAGATAGGCAGTAGTTTAAAGACTGGATGTACAAAATGGACAATTTTTTAATTCAAAATAGGAGTTGAACCTTTCTCAACTCATTACTGCAGGAATATCTGGGCACTGTCTTCCAGGACAGAAACATCTCAAGTTTTCTATGAATGAACAGGCTTAAGGCCCACGTCAATACGGAAGGAAGAATTGTTTGAAGACTTAAAAAAATGTCAAGCAGACAACTGAAGACCTGACCCTGTGTGTCAGCTTCTCGAGGCCCATCTGAACCCTGATCTGCCTCAGTAAAGACCCACTTACACAAAGTGAACCCCAATGATCAATTAGAAAACTAGCAAAGAATATAACCTAGATGGCAACAAAAACCCATCAGGAGACTCAATACAGTAATTAATCACTGCAGGACATGAATTAAGAGTCTCCAAAACCCTTGTAGCTTTACTTTCTACTGCATACTCTGTAGTTGTTGCATCTTAAGTTTTATTGTAAAAGACGAGCACAAGTACTGCATTTTGTCATCTCTTTCCTCAACACATCTTCACTTTTTCCTGTCCTCCACTAAACCAGATGTTAATTACAAACTAACTGATTGCATTTTCCACTGTAGTATTTTCCCTGCAACACTTCTCAGCTTCAGCATTTACCAAAAATTAACCTACTTTGTCAGCTGCACAAAACTGACAGCACAGGTATATGTCATCTATGCTAGAAATACAGCATCCTGTGAACATAAGTATTTCCATAGGGATGCATTTTATTTTTCTTTCAAAACTCCTACCAAAGGGGAAAAAAGAAGGGATTTGATACTTGGTAAATCTTAAACTTTCTGAAAATAAATAACAAGTTAGTTTCCCTTTCTCCTACTTATGGAGATTCAAAACATACTTCACTGTTGTGGGGTTCCTCTCCTCTACCCTTACGAAAAAGTAGAGATCTGCTATAGCACAATAACCCATTTCCCATCCTTCAGCCTGTAATTAAATATCCCAGATTTAAATCTAGCATAAACACTAAAAATTGCAATTCATTTAAGAAAATACATTTACTAGGGTGTTTTAAATGCACACGAAAACTATCAAGAAAAGTTATATCAGTGCTTTCATATACATAATACTTATTCTTGAAGTACTACAAAACATGACACAGTAAGACAGGAAAGTGAATTTTGCAAATCAACATTAATTATAAACTTACATTTAAGTACTCAAAAATAGCCAAAATAAATTCATGCTTAATTTTGATGCAGGACTGCATGCAAAACCCTCTAAAAAGGGATCATGCTATTCTTAATAAATGCTATTGCTTCAGAATCTTACTTGTCTACACAGGGATGGAGGCTACAGAGTTCAGGAAAGCTTCCCACACCTTAACAGTTTAAATCAGCTGTTAGTGGAAGTGAAAAAGGAAAGAGAGAAGACTAAGAATAAAGATCTAGTATGAGTTTCAAGGATGAATTCTTGCTAACATTTACATATTTGCAATTAAGCAAACACTTACAAAAGACTGAAGATTAAAGAAAGAATTTCCAAAACAGTAAAAACACATTTAAAATTTAGCATGTCAAGAAAGTGATGTAAGCCAAATAAGTACTCTGATAGTATAAACCAAAAGGCACATCATATTTATGTCAAACTTTCAACTACAATTGTTAAGAAATATATATATATGACATCTCAACTTGACCTTTCTGCAAATCTTAGTTTCACTACTTCTTACTATTTTCTCTTTTGAAATGACATATGTTTTCATCAACTCCAGTTTTTGTGCTTTTGATTTGGTTTAATAGAACACTGAAATAGCAGAACTAAACCACTGACTCCACACAGGCACAGAAGTGTTGATTTTATATGTTTTTGTGGATGCCTATTTTTAAATTATCCCATTCAATTGCCTCTTGTTTAAACAGATACACTTACAGTCTGGATTATAAAATAATCAAGAAAAAGATAACATGTCTCTTTAATTAAAAAAAAACCCTAACTTTTAAATAATAATATTTTTATTTGAACTTAAAAAAACTATCACTACTGGAAACAAACTGCAGAACATGTAAATATCACTGTTTGGGTGACTATATAAATGCACTAACCAGCCTTTCACTTGCCCCTGCTTTGCTTGTACCTCCAGTGCTTATTTAAATAAAAAAAAAGTTTTTAAAATCATTAAAATATTGCATATAACTTAAAAACCAGGATTAATTAGAACCCATAACAAAAAGCTATGAGCCGTGTAGTTACATCTCAGTTCATGCAACAATTATTTTGCTTCTGCTGCCTTATTGTATGTAGGCCAGAAGAATTACATTTAGACACACAAAAAACTTACTTAAAAATCAATTTCTAAGAAGACAATGAAATGTGTAAACAAAGCACTGAAGAACTTGCTACATCTCAAATAAAAAATTAAAAATAGACTTCAATACCATGATGTCCCATTAAGTTCTATTTATCTGTACTAGTTAAGCATTCTACAATTAAGATACATCTCTTAATACAGGAACAATTCTAGTCATAGATTTAGAAAGAAGGAAGAGTTTACCCGCATCATTTCATTCTCTAGTTGTTTTTTCCGATGCAAACGCTGCTGGTGTGACTTGAGTATGTTTTCCACATGTTGCTCCATGAAGAATTTAAAGGCTTGAGGTGAATAACTTTGGATGCGAGACTCTCTTCTTTCTTCATCTTTCTTGTTTTTTCTAACAGGAACAGGGGATGTTGTAATTTGCTTCTTTTCTTTATCAGCTGAATCAACACATTCATAATTCTTTTCATTCTCATCCTCCCTGGATAAAAGAGGTGGTTCCTCCTTGCTGAGCTTGGGTCCTGCCTCATACAGATTGACAGAAGGATTCTGATGTAACAAGTGTTTTGGGTAAGGTGGTGGGGGACCCTGGTAATTTGGAGCCTCTGCAACAGGGGACATAACTGCTATATTTGTAGAGGGGCTCTCCGAGAAGGGGATGGTCTGAACAGTTTGCACGGGCTGCGGCATCCAAGAAGGGTGAGTGGGCGCCAGCGCAGTCTGCAGCTCTGGTTTTAACACACGCATGCTTTTCACTGGTTGCTGGATGGGAGCTGGTGTTATGGCTGTTACTGTTGTGGCCGAAGGCTGAGAGCTGCCTGAGTGACTCTGCCTATTGCCATGATGGTTGTTGAAAGAATTTGACCGTACAGGAACATTGGGTTGCCATGTAGGCATGTCGTGCCCGCTGCCAGGCGATGACTGTGGTTGCACAGGGGAAGGTTGTGACCAGGATGTGGGTATTCCAGCTACATTTGTGTTGTAAAGTTCCATGTTGTGACTATTTCTGTTTGGCACCATCATCGCCTGAGGAAGATTCCCATTGGTGTATGCTGAAGGAGGAGCAGATCCTCCTGCCTGCATCTGTAGTGCTGTGGGACTCTGCCTGTTAGTTGGATTCATGGGGTATGGGGGTGGCTGGCGACTCACTGAATTCCCAGACACCACATTCTGGTGAACTATGAATTCTGCCTGACAATTGCCATTCTGCATTCCACCTCTTCCTGAGGGAAAGCTAAATTTGCTATTGGCAGAACTCTGCATGATTATTGGTTGCCTGCCAATAGGGACAGCACTCATGCCTCTCTGACCCTGCGTGGATGAATTCATAGGTGGAGGATTCATAGGTGGAGGTGGATAACCATCCTGCCATGCCCCTGGTGGCACTGGAGAAATACGGGAGATCACATATTCCATGTTTCCAGAGTACCGCTTTGTTTGAGAATTTGGTTCCCAGGAAGGAGGTGGGGGAGTAGTTCCCCTTGGAGGTGGTGTCTGCCCTCGAGGAGGCGGCGGAGGAGGAGTGACACTCCTTATCTGTGGTAGAGGTGGGGGATTCACTCTTTGTCCATTGCCAGGATGAGCCTGAGCAAATGCCGCAATGCCGGATCCAGACAGTGGCCTTCCCACATCAGGCTGAGAGCTGGGACTTTCTGAGCGATACACTACACCATCTCCCAGGGAAGGGCCGTGCCGCTGGGGAACCAAGGACTCCTTAGAGCCCTTCCAGCTCTGCTTGCGGTTAACTGATTGCTGAACAGTCCCTGCTTTCACAAGAAAAAAAAAAAACCACAGCATTTACATTATTAGAAATTATTTCTATTTACTGCTTTCAAAATGTTGTTCTTCTGCATTAATTACTACAGAAATAGGACTTGAAATCTCTAACATAACATAATCCACTGTACTTCACATGAAAAATTTAGTTCTAGTAATACACAGCATATATGGTAATAAGCTCAGTACACATATAAGAGCAAAAAAATTGATTGAAACTATAGTAGCAGTTTTTAGAAATCACTGTTCTGAAAATGCTTTTTGCTACAGTAGAAATACAAATTTTAATTGAAAAATGGTAATACATAAAATTATTAGGCACACAATGTATGTTTAATCATGTGTACAAGAAACTCTCAGAAAGAATGTTTAGTACAAGTGCAAAAAATAGTAAGAGCACAGAAAAATGTTATGTTGCTATTCCTTCCAATTTAACACTTACAAAACATTTAGTGTTCGTAAACTAAAATGTAACTGAATGCTGTAAAATCAAGCAGCCTGCTTACACCCTTGTATGCACATAATTCATACAGACTTGTTCTATTCCTTGCATGCAAAATTTGATTAAGTACTTTAATTTCAAAAGTTATGTGTTTATAAGTGAAAGTGTTGTAGACAAGCAAGACTTAAAACTGTATGAAAGCAGAACTCAAGAGAGTAAAACTCTACTATATATTTACTTCTTAGATGTTACTTTTGCGTTATATCAACAAAACAATATGCAAGGACCTAACAGTGCAGGCAATCTTATTGTGCTTTGTACAATGTTAATAGTAAGGTAAGTGTGAATATATACATTACTGTAACTGCTAGAAGTCACTCTATCCTTAGTAAAAGAAAGTGTTACCTACTATATCTTTGCATAACATTATGTCTAAATGCTGGCATTTAGCTAGCAGCTTCATTACAAACATCAACTAATCCTGTTTAACAGATTAATCAACAATAACGCTACTCTTTGCTACTCCTGACTGCTAATTTTTCCTCATACCTATATTGTTAATTTAAAACCTAACTCCAGTGCAAGCAGCTCAACATCCAGCTTTAGTCAAATAACAGTCCAGTATATCTGCTGCATTTGAAAATCACCCTTTGTTTAGGTCAAGATGTATTAAAAATGTGCTTGCATCTTTATTCAAAGCAATAATAGCAAGTGGCAAAATTCTGACTGCTACTAAAGCTATAGTCTGTCCTCTAACATCTACAAAAACACAAAGTCTGCCTGAAAAACCATACAAACAAAATCTGGAATCAAGCAGAATATTAAGCAGGGAGGGATCTTGAAATAGAACATCCTGAAAAACAAATATTGCAGTTGTATGATATATAAATACACACACACGCACATATACACAAAAATATACGTGCATAGTGGTGTTGTATGGGTGTGTGAAGAGAGACAAAAAATTAAAATAAGAATTTAATGGTCACCACTGATTTCTAAACGGCACCTGACACTGAGAACAAAATACAGGCACCACATCAATGATGGACAAAAATTACTAAAATGAGACCTGAATGACATTCCTTGACTACAAATAATAAAACCATACAGTTATAAAAACAAAAGTTTTCGAAATTCATGTCAAAGGGACTTATCTTTCAGAAGAATTACATTATGTGCCGAAAATACAATTTTTAAAAGCAAAAAATCCCATGTCTCAGCATCTCTGTTCCACTGCGAGCACATGAAGGCAGAATTTACTATGTTGTATTTTTGACCTATAAGAATACACTCAGTGAATTACTGAGTTACCATGGATACACCTACCTGGTGGTTTCATACCTGCGTTTACAGGTCTTGCTGCTGCTGCAACCATCTGCTCCCGACGAGGGTCCTGGTAGCTCATTTTACTTATAAATTCGATGGCAGCTTCTATACTACGGTTGTTAGTTTGTCTAAGAGCTTGTACAACCATATCCTAAAGAGAAAATTAGATACAGAAAATAATTTACATGAAAATCACAAAAACCCCTAAAATTCATGGTCATTTAGCCAAATACTCTCAAGTAATCTTACCGAAGTACATAACTGATTTCTCTCAATTGTTTTCAAACTAGTTTTAAAATGTTTTCTTCACAGCAGACCCTCCAAAACAGTACTACAGTCTGGATGTTCAAAGTTTAACAAGTTAAAGCACTGTAGTTTGATGTAAATCAGGTCATCTTGCTATTCGTAAAACAGCTTGCTTATATAAGCATTTATTATTGCTGTGTACTACCCAACCGAAGCTCCTGATTAAGACAACATTATTGGCAGAACCTCTGTTCTTTTTGTGGTAGATTTAGGCTCTGTGATCTTAGAGATTCAAACCTGAGTTTTGATCTGCTGGACAATCCCAGTTCAGTCAATATAAAATGTATTAGGGACCAGTGCCTTTTCCACTGACTTGAATGAGAGAAGGTCAAGCAACAGAGGCAGAATTCCAGAGATGTGCTCTCCCACTTACATTGCACGGTATTTGTACAGCTGACCCAACAATTTTGAGACAAATCCACAGCATAACTCCCTACAGCTAAGCACACTGTCTTTAAAGATTTGTTATGGCTATATTTGGTCATATCAAAGCAACCGTTTCAGTTCATGCAATATTTGAACCTGTTACCTACAAACATATGACAGCATTCACCTCCTACTCAAACCAATGGGACATCAAAGAGGGCTCAAAAGGGAAGCAGTTGGTACCTATTCCAAATCCAAACCCACATTTATACTTTCATCATGCTCGTGTACATTTTTAACACTCAAACATATAAAATTACATACAACTTCAGAAACAATAATTATATTCAGTGAACAAAAAGAACCTTAAAAAAGGATTTTAAAATAAAAAACCCTATACAATAAGGTTGTTCCAATCTTTACAGACCAGCTGACATTGTTGGAAAAATCAGATACAACTTTTGATCTCATAGCTCTTTACAAGACAGTTATGTCTGCAACACTTCTACTATTAAAGGCAAGACTATATGTGGCAAGAAGTACATTTTCAGCACTGGCAAGCTATTTAATCATTGTGCAAACAGAAAGTTAAGTTGTTCAGAGTATTTAATTTCCAAATTGAATATATTTTTATAGGACACATCATTCATTTCTACCTATTGTTTAATTCTTTTCTTTATCAGCTTCAAACCCAAATTTATTGTCTTTTCAGCCAAACAATTCTACAGTACAGAAACATAAATATACAAGTTCACATCACCAGGCCATAAAGACACATAGAACCTCAAAGTACAAAAACAGCAATATTTTAAGAGACAAAATTTAGCTCCCTCTCCACTGACCAGAGGATCTGAGTAAGAGCCAAGGGATCTCTATCTCTTTTAGCTGAAAAACAAAAAAGCTTGGTCACCTATGTGACATGAAGTATTCAACGTCTTAAAGAGTTTCACCTTACACTGAACTTAAGAGGACTGAACCTGAATCACAATAAGCAAAAGAGATTTCCTATAAGCTATTTAGGATGTTGGATTTAAAAAAAAAAACAAACAAAACAAAAAAAAAAAACACAAAAAACCCCAAACAGAATGAACAGCATTCTACCCTAATTATTATACATATATATAAATACCTATATACACACACATGATACTGACTGATATCTGTCTGTTCCACTTTAACACTTAATACTATCTACTACTGAGGGGTGGAGGGAGAATAACCAGAATGTTTGCAACATTTAGTATATTTTAAAAGATAAAAGGTAAAAAATAAATTTAATTCATTTTCAAACTTCCCCACGCAGAAGAATGCTTTCTGTTCCTAGTGGCACACATGGATCAGTGCCATATGGGCTATTGTGACAACACAACTGTAGGTTAACACATGGCAGAAACAGCTTACACTGGCACTCTGCCTGAAAAAAGGTCCATATAATCACAAGTGTCATGGGAATTCTCAGTTGCACCCAAGAACAAAGAGTAGGAGCAAAAGGCTTCAAGATACAAAGGATCTAACAAAAATACCAACTTAAGATACCTTTCTACTTATTATCCAGCCACATACTGCAAACTTCATTTTGCGAAAATGAATGCAGGTTCAATCTGTAAAAGTGGATCTGAGAATTGATCTACTTTGAAAAAACAAATGCACCACCTTCCCCACCTCAACCCCAAAATACCACACAACAAAACCCCAACCTCAGCAACAAAGCAGAGAGTAGGAGCAAACTATTACAAAAAATAATTTATCATTATTAAATCCTTCCATTCTTCCTGACATACAGACTGGACTGTGTATTTGATCAAGTGAAGGGAACAAAAAAAGTCACTATCAACACTTGACACTGGGACACTGTTGAGGGAAAGGTAAGTTTTGGAGCAGCTCACTCTTGGTAGAGGTAGATTGCTTTGTAAATACCAAAACATCACAGACAGCAGAACTCATGAGCTAGTCAGTACTGCAAGAAGCACATTCCTGTAAAGTTAATCCCTGTTCTGGTACTGTACTTTCTTCCTTTGGAAGGATGAGTTGTTTGCTAACTTCTTTTTAAACTGCTTTTGTACCCAGGTTTACAAGGAAGGCATAAAAACAAGTGTGATTTACTTTGATGTGCTAGTCCCAGTAAATACACAGGAGCTATAAGTGTATTCATTTTTCCTTCCTGAAAATCACATTTCAGATTAATTTCCAAAATATTTGGTATTGCCTTTCAATTTAGAATGGCTGTATTTTATCAACCTGTTTTAACTGAACACAATCCAAATTTACATTAGCAGAGGCAAAATCCATGTTCCAGAGCTTCCAGTCTTCTCTGCCTTGAATTACATAAATAATTAAAACAACCTACTAGACAAGAACAATCTGTATAAGATGCTTATAAAAAATAAAATCCAATAAATCCTTCTATTCCTCTCCTACAACCCCCACTATTACCAGTTTCATGTCCTTAGCAGAAACCTGCTAGATTTTGAAGAAGCTATTTTGGTTTTCATGCTGTTTAAACATTCCCTCCTCCAGGACCAACACTCCTTCCAACATGCATTAATAGTTTATAACTAGCAGAAAACCAAATCTTCAAAATAAAACACCTCACCTCATCAAAGCCAGCTGCTTGTAAGTCTTGCAGCATTTGTCGATTAACTTCTGATGTTCCTTTGACAGCTGAAGTTGCTTCATTTGCAAAAGGCAGAAGTGAGTTTCTTATCTCTTGCAAAACTTTATGGTATGTTACAAATTTGGGAGGATTTCGGCCTTGTCTAGGATCTTCAGATAACATTTTGCCCATGCTGTGATCAGCTTTAGCAGCATCTGAGGGTTTAGGTAAATTCCTGAGGCTCTCTCGTATTTCCTGTAGCATCTGCTGGCTGCTGCCAGTATAGTTACTGGCAGGAAAAGTTTTAGGCCTCATTTGTCTATAACCTTCTGGCTTCTCACTTCTCTTCATGAAAACATGTATATATGCAACCTCCACCAAGGACTCGCACACACCAGAATTCAAGGAAGACTGGCTGGTATCAGAACTTGCAAAAGCAGTGGCTCCTCACTGTGATACCTTGGTTCCTGCAGTGCTGGAGTTCGTCACCACACAAAACTGCTATTCTGTTAGCAAAACAAAACAAAAAAATCACATTATACACACAACAGTAAAAATATTCACAATGTAGCACCAGTGGCAGTGAAACATTCACATGCAGCGCTGCCTTCACAGAAACTAAAAACCTGCTAAGAAAATTCTTCAGGCAGTCTTTATTCAACCTAACTTACAAATTGTGTTGGGCTTTTAACAACAGTTTTAGGTGTCTCAAGTCTGAACAGTCCTGAATTGCAAAGGATGTGGACAAAGAGGAACTCCTCTGTGCGGTGGACAAAGCTTTCCAGAGTAGATATGAACTGCTGTGATACATCAGCACGGCTTCTTTGCCTCTCCTCTCTGCTGTGTCCTGTCTCCATTTGTCACCTATGTTCTCTCCATCGACACCTTTACAGCTCAAAGTGCCAACTCTTCTACCCATTTAGCCAGGATTCGGACCAAATACCTTTTGACATCAAGCCCCACAAATAGATGGAAACGAGAACTACACCTGTAATTTCAATAATTTCAATGTTTTTATCCATTCGTCAGCAATCACATATGTAAAAAGTAAACACTTGCCTAGCTCACCACATGCAACTTTGTGATTTCCTGTACCATCTGCCACTTGAATCTGTTTGATGGGTCAGTTTTTTAAGCCTGTCACAGTCTCCTAGCTTGACTCTCCTTGAATCAGGCTTTGTCAAAAGTCCACTAATTTTTAAATTTACATAAGGAAAGATGAGAGCAGAGGGAGAAACAAAGAAAATTGAATCAATTTTTTTTACTGTAAAATTGTTTAACAACTTAAGCATCAAATTCACTGAGAGCATAGCTATGACATTTGGTAAGGGAAACAGAATTTTCTGCCAAAAGCCAAATAAACGTTTGCATTTTGAAGGCGCTGACTCATCAGTGAAAGAGCCCCGTGTCTGCAGAGAACTCAAATCTCTGCGTTCAGGCTGAGCACTAGTTAGTACTGAAACTGCTATGAAAAGGGATACAGCAACCACAGTGAAACACTGAAGAAGTTACAGAGAATTTGACTCTTTAAAGTATCATGAAATAAAACTTTTTCACTCTCTATTGCTTCACAGAGAAAGATCAGTTACTAAGTGCAAGATAAAAAAAAAATATTTTAGCACTGTCTTTTCCTCAAAGGTAACTAAAATGGTAAAGCTCACCTCACCCTGTACCTTTACTATCATGTAATGTCTAACTAGCAATATTGAAACATTCTTATTTTGTTGTTTCTGTTTCTCAAAGGGTCAAAAATTTGTATTCCTAGTTTTCTGAAGAGTTATTTTTGAGGATTCAGATGTCTATAAGTATCTTTTGTCTCTTAAAGAAGTACTGTGTTGATAAGGGCTTCTCATATTAGACATAAACAGGTGTCTAAATTTTAAAGTCTACAAAAAAAATCACTCTCTCTTTATCCAGGTTTCACTTCTACCATACTTACATTGTCATAAAACAATTAATGATTCAATTATTGAGGAAGAACATGAGAAGTTAATATAAGAAAGAACCATGCAAATTATATAAATACACAAGAAAAGTATATGAATTAAAGATGCATGCTACTAATACATGAATAAAATCTGAAGGCTGGGAAATAATACATGAATGATGACTGCAAAAAGAAACACAAGGGACACCCACTTTACCTGATTCTCCTTGGAGAACCATTTAAGAAATAACAGAATTTCTCCTATATAACTATCTAAATCTAAGGGATATAACTGCACCCACAAGCTTTCTTTGCCCTGTGGTAAATCTGAAACCTTAAATGAGTGTAATTGAGTAATTATATTATTTTTTCATGCAGCCTGATACCACATTAATTCTTCAGTACTCACTGAACAGGGAAACAATCATCAGACATGTAAGTAAATTTTAATAATTAACAGGGAAATTTTGCTCAAAGTATTAAGAAATCCAGAAATCAGCAGAAAGTACAGCATGAGACTGATTAAAATGTAATTTAATTCTGGCCACTTTCAAAACATGCCATACTTAAGACCACATTGAAAATACTTTGCCAAAAACCCTTTTTCCAAACAAAATGAAGTAAGTATATTTAGACCATTTTACAAGTTTTGTTATGGATATTCCTTTTCCTTCTAAGTGACCTTCAAAAAACACGTGTTCATTACACAAGTGCAAGGATATATGCCAGTAATGCTTGAAAGAATCACCACCAAAGTGAAACCTCTAAAACAAACTCATCCCAGAACACGGGTCAACTAGGCAAAATATCATCGATTTAGTAATATAGATTATTGTTCAAATTTAGTCAGGAGTAATGACTATACCATTGGCAGAATAATCAAAGCCAAAATACTTGGTATTGCATCACACATATAGCAATAAAAAAAAGCCTATACATGAGTTACTGCTTTTAACAAATTCCAAAGGGATGGAATTCAAGGGAAAACAGTTGTTTGCACCTACATATTTTACATATTTGACTTGGTATTTCAATATTAATTTATGATTACGCTTTGGGTAGTTGAGATAGACAAATCTAACACTCCTAAGAGAAATCAAGGTTAAATTAACAGGACAGTTAAACAATAAATCAGGACCAGCCTTGGAAAATCAAGCTGCACTTTCACTTAAGTTTTTAGACGCAGTATAGCTTTAGCACTGTAAACCAGCCAGGCCACTTATCACCCACCATTTACTACCAACAGCATAATTGTTTCTAAGGCCACACAGTGTGAACCAAGCTAAGGAACTTAAATAAACAGTAACTTTTTTTGGTGGGTTGTTTCTTTTGGCAGCACTGATGGATACCAGCAGTTTGATGTGCATGTGAAACTAAGTCTTAATTCTCAGAAACCAAACTGAACCGGTCCTCCAGAAAACAAGATTTACTACAGTTCACCTTGGGTTATACATGAACCTCAGAATTCACAAGTCACCTCCTCTTACAGACGTTTGCACACATTTTAAACAAGCAAGTGTTGACTGCTGAGTAAGAAATGTATCTCAATTCTGTACTAACCAGTAAACACCAACTGTGTGCAAGGGAACTGATGTCTATGCCCCCTTGCAGTTTTACATCATTAAATGATACGTTTGTTAAAGCAGATGTCCCTGCTGATGAAATTCTTCACCTCTCTAAAGGAGTTTTTAAAAAACAACCTTTTCAAAATGTGGGGATAGAGAATTTTCTTCTATAGACCAATCTGTAAGGAAAAAAAACCCACCTTGTTTTTTTTTACACTATAATCATTAAAGATTGGTCTTAAAAATAGGCATTTGAATGAAAACTCAGATCCATTCATGGCCAGGTTGGATGGGGCTTGGAGCAACCTGGTCTAGTGGGAGGTATCCCTGCCCATGGCAGGGGGTTGAATCTCCAAAGTTGCTTCCAACAGAAACCATTTCATGATTCTGTGAATGGTTGCACACAACTGTCAATGACCTCCAAGATTTTCTAGGGGAAAAATACACAGCCTCATAACGTAATTCTAGCATTTCTTATCTCCAAAAGTTCTGAATATACTTTAAATATTCATACTTAAATACTGAACATCACATATTAAATCTACTTTGGTATCCTCTCTAATGTATCTGTTCTAGTATCTTTATACATAATCACAACACTTTATTGCTAGGGAAAAAGAGAGCAATCAAGACTATGGAAGTCATAAAATTAAGTGTGTAGGGGGCTTGGTTCAAACCAACAAAAGGAAGCAGTTCTTCAAGTAACAAGTCATTGAGCCGTAACAGCAATTTGTCAAAGGATGCGTTTTCAATGCGAAAACTTTCCATAGGACCAGGAGAAAACTAGACCCTGAAATTAACACATAAACAGAACTACATATGTTCAGGGAAGCATGAGCTGGAAGTGGCCAGAACACCAGGAACACTGTGCGCCCGCTCGGCCTGGCTCTGCGATCTCCTCCCAGGGGACGCAGCTCTCCCCCGCACACCCGTATCCATTCCCTCCCGGCAGCAGCAGGACCTGCTGCAGGCGCGCCCAAGAGCGATCCTTCGGGCCAGCAACGCCCGCACAGCCCCTGCGGCCGGGGCTGGCTCCGGGGCAATGCACGGTGCAGGGCACGGCCCCCCGGGGTGCACCAGGCCGGGAGCCTCTCACCGCCGGGATGGTATCCCGACCGTCCCGCCGGGACACCTGCGCCTCCGCCGCCCCTCCCGCGTCCCGAGCAGGGCCTGGAGTGCCTGGAGGGCCGTGCCGGAGCCGGCCCGGGCCCGGTACCGCCCCCCTCCCCGCGGCACCGCGGACCGTACCTGCGGCGAGACGGCGGCGGCGGCCCGTCCCTCCCTCCTTCCCTTTCTCCCTCGCTCGGCGATGCCGCAGCGCCCGCTCGGTGCCTCCGCCAGCGCCCGCCGCCGCCCGGGGCCCTCAGTTCGGCACCGCCATTTTGTCGGTGGCCCCGCCGCGGCGCCGCCCGGATATAGGAGCTCCCGGCCTGCCCCGCGCGGCCCCCGGATGGAGCGGCGGCGCCGGCCCGGGCCCAGATCCCGCCGGCCTCGGGCGGGCTGTGAGGGGCAGCCAACCCTGCCGAGCCTCCTGATCCAGCTGCAGCCAGAACGGCGCGCTTGCTACGGACCGGCAGGAGGGAGGGCCCACCGCCTGTCGCTCGGAGCCGCGGCTCGGCCGTTTCCCTTTCATCCATTCCATTTCCGTCTCTTGCGCTCCGGGAAGCAACATTTAGGCTTGCTCTAACGAGCCTCTTGCCAAGTCCCACGCATTGCCCGAGGAAGGGAGGACAGCCCTGCCACCCAGCTCCTGCAGCCAGACACACAAGACACAAGGATTGCGGATCAGGTAAGGGGCGCTTGCCACAGGAGACCAAGGCCATTCTCGCAGGTGTGAAGTGAAGTACACTCCCAAGTGGGTATGGTGGAAAATACCACATAAAACCGTGTAACTAACCTGTTGCTGCCCAAATCCTGAGTCTTCTCTCCATCCTTCAGACTGCATACCCAGGATCAGTCCAAGTAAGTTATGGTTTAAGTTATAGCTATTTACCTTCCTGCAAAGATGAGTGCAAGCACATCTACTCGAACTAATTTAGTAACTCAGACCACTATTCTTGTGCAAAACTTTATTAAAAAGAGAAAGGGTTCTTGGTAACAAAAGGCAGGTACAATGCTAATCATAAATCTGAACTTTTCAAGGATTTCAACAGACCAGACATGAAATTTTGATGAAGACTACGTCTCAAGTTTAGAAGGTCTTATTCTTACACCTGAAAACACAGCCAATACATCTGCCAAATACAACCTCTTAATTATAAAAACCTCCTTTTAGTTGGGAGATTTTCTGGTGCATTATCAGGTTTTAACATGCATCATCCATAATAAAACTGTAAACAATTCAGCATAATGTTGCTAGAATGCTTAGATTCCTATAGAACCTTTAACATTTCACAGCTTTAACAGTTTTCCTTCCAATTTTCATGAACTAAGACTAACAGTTATGTTCCCCATAATATATAAAAAAAACTCTGCTTAAAAAAACCCCCATCTCTCTCAGGTGACATAAAAAGAATTTCAAAGAACCCCATGATTTTGCTTTAGAAATAATACTTGAAAAATATCTTTACAGGGAAAAATAAAAATCCAGAGTTTACCTTTTCTCCCCTTTTTATGCACATGTGTATTATGGGCATCACTTTACAGCGAAAATCTTGCCCTAGTGACTACTTTCCTGCTTATCAAAACCAAACAGGCAGTAGGGAAGCAGTGGCATGGCAGGTAAGCTTGCTCAGTTACCCATCCTGGAGCATCAGTAGCAAGTGACAGCTGTCAGAATCTGAGGTACATCATATTTCTTCTGCAGTACCAGGACCAAGCTGTAGGTCTCTCCCCCACACACCAGTAACAGACTAACGAGTAGCATAAGAATGAACCTGACATTTCCCAGTAGTTCAATACTTCAAAGGGATACTTCAGTCATTTCATGCAAAAAGTTGTCTGTTCACATAAATAGCCTCTGCATCGGTACCATAGACTAGGCATGATCCTAAAACATCTAAGCTATTCACAGACAAAGTCTGATTTGGAATTAAGTTGGTGATTTCCATGCGGTCTTTGGTAGGATCGTTACTTAGCCAGGCACTTACTACAGACTGGTTAATGGCACTGTGGGAAAGATACGTAGTACTTCTTCCTCCTGAAAGAAGGAAATGAGGAAAAAGGGGAAAAAAGTTTCAATTTAGTTTATATGTTCTCAGAAATTGAAGAAATATAGTAGATATGGAATAGACATAATAGGAATATAATTTTACATTTAAATCAGTTTTGAGATTAGTTATTAGATGTCATTTCTTTGGTAAATGAAGGAAAAAATAGGTTAAAAAAACCAAGCACTTGCAGTGATTATAGAAACCTGCTAGCAGCTCTGTCCTCAGTTAAGACAAATACAACAGCTATGAACTCATCTCACTGAGCAGACAGTACCTGCACGATTTTCTAGCCAGATACTAAAACAAGGACAGAACAGAAGTCTGTTTATACAGTGTCTTGCTATACTTGGGGTTTCAGCTTTGCTTCAATAACACTTACCCCTACTGCCCTCCTCCCTACTTACTCTGCAGCGATACGCCTGTATTTGACTTTGAACTTTTTCCACATAGCATTTGACATTCAAACTGAAGTCTCACAATTTGAGAACTGTCATTCAACATCAAATTAACAGATGTCTGAAGTCATGCTAAGGGATTTATATTTCATATACCTGAAAACATGCAGGGTGCAACTTGAATCATTAATCCTATCACTTACATATATAAAACTTAACTTTGAATGACAGCTTTGAGCCCAAAGGCAGCAGGTGACGTCTGAAAGTTTTGCCACTGTTTACAGTCTGAAGCAGCAAGCACTAGCAGTCTTTGTGATCAGAACATTAAAACAAATGTTTATATTATGTCAGTATCATAACCTTTAAATCCTGCCGCAATGCAAATGGATCCGGTTTCATTCACTGAAAGTTCCAATTATGACCTTGAATTGTAAATTCCTAGTTCTACTATCTCATTAACATATCAGTTATTTTGGAATTCTAACTTTGTGTATTTCTCTCAGAGACAGTAACGTCATTCAGGCTGCCTCTGTGTCTTTTCTACATACAGGAGATTTTTAAGTAAACACAGTCTATCTTTGAAATCAGAGATGTGCCCTTTCACATATTGGTCAGAGTGTAGCAGATTAAAAACCCCACAAAATCAGACCATAAAAAGCCCTCATGCAACTGCTAGCCTTATAAGTAGTTTTCCTCGAGTGCCTATCAGGGCTTTCTTTCTAAGAAAAGAAACCAGCTTTTCTCTATTAGGAGGGTGTTATTAATTGGGTCATGTGAGAACACTGACTGTAATGATGTTGCTAACTGACAATTCAATGCAGACGGACTTTAAACATCCTTACCTTGATGAAGAAAACATGGTTTTTCAGATACGTTTGTGGAAGCATCCCAGTGCCAAAGAGATCCATCTTCAGAACACGTAAATAAGTGATCAGGGTTGGAGGGATGGAAGTGAACTTCCCACACTGGAAGTATCAAACAAAACCATGTCAGAACCACTTCAGAACAAGCACCAAGTACTTCAATCACTGTGCTTTGGATAGTATTTGTGTCTAAATACCACAACCATGGAAAAGACATTGACATCAGTAAAACATCAAGAAATATTTGTACTCATTTAATATGATTATAACATAAAGTAAATATATTTTCAGCATAAAAAGAATTGCTATCTTGTTTGTGTAAAGTTACTGGGGAAGTGAGCACTGTGGAGGCACCAAATAGATGTGTACTATCTTGAGTTTCCCCTTCTTCCTCATGTTTTCAAGTTTGTCTGCATTCTTGCTTTACTCTATTTGCACAACACAGCACCAATTTCTGTGACTCTTTATACACCTACCATGGTAGAAGCCCAGCCATCCTGATCAAATGCATTCAAGGGCTCATTAAAGAATTGCTTACCAAGTCTAGTTTTAATTTTCATAGAGTTGGCTTTTAGATAAGAACAGTCTCATATACAGAGAAAGAAGGCAACTGGATGAAAACACTTTGAGTAGTAGTAGGTATCTTGGGAAGAGTATAGAGATGAAAGTTGTATAGGGATAGGGTGAGGAAGGCCAAGGTGAAGCTGGAACTGAACCTGGCAAGGGATGAAAAGTATAATAGGAAGGGCTTCTACAGGTATGTCAGCCAGAAAAGGAAGGTCAAAGAAGGTGTGACACCCTCCCGCCCCAATAAACAATGCTAGCAAACTGGTAACAATGGATGAAGAGAAGGGTGAGGTATTTAGTAACTCTTTTGCCTCAACTTTCAATGGCAACCTCTCTTTCCACACCTCTCAAGTGAGTGGACTTGCAAGACAGGGTCTGGGGGAGCAAAGTCCCTCCCACTTAAGAGAAGCTCAAGTTCACGACTACCTAAGGTACCTGAACGTACATAAATCTATGAGACCCGAGGAGATGCATCCCAGAGTCCTGAGGGAATTTGCTGATGTAGCTGCCAAGCCACTCTTCATGATATTTGAGAAGTCATGGCAGGCAGGTGAAGTCCCAGGTAACGGGAAAAAGGGAAAGATGGGTACAAACCATGATTAAAAAGGGTAGAAAAGGAGGACCCTGAGAACAACCAACCTGTCAGCCTCAGCAATATGCCTGGGAAAAACATGGAACAGATCCTCCTAGAAGGTATGCTAAAGCACATGGAGGACAGGGAGGTGATTCAAGACAGCTGGCACAGCACCACCAAGGGCAAGTCCTGCCTGACCAATCTAGTGCCCTTTTATAATGGATTGACTACATCAGCGGACAAGGGAAAGGCTACAGATGTTATTTATCTAGACTTCTGTGTAAGGCCTTGGACAGAGTCTCCCACATCCTTCTAAATTGGAGAGATGCATTTGATGGGTGGACTGTTTAGGGGGTGAGTAACTGGTTGGACAGTCATATCCAGAGGCTAGTGATTAACAGTTCTGCATCCCAGTGACAAACTGTCCCACAGAGGTCCATACTGGGACCAGTGCTATTTAAGGTGTTGATCAATGACAAACAGTGGGATTGAGTGTACCTTCAGGAAGTCTGCTGATGACACCAAGCTTAGTGCTGTGGTTGACAGGATGCCATCCAGAGGGACCTTGACAAGCTTGAGAAGTGGGCTTATAGGAATCTCATAAAGTTCAACAAGGCCAAGTGCAAGGTGCTGCACCTGGGTCAGGGCAACCCCCAGTATCCATCCAGACTGGGGGATGAACAGATTGAGAGCAGCCTTGGGGAGAAGGACTTGGGGGTGCTGGTGGATGAGAGGCTGGACATGACCCAGCAATGTTCATTTGCAGCCCAAAAAGTCAAACATATCCTGGGCTGAGTCAAAAGCAGTGTGGCCAGCAGTTCGAGGGAAGGCCCTCTACTCTGCCCTCAGGAGACCCCACCTGGAGTCCTGCATCCAGCTCTGGCATCCCCAATATAAGGACATGAACCTGTTGGAGCAAGTCCAGAGGAGAGCCATGAAGATTGTCAGAGGGCTGGAACACCTCTCCTGTGAGGACAGGCTGAGAGAGTTGGTTGTTCAGCCTGGAGAGGAGACGGGTCTGGGGAGACCTTACAGCAGTCTTCCAGTACCTAAAGGTAGCTTACAAGAGAGTTGGAGAGGGAGTTTTAACAAAGGCATGTAGAGATGGAACAAGGTGGAATGGCTTTAAACTGACAGAAAGCAGGTTTAGATGAGGTATTGGGAAGAAATTCTTTACTATGAGGGTGGTGAAGAAAAGAGGTGGAACAAATTGCCCAGAGAAGTTGTGGATGCTCCATCCTTGTAAGTGTTCAGTGACAGGCTGGATGGGCCTTGGAGCAACCTGATCAAGTGGGAGATGTCCCTGCCCATGGCAGGTGGGTTGGAACTAGATGATCTTTAAGTCTCTCCAACCTAAACCATTCTATGATTCTATGAAGTGGCAACTATGTGATTGTTTTCTACCATAGTTACAACAGCTTATCTTTTACAGAAAATGGAGACTTTTCTAAAATAACACCTTCTCCCTGCTCCATTTCAGGTACTTACTTTCTGCTTCATGAGCATTTAGCAGGGACACTGGCATGGTACCCTGCCTGATGTCCCATATGCTCAGCATCCCATCCTGGCCTCCTGTGGCCACAATATGCTGCTGATTGGGATGCCTGTCCACACAGTGCAGTGGAACTCTGTCACCTGCCCTGCAAAGAGAAAAAACAACCAAATAACCCAAACATGAATTCTTCATTTAGTTTCTATTTTCTCCTTAATCCCTAGGGTGTCGACAAGCAAGGTACTAGTATCAACTGCAGCTTCAATTCCTGTAGCATCTGATTACCGCAGCCTGAAGCCACATGATATCTACTGGAAACCAGAGGTATGGCAATGATATGAAGCTACAATCAGAGGAGCATCAGATTCTGTGCCCTGCAGTACACAGGCATGTACATGGCACCTGACAGCTTTACCAGAGTGAGAGAGCCTTGCATATAGATAACACTCTACATATACCTACAATAAGATTACTGTGAAATGCATGTTATAATTACAGTTTCAACATATCCTAAGAGTTACAAAGGGAGACTGGGCACTAACAAATCAGGTACCTAAACCACAGCCTATTAACAGCAGTGGGAATTATTACACAGACAACAACAAGATTTACATCTACCTCACTTTGTTTTCTCACAGTACCTTACAAGGCACAAAGTTAGCACTCAAATACATTCCAAATGCCAGAAACCTTACATTAGGCCTGTGGAGAAAAGCAGATGTAAAATGTATATATATAAATAGGGAAAGAGTTTTGGGTTGAGGGTTGGAGCTTTTTTTTTCTTAAAAAAGAGCAAGTGTGCAGGTGCAATAGTGCTTCAAGAGTTAAATCAAAACAGATCACATAAGCACAGTGCTTAGTCACAACAGTGGTTCAGCCATTAAGCAGTCTGCTTTTGATTATTTAAATACCAAAGAAGTGAAAATCCTTTTAAGAAATCAGTAATATACCATCCCATTGTTAGAAAGCTATCAGGAAAGATTTAAATCAGATTATATAAAGTAGCACATGCTTCTCAGTAAATATGTAATAAAGTGGAGGTCTTACAAAGAAAATATTTGAGATGGCTCATTTCTTTGCTGTCTGAGGTCCCATATTTTTAACTGTCCAATTGAATTTACTGTCAAGATCTCAGCTGTGCGAAGGAAAGTCACTGCATGAAGTGTACTGCTGTCTGCATTGTCTGCAAGAGATGAGGAAAGCATTCAGGTAAACCTATGGAATGCTAGTCTTCATTTAATTACAACAAAATAACTATAGAAAACAGGACGCAGCTGCTTAAATGTGCTTACAACCCCTGCATTTTCAGGTCAGAGGCAGAGCAGTATCTGCAAATACCCTGTGAAAAAGTAGCCCTTGCTTCCTGTATCAAACACTACTGAGAGAAATCTGTAAGAATCTGTATTTAATTAGCTCTATGCTTAGAGAACTACTTGTTGATCCATAAAATTTCTTTTTGCAGTTCCTTCAAGAGGAATCAATTCAGCCAAGTTTATTGTTTTCAGAAGTTTTTTTTATATGCCCAGCACCTACTGATAGGAGGTAACTATGGAACTTTTCATAATTGAGTTCTTCTGAACACAAGGAACAGTAGCTCTGGCTGAGATCATTAAGCAGTTGTATACAGAAATACTTAATTCACCAACTTTTAGACCTTTTCTAAGAACTATCAATGTGATACCAAGTTAAACCAGAGTTATGCTGTGCTTGTAGTAACTAAATGACAAAGCTCTTTTTTTTCCTGAGTCCTTTTCTCCAGTGTTTCTTTTGGTCAGAGTAATTTACAATGTCAACCAATTCACAGAACCTTTTGTGGCCTTAGGAGCAAACACAGACACCATTTTCTTGTATTTTAATTCTGTTACCATATATAAACTTTTCATCTTGATTATGATGGGATAACATTGTTAAGTCTCCTTTCAACTCAAAATATTTTAAAATTGTGTAAGTCCACACTGTAAACATAAGCGAATTATCATCTTTCTCAATAAGATGCATGGCTGGTTACAGATACTTGAATGACTTTTCTGCCTTGTATTTAAATGAAAGCTGAGAGGAAGAAAAAAATTTTCATCGGAACACTTTAAAAAAGAAAAGTTAGATTACCGAACACAGAAGTTCTAAAGGATTTAAAATCTTATGACAGAGTAATCGTAAGTGATTTAGCAATGATACATTTTTATGGCTCTGAAAGATTTTTACATAACCTCTAACTTTGGAGATTTTTTCCTACTGTAATTGACTACAAACTTATCAACTGTGTATTATACTCTTAAATCCATTGAACAATAACAAAAATAGCAAGGTATTCCTTTACAAATATTGAATGAGGTACAAGAGTTCTATCTTCATGTTAAAACATGTTGAGTGTTCAGCTCAGTGCCTGGGACTGTCAAGGTGTCATTGAATGGGGTACCAGTATGAAAGATTGCTTACACCATAGAACTCCATCCTGAAGAACCTGAGAGCATCTTCTGAGATGTTCTCTCTCTCCAATTTTTACTGTAACACCATCTCTACTCTGTAAGTTTGTGCTAGTCCTTTCTACCTAGCTCCACATAAGCTTCACTTATCACATCATAGGTATGATAAACTTATTTATGTATCTACTTTAATGTTTCCCTTCCCATTTTCAAAAGGACATTTCTCAATTAATTCAAGTGTGATTTCTTAAATATTTATGCGCCATCAGATCTAAATGCAGTGTTCCTGCAGCGTAACACTGAATGACGCTTTCAATACAAAGCAAGGATTTTCAAGGAGGAACCAAAGTGAGCACCAAGAAAACTAACAACTTGCATCCTGCACATTATTAAATCTGTATGTAAGCATCGGAGAAATTGCCCAGAGAAAAACAAGGTTTTTCGGTATCTGTTTCCTGGGAGTCAGCAAAACATTCGACTCTATTAAACTTGTACCAGAACACTCTGTGTTGGTATCTGTGTAGAAGTAAAAATTTTAAAATAATCCTTTTAAACTGTTTTATGTCCTCAAACCCCCTCAAAAAATCATAGACTCACAGAATCAGTAATGTTGGAAAGACCCTTCAAGATCATCAAGTCCAACCTTTGACCAAACACCACCATGTCAATGAGACCATGGCACTAAGTGCCATGTCCAGTTGTTTCTTGAATGCTTCCAAAGATGGTGACTCCATCACCTCCCTGGGTAGCCTGTTCCAATACTTCCTGTGAAGAAATTCTTCCTGATGTCCAACCTGAACTTCCCCTGGCACAGCCTGAGACTATGTCCTCTTGTCCTGTCACCAGCTGCCTGGGAGAGGAGGCCAACCCCCACCTGGCTACAACCGCCTTTCAGGTAGTTGTAGAGTAATAACATCACCCTCGAGACTGTTACTGTGTTTCACGTGTAACAGCTAATAAAATCTGGTTCATGCTCTGCTACCTTTTTTTTTTTGTTAGTATAGAAAGGTTTTCTGCAGAAATTCTCAAGGAACTTCAGTAAAGGACTGTATGCAATTGAAATGATTTATCTCGTGTGTGTATATATAGTCATGTCCACATAAGTACCCCCACCTAGAAATCCCAAAGTACTTCCTTCCTTAGTTGCCTTGTCACTGTGTGAATTTTCATCCCTTGGAGGAAAGGTTTTGCTTAAGAAGAAACAAAGTGCTGTATCGAACAAGCTTCAGGGAGAAAGTTTTGGTATAATAATGTTACTATCAAACATAGTGTTACCATCCTTTAAATTACTTCTGCTTTTAACTTTAATTTCCATCAGATGCTACAAACTTCTATTCTGTTTCCATGAGACCAGCATGACAGAAAAGCTGGGAATAACCAAGTTTTGACACCTTTCACAAACATCTTGCTTCATCACATAATCTATCACTCTAGGGAATATGGACCTTTTTCACCAAGGGAGAAATGATCCCTTGATATTATCACCATGATATTTGGCAGATAAACAGGGTACAAACAGTGGTTTCTGGTTCTTGCTGTTGCTTTAGACACACAAATAGATGTTTTTGTATATGGACACCATGAGGCTTAATTTTATTACAAATAGTGAATACAAGTGACCATTTCACTTACCTCCAGTTATGAGGAAATTGGGAGACAATACCTATGGAAATCTAACCCTACTTCATATATACTGTCATAGTATTTAACAGTTCTAGGTGAAACAGAAGCACATAGAGAATGCTGGGCTTGAAACTTCTCCGTCAGCTTAAAAATTAACTTACATACACCTGAATAAACATAGAAATACATTTGAAATATGCTTCAAGGATTTAAAGTCTGTAGGGATCAGGAATATTCTGGAGCAAACACATTTAACTTGGAATACTGAAATCAATTCTCAACAGACTTCTTTTTTTTTGGTTATCATTTGAGAAGCTGAAACTAAACAACCCCCTCTAAACTATAGTAATTGGAAGAGTTATTTGACATACCTATAGTTCTTACTGCATCTTTTTGGTCAGCTCTGAAGAGATTTATTCTACCATCCTCTCCAACAGTGACAATTTCTGGGTTGTTGCAGACAACTCCAGTACATGCTGCTCCACCACAAGATGTGTCTTGATCCACATGATGATGGGCTTTCTCCCACCGATGGTTGGCAGATAATGTCTAAGTAGTAACCAGACATTAAATTATGCTGTTAAACAAAGAACCTTATATAACAAAGCTTCCAGAATACTCATGAAACCATAAACAAGCTCCGGGAAAGCCCCATGATCTCACTGGAATAAGAACTTCCTATACAAACAGAAATCTAGAGATCTAAATTTTCCTCAATTCTTAAGCACACAACCCTTCCATGAAACATTAATTATTTGTTCTCCAAACCACCATTTTCACATGACCTAGAAACTAGACAGAACACTATTTAAAAACTGAAAAACGTCTTTCACTAAGCTGATGCCTTCAATCTTTCCCCAGGACAAGGGAAAAGAGCTGAAACCTTTACAAAATATAAGGTCAGATTTAGATGGCAAAGAACTTAGTTTATTTTAGGTACCACACCGAATTATTAACATATATTTGTTTTCACATTGGGAATACATATGAAAAGTAATTATGCATTTATTATCAAAGCAAAAGGCTACAGAGTTTGCGTGTCTCCCCTCACATGACACTCATGAGAAGAAATTCAACATAAATAATTTAGTTCAAGAATGCAGAAACTCTTCATAAGGCAGGTACAAGTCCATTAGTACCCACTCCCCCCAAACAATATAATCTCTTAAAGTATGTTTTATGTAGGATGTGTATAAAATGCTTTTTTCTTTTGTTGCATGTATAAACTCAAGGATTTTTCTAACACACTTATTAAAATAATTGATTTTCATAGGCTGAGATCAAAGTGAGCTGTATTACACAAAATAGCTTCTTAAAGCCAGCGCACGTTACATACCTGGTTATTTTGATGATGACGGAATATAGTTACGGTTCCAGTTGATGAGGCAACCACGATTCTCTCTTGATCCAAAAACTAAAGAGGGATAATAAGTATGCTGTTAGTCGATGTTAGTAGCAAGACGACAATTTTTAGAGTAACCTAAATTACTGGTAGAGAGAAAACCAAAACAAAATCCACAAAAAACCAAACCCATGAAGCCGTAGTGGTTGGTTTTGTCCTTTTTCTTCATCGGAATTTTCTAGCCAATCTCAGCATTTTGTCAGCTCACTCTCACTTAACTTCTCCTAAGTGACAAGCCCTTAAAAAGTACGGATCTATTCAACACAGTTATTTTACCTGCATGTCCATAACATCACCGTTGTGCTGGATGTCACACAGCAGGTGAGGTTCTCCATGATATTCACCATTGAGGCCCACATTTCCAAGGTCGCCGGCAGACCAAAGGGAAATCCTGTTGTCCTGCACGGAAACGACACCAGCACTTTTACCCGAAAATGCTTTTGAAAGTACCCAACAACACGCCTGAGCCAGAGACGCGACAGGCTGCGCGCCGCCGCTGAGGGGTCGGCCGGAGGGAAGCGGGACAGCGATTCGGAGCGGCCCCTCCGCGAGCGGGGCACCGTGCGGGCCCGGCCCCGCGGCGGCGGGGCTGCCCCGGCCGGGAAGGGGGCGCCGAGGCCGGGGGCCGGCGCAGGCGGTACCTCGTTGTCCCAGGAGCCGGTGGCGAAGAGGTCGGGGGGCTGTAGCGCGGCGGCGGGCGGGGGCCGCCAGCGCGTCCGGCTGATCTTCTGCGACACGAACTTGGCGCTCACGTCCTCCATGGCCGCGCCCGTGCGCGCGCCCGCTCCCGCCCGCCCCGCCGCGCGCGCGCTGATTGGCTGCGGCGCGACGGCGAGAGCGGAGGGACAGGCGGGGGCGCGCGCGGGCGGCGGGGCCGGCACCGGCTGCGGTAGGGGTAGAGTCATTAAGGGATAAATTATTATTAACTCAAGCCATGGGATTTACCTTTGTTTTATCCCAATTCTCCTCCCCATCCCACCTTGAGGGGGCTGGGAGGGGCGCATGTATGTGACCAAATGGCTGCCTAGTACTTAGTTACTGGCTGGGGTCGAACCATGATAATGTACCTCTGAGTGACACTGACAGAAAGAAGTACAACATCTTTTTAGCGTGTTAAGTCAAACGGGAGCACACATGTACTTTCTTTCTAGCATTTTCATTGAGACCTAAACAACTGTGCAATAAAAAGTTCAGAGGTTAGTTGTAAAACGAACTAAAGGCTGACATAGCTACCAGTTATCATTTCAGAGGATGAGATTATCTGTCCAGCCACTGCAGTGCACTAAGGGACTTAACAGTAGCTTGGGCAAACTTTCACCTGCGTTCTTGCCTCCTAAAGCCATCCGTCAGATTTCTTCTATACAGCATTCTTACATTCTTCATCAGTTCTGCTATGCTGTTTTGTAATCCCTCAGATGTGATACCAAATCAGTGATATTTCATATGCTTCATGCAACGTTTGAACTTCAATTTAGGTTAATTTTTTTTTCATATTTATGTACAGCAGAATCTTACACGGAATATATTCCAAAAGCTATTGGATGCTATTGTAGTCAGCCATACTGGAAGCCTTAAAACAGCTTTGTTGCACACAGCAGTAGCATTATTATTCTACAGGAGCAAATACTTCTGGCACCCTGTACTAAGCTGATAGCAGCAATTCTGCAAGTCACTGTCAAGTCCCAGGGTATTTTCAGCTAATTCTTGTAACACTTGTGAGAAACATCAATAGACAGCCTCAGAATACAGCTACAGACCAGATAGCTAAAGTTGAAGAGGTAGCACTTTGGGATTATTAAAAAGTTTTTTTATTAGGCAAGTATTGTTGTTAGTTACTTTGTGATTTCTGTGTGTAATTTTTATTGTGTCCTTTTGGATGATTTCTTTGCTCAGGATTGTTTGTTCAAAAGCATTTGGGATGTATTAAGGAGAGTAGGTTGGACATAGAGGCTTATTTTCACTTAGAGTTTTTTTTTCCCTGTCCTACATTTTTAAAAGAAAATGCTGGTTCTGTGTTATATGATGGCAGTGAGAGCTGTGATGGATTTAGGGCTGCTCTGTAAACCTTTAAATATAGTCTCTCTATTTGATCACTGTGAAAGTATAATAGCAGTGTAATAGCAGATATAAATAAACATAAAAAGGAGGAACTAAACTACCAGGAGAAAATGCGCCTCATCTAATATTTCTAGGTTTTCAAAAAGGATGTTAAGTCTAGATGAAGCTGACTCTGGGAGTTGGGTCCAAACATATTAGCTGAGACAACAGGGAGCATCTATGGATTATCCTTAAACAAGGCTAAAGCTAGGAGTGTGAGTGAAAGGGAAGAAAACTGAAAGCATGCCTGTCTCTCTGACAGAGGTTAGGAGGCCTGAGAACAAAGGCATTTACTAGATCAGTGGTTATACTAGGGCAGGATAAAACTAATTCTGAACTCGATTTGCTTATAATCTTGCTTTCCTCCAATTGCCATTGAACAATATTTAAAGAAAGTTATTTGGCCATGCCAAAACAATATTTAGAGCTGGCAAGAATTTCTGGAGTTGTGCCCAGTTCAATCTCTTAAATGAGTACAGTCACTGTGCAGGGTTCTGCAGAGCAGATGTAACAGCAGAGGGCCCTGAGTGCATTCATAAGCCTCACTGGCCCTCGGCTGGGCTCCCATCTGTGCCGGGCTCCCTGCTCTTGGCCTGAGCTGTGTTGTAGGAGGGCCTGTGCCCAGCCATGTTGCCCAGACTGGCTTGACTCAGGCCTGACTTACCATTTTCCTTGGTGGCAAAACCATTACTGTCCCCAGCCCTGCTCTGTCATATTATCATCCCTGGCTCACCTTCTCCAAGAAGGAACGCTCACCCTCCTTCATGGAAGGGTCCCAGTTCTAATGCTTCCTAATGTGGAAAGTCACCAATGTGACTGAGTCCTTCTCACCTCCTCTTTGAGTGCAGAGCTGGGAAAAGATGGATGTGGACTTCAAAATAATGTAAACTACTGAAATGGTAATACAAAATGAAGCTACACACCAAACTTGAGCTTACAGGAAAAGAAACGAGAGAGAGAGCAATTAAATTAAAAAACAGAATGGAGACAGGGAGAGGAGTGAGTGTAGGTGTAGAAGCCAATTAGTGTGGGGTTTGGGACGTAACTGCGGAAATGTTCAGCAGGAACATTTCACAGAGAAATTTCTGCTTGTGGTATGTATATGCAGAAGCAGATGGGATCAGACAGTGATGATCAACTTTTCAAATTCTTTTGAAATTCAAAGAATTAAAAAAAAATCTAATGGGTTCATGAGATGGGAGGGAAGGAATGAAACAGAAACAGTAGCGTGGAGGGGTTTATATATAAATGTATGTAAGTACAGCCAGGGGATTGAAGATGTGGATGAATGAGAAACAGCCAGCGTGCTTACAAGCAGTGGGATCTTCGTGTCAGAACCATCAAGTGATAGCCCATTCTGGCTGCTGGCATTCCTGTGCCTCTTCCCTAACAGGACTGTCCATGCACCAGCTCCCTGAAGAGTCTAGGGAGATGGCTGTACCTGTGGAAGATGGAGGTGCCTGCAAATGACAGTGGGCATCCAGGGACCAAGGTACTCACACTTGTCAGGACAAGTGAGGGGGAGTAGCATACAGAAATCATGAGTATCAGCAAATAGAGAAGTTCCAAATGAATAATGATGGCCAGAAAACCATTTCTTTTTTTTTTTTTTTTTTTAATTTCAGCTTGGATTATACCCTAGTGTAGAATATCTGTGTTCCTTTTAGTTTCATCTCAATGGATGTGTTCCTAATAAGTTTAAAAAATTGATTAATGGCCTGGGATTATAGAACAGAAAGAGTTAGGAACCCTCACATTTGTTTACTGCATAAATGGCTGCATTCTGCCACTGTTGGTGCATGTTCGTTTCCCAGGGCCCTTTGAGGCAACTTGGCTTGTCTTAGAGCTCCTGGACACTGGCCAAGCCAAATGCTGTTTCCTTCATACATGCCTGGTATCCATCCAAGACACCCTAGATATCGCTAAGGAAGGCCCACACTTGTTTAATTCTCTGAATAGTTCTGTCAAGAACGTAACCAAACAATGACCAATGGGTACGTTCAGTCTGCAAATGACTGGGCAAGTCTGCAAGTCCCTAAGAGATAAAGGTGGGCTCTTTCTTGGTGCTCTGTGACAAGCCTAACCCTAATTCAAGCTGGTCCTAGTAAGCAGTATCAGTTTGTATGTAAATGGTTTCTCTTGTGTTTCTGGTCTCCCAAGGGGGTAAGTATCCTTGGAATGCTTTTAAACATGGGCCAGCTAGTTTCTTGCCAACAGCCTCTCTATGTGAGAGCAATGGAGTTTGCTTGCATCTGACAAAAGGAAATGTTTTTTGCATTTAAAACAATTAAGTTTTTCTATGCATGTGCTTTTACAATGTCTGTCTGTTCTCCATACTTGCTGCCGTTTGGGAATTCCTCTAACTCCATAGCTTCTTTCCTTCTCTCCCAGCCCACTGGAAGTAACAGGGAGACCTTTTATATTCTGGGGCAGGCTGAGAGCCTCCCATGGACTGTAGAGCATGGTCATGCTTCGGAGAAGTTAGATGGAGGATACAGAGCAAAGCAGTAGATGTCTCCAGAATTAAAAGAACTAGATAGGAAACATCGGGGAAGCCTATGGATGGTATCTGGTGTATGCATAGAGCAACTGCCAGATTTGCCTTGGACTGACTGCTAGTTAAGGAAGCAGATTCTCACCTCATCTCATTTTTTTTAATGTTTATGCAATTTACTACTGATAAGGCCTGTCTAGCCACACTTATGTATCACTATCCTCATGTTTCAAAAGACATGAACTGAAAATCCTGTATCTGGCATCGGGCAGATGACATACGTGCACTGGTGCACCTGGTTAGGAGAGGAAGTGCTGTAAAATTGCATTCCTGGGCACGTGGAAGCCTATTTGCAGGGACCAGAAAGACAGCACAAGTGCAGAACTCACGGCACTGACTGTGGGTTCCCTGAAATGGCAGTGCTGGTATATACTTTCCCTGGGAAACATTAGAAAAATACACACAGGTGTGAGGCGGCGGCGCTTACCCAGCCCACGCCGGTGCCCGCTCTCCGTCCCCCGCCCGGGGCTCGGGCCCGCCCGCGCGCGGGGCACACGCGGCACGCGCCACTTCCGCGGGCCAATGGCAGCCTCCGACACGTAGGCCTGGCCCGCGCGGGCTGGCCGCGGCCAATGGGCGCGCCCCATGCAAAGAGCCGCGCCGGGAGGCGCCGCTGATTGGCTCCGCCGCAAGGGCGGCGGGGCGCGCGCTGGGCCCGGGCGTGGGGCTGGCGGAGCGGCAGCCGTGAGGGCGGGGTGGGGCCGTTAACGCCGCCGCCGCCTCCGGTAGCCGGCGTGTGCCGGCTGGTGTCAAGGGGGCGGCCAAGGCCGGGGACGGCGTGCCGCGGTCCCGCTTCGCTATCTCATTCATTAACAGCGCTCCTAAGGTCACAGACCCCGCCCCGCCGCCGCGGCTGCGGCGAGGGCAGGAGTGGGGGCCCCCCGCCCGCGCGGGACCCGCGGCCCCGGCAGCCGAAGGCGCGGGCCGGGAGCGTCCCCCACGCATCCCCGCCCGTCCCCGGTGCGGGGAGCTTCCCACGCGCGGGCCCGGCGCAGGGGGCGCGCATGCGCGGGGGGCTCGGCGCGCGCCGGCGGCGGCGGCGGCGGGAGCCGGGGCATGTCGG
>JAWWEU010000111.1:57611564-57666378 GCA_035583155.1 Acropternis orthonyx | reverse complement strand
TCGGCGCGCGCCGGCGGCGGCGGAGGCGGGAGCCGGGGCATGTCGGGCGCGCGGGGCGGCGGGCGCGTGGCCCCGCCTCTCGGCGGGCGCGCGGCGGCGGCGGCGGCGGGAGGAGGCGGCGGGGAGGCGGCGCCTGTGTCGGCGCTGGAGGTTGTGTCCTTCCTGGGCAAGCTGCTGTGCGCAGTCGCGGCGCTGAAGGCGGCTCTGTACCTGCTCCGCAGGGTGTGCCTAGCCATGGCCTGGAAGTCGGGCGGCGCCAGCAACTCCGAGCTCATCCACAACCTCCGCAGTGAGTCCCGGGGCGCGAGGGCGGCGGGCGGGGCCCCTCACCGGCCGCGCGGTGGCCGTTACCGGCTGCGCGCTCCCGCGGCGCCCCCCGCTCCGCCGCCAGCTGTCACGGCTGGGGCGTGTGTGTGCGTCTGTGCGTCGGGCCGGCCGTGTCCGTGTGTCGGTGTGCCCGGGCGGCGGGCGGTGTCGCAGGGCGGGCTGGGCCGGGCTGGGCTGTTGCTGCGGGAGGCGATGCGGCGGGCGGGGCGGCGCCCATGGCGGTCCCGGAGGGGAAGCGCCGTGCGGCAGCCGCGGCTCTGCCCGGCCCGCCGCTTCCCCCCGCCCGGTTCCGGCGGGCTGAGCCGAGGCGGGGCCGCGATCCCCCGCACGCACCGGGATCGCTCCCAGCTGGGTTCGGGAGCGGCCCGCGTTTGGGAAGCCCGCCGAAGAGGCCGAGGCTGTTTGTGTAGCTGGAAAGGGGCGTGTGGCAGCAGTTGCCCCGCTCGTGTGGCCCGGCGTGCTCGCGGCTGGCCCCAGCCCCTCGGGGCTGCTCCGGGACCGCGGGCAGAGCAGAGCAGAGGAGCTGTCGGGGTTGCGGACACGCGCTGTGACAGCTCAGCGTTGCGGTGGCTGCCCGGGACTGGGCGCGCCTTGTCCTTACTCACAGTTTGTGCTGTCCCCGTGCTGAACGTGCAAGGTGTTGGGCGGGTGCTTCTTCGCCGATGTTTTTCAGTGCATCCTGAAGTGTGCGGGTCCTGAGAGGACAGGGGGATAACACTTCTATTCAGAGCTTCCATTTTTCATATTATTGGATTAACCTGTGTTAGATACAGCGTCTCTCTTCTTTACTCCTGGCTTTTCCCCTTCCTCTCAAGTCCGTGTCCTAGACATAAAAGGATGTGCATTTGGAGCCTGTATTCTGGCAGTTGTCTCCTATTTTAGTGATGCTGCAAGACCACAGACAACTTCACCTGTGTGACCTCCTCGTTATTCTGGAGTCATAAGACTAGTTATTTTCCCACCCTAGTTATTTTCTCCACTCTGCTTTTGCTAGATTCTCTGATCCTGTGGTCTTTTCCAGTATTTTCTTTTGAGAACTATTCCATTCAGCAGGGCAATATATGCTTAAGTGACTTTCAGTTTCAATGTAAAAACTGGTAATCGCTGTACAGTTTCACTGTAAAAATCTGTTAATAAATAGATAGTAACTCCTCTACTTACAAGAGTTGTAGTGTACTTTTTTTTTTTTTTTGGTTTCTGCAACAGAAAGGGCTAGAAATACTGTTTTAGTGAAATACTGGTCTCTTACACAGCAGGCAAAAGCTTTCTCATATAAAAACAATGTTAAGCTCCAAAATATATCCAAAAAGTGAGTATTGCCAGAATTGTCTATGGCTCTCAGAACCTGAAGGCACAACCAGTTTCTTTGTTGCAAAAAACAATGACAGTGTTTTTTGACACATGGAAACTGTTTCAGGTTTTGCAAATAGTAATAATAATGAAAAAGCTAAAAACCATGTACTTAGTACACAGCAACATTAGTATGGAAGAGGAAAGTAAAATAGAAGTGCTTAATATTGTAATCTCAAAGTATTCAGTGATGGTAATTATCTGGAAAATTAGAGTCTGTGATTTCCCCCTCTCTCTTTTGCACATGCATGCCAGAATGTTTTGGGGCGTGTTAAATAATGAAATAGTGATTGGCAATAAAATTTTGCAGAAGCACAGAGGCTTTTGATCTTGCAGCATGATTGTTTTGTCAGCCTCAGTGGAACTCTGGTGATAGTGTAGGGCTTTATCAGTGCAGAGTAGTTGCTGAATTAAGACCATAACTTTTAAGCTAGAGTTCCTCAGGTAAGATGTTGCCTTGTTGCTGAAGTTGGTAACAGATTTAGAAGAAAGTACTGTTTCATATGATATAATTCTCCCAGATATGTTTTAACAAACTTAAAAATCATCCGTTACAGAAAGACTGAAATGCTCCAGAGAATGTCTTTTGAGTAGCAGATCTCTCAGTGTATTTTCCCCCCTCTGAAAACAGCCACATAGCATAGCTTTTCTAGCATTTTATGCTAGAATTAAGAATGCAAGGCAGGTGAGGCTAGTTTGATGTTGTCCAGTGCTTGTCTTGTGCATAGCTTAGTAGCCAATTGTGTAATTTAGTGTATAATTTGCATAACTGAGAGGAAATAATGTAGGTTGTAGTGACACAGTATGTTTTCTTCTGCAGCAAAGAAAGCCTGGTGGAGAGATTGTTGCTCCTGCCTTATGCCACAGTTCTTCTCTTGACTGTGCTTGTAGAATTGCTTGTGAGGGAGGCTGTGTTTTGAGACTAGGACCCTTTCTCATTCCTTGTGAATCATCGAGATTTAAACTCCTCAGTGTCTGTAAGCTGTTGTACTGTTATGGTTAGAGCTTTGTTAGGGGTATAAGAGGGCTGGGAAGAATGGGAACTTCTTAAACTGGTTTTGCTTCCAAATGAAAACATCAAGGGAAGACTCCTGTAGGCTACATATTCTTTTCCTTTAAAGCAGATATAAAGATCATTATAAGTTGTTACTAACATTTCCTAGTGCTTCTGTCTTGTGACAGTCAAGTTCTCTGATTTCATGAAACCATATTGACATTTGCTTACTGGTCACTTCAGTGTTGCCTTAACTGTAGAATTAACTTCTCTGTAATGGTAATGATCAGAGCAGTTAGAAATGATTTTGGGTATTTGCAATGCAGATTTAGGCAAGTATTCTTTATAAGCCTTACCTTTGCTTTCATGTCTTAAAGGGGACAAACTAATGAAGAGGGCCCTGAAACTGCATATTTTTTAGTGCATGCTTAGGGAAAAGTGATTAAAGAATGTTGCATGACATTGTTTTGCTGTTTTGATTTTTAGCTTGTTGCATTGGAAACATGTCCTTGCGCTGTTAATTTGAGGCATCATAGACGCACAATTTGACATACACAAAATAAACTTGCTTAAAATGCACTCTTCACAACAAAAATGCTGTCCTTGAATGTGCTGTTGCCACAGGGTATTCAGCTATGTTGTTTCCTAGTGATTCCTGAAAGTACTTAATTTTTTTTTAAATGCTTTTTTTAAAATTCTGAATGTTTGATTCTTTTTGCATTAAAACTACTTAAATATTTTTCACCTTTAAAGAGTAATTATTTCAATATTTGCTTCTTCCTAACTGAAAGTACTTGAACATGTGCTTTCAGATTTAAGTGAACTTTCCTCCTAAAATATATTTGAAGTAAGATCTTTTAGCAGACAACGTATCGAGGAAGCTATCTAAATGCAGGTTACTGTAGGGATAGAAGTCATGCTAAATGTAGAAATAATTGCCTGTGTTTAAATTAATAACTCTGATTGGAATTTCCTTTTATTATGAACCTGCCACATAGGGATGCTGAGAAAGCAGGAAAAGACTGGGTAATTGGTGAATTCTGTACTGCTATCTTGCTGGGTTGAAGGTCTGTATCTTTTTCCCCTCTCTTTATCTTCAACTATCCACTGATAGTTCACTATTAGGTCATTTTGATCTCCTTCTGTCTTTCATACTTGGGTTCTTGCCAAGTCCTGTTAATTTACACGGCAACATCTTGGAAATCAGCTTTGCTTTCACTCCTGCAGAACTGAAAAATTGCTTCCCTGTCCAATTCACAATCTACCAAAATCAGTTGTTACCTTGTTGCACCTTTCTCCTCCAATCAATTTCGCATGCTGCTGTATGATGATCTTGCTTTGCTTATTTCTCTAAACATGTTGTGCCAATGGTGTTACCACCACATATATTTCCTTTTGAGTCCACATTTCTAGGTGAAAGTGATGGTGAATTAACTTGGCTGTGGCTAAAGTGCTGTATAATGTTGCTAGCCATTTGTGGGCTCGTTTCCTACTACATTCTTTTATTTTCCTCACATAATAAACTTGTATCACAAAAGTTAAAAACTCTAATTTGCAAGATACCACAAATTTCATAGAATTTCATGCCTCACTTGAGACCAGATCCCTGCCTTTTTCAGTGCGAGTGGTGCTTCAAATCAGTATGTATTCAAGTATTGTTAGGGTTTGAGAATTCTGTTGTTAAACCTGTTAAAGACATCTCTCCAAGTGTTTTATTGGTTAGATGTTAAATAATAAAAAATGTCATCTTGGCATACTTTGTCATGATGAAGGCTTATTTGCAATGAATCTGCACCTTTGGTGCAGGTTTCTGGTTGCTGAGGACAAATCTCATTGGGAACTGCCATGAATAGGATGGCTTTGGATATGGCATTGCTAAGCCTTAAGCTAGGTTCAGCAAGAGTTAAACATTGGTTTTATTTTGTTTTACCCTGCCATGTCTTTTCCTTTGATTTAGCCAAATCTCTTCTACATCTATCTAATTTTTCTTCAGGAAGAGTAATGTAACTTGCATAAACATGAGAAAGAGAAATAATAATGGAAAATTAGACCAGTAAAAGCCTCTTAACCCAAAATCAGTGCCTCCACTGTACAAGCAGTTATGCTGCCTGTTGTGTGCATTCTGTGAATACCCTTTCCTTCAACATAAATATTGTATTGAGGCTTCAGTGACTAAACACTGTAACTTATGGCCAGGTAGTGAAACCATTGGAAATAGCACTATTTTTTAAACAAAAAAAACCAATGCATCCACTAATATGTCAATTTAAGAATATCTAAAATTTCTTAAAATTAGTTCATGTCTCAGGTGGCAGACTTGAAATCTCTGATGCTCTTTTTTGAAGCATTGATTTTAAAAAAATTTGTTAGTTATTAATTTGAATAATTGCCTAAAGGAGTTGTTGTGAGACTTTTTTATTAATGATTCAAGTACTTGTTAGTGATTTACCTATGTCAGTGAAGTGTTTTGAAGGAATTTCAACACTCTTGATGGTTTAAGAGACAGGCCTTCAAGTAAATAAAGACAACTAAACATCCCAGAAAACAGGAAATTGTAACAGAAAGAAAAAAAAAAACTTAAAAAACATTTATCACATTTTATTGGTGTGTAAATTAAGACTGTGTTCTTAACTGGTGCTTTACTGTTGGCATAATTTTCTCTCTTAATGTTAGACAGGGTGTCTATAATGTTAAAAACATACCCATAGTTTCCCACAAACCCCCAAAATTTAGTGCAATAAAGTCCAAGTCCTCAGACTTAGACTTTCCATCTAAGAAAAAAAGAGGGCATGTTTTTGGCTGATTATTTACATGAAAATTCTTTGTAATCAGTTATTTTAATTAAAAAATGTTTAGTTCTTTTCCTTTATTGAAGATATATATTTATTTTTGTCTCTTGATATACTGGCATGATACGATTTCTTTCCTGGTGGTCTTGATCTGCCTATTAGTCTATAGCAAAACCGAAATAAGTTTGCAAATCTGTCCAAAACAGGTCATTACTGTTGTGTATGGGCATTTTAAAAATAGGGCCTTTTCTGCAGTTTGCTTTCAATATAACTTTAAGCTCTTCTTTTAATGTTACTGCTTCTTTCATCCTAATGTAGAATCAAGAGCTCACTAAGAACTATTGGAAAGCTTAGAAAGAAATACATAATGTTCAGGTTCTTTGCAATGATTGTTTCCTGTGAATCTAATACCTCAAAATCATTGTTTGTTAGTGCTACATAACACTTTAGGTAAATAAATTTCTTAATTTTTCTCAGGATGTTTGTTTTAAATTTTGATTTAAATTACCAACCCTTGGTGAAAACTGAGTAAACTCTTTCAAAGCTTGAGACCTTTTGGAATGACATCTCTCCTGGAATGGCTGACTTAAGTTATGTTTCAAAACTTCAGAACCTGAATACTTCAATATTGGACTTGAGCACAAAGTAGCGTTAATTCTTGCACTGTTGAAATCTAAAAGAGATTGTCAGGCAAATACAACTTCAGAAATTCTTCTAATTTCTGCTAGTATGACAGCTCTGTGTCATTTTGTCCCAAGAGTCAGGGTTATGTCCTGCTTCCTCAGCTTTTGCATAGTACTGGTTCCTGTTTTAGTGAAACCACCTTCATAATAACAGGCTGTTGATGTGGTCTGGCCGCTGGTCTTGACAGCATTGGCTTTTCTGAAAACAGGTCAACAAAGAGGTTGTGTGGAATCTGCTCACTAAGGTGTGAGATGTCCAGTATCTGCCTTTCTTTACGGATCTACTAAAGGTGTAAGTAGTTTTGCCTCAAGCCTTACTGTGAAGTGAGTTCCTTGTCTACTTGTCTGATCCAGTTAGGTTTATCTTAACCTCTGCAGCAGTTTTTAGTTACTACTGATGGTTGTTGCCACTTTGTGTTGAACTCTTCAGATTTGACATTCCATGTGATGTATAAGTGAAGTTCAGCCCTAAAAAATGTAGAGGGATCAAGAACTCATCAGAGGTGAAGTCTCTCATCTGCACATGGTTGTTTTAGTTCTTTGGAAAGTGCAGTTCTATATTTCTGTATGCTGAACCGGACCTTAAAGTCACTTTCCTCTTTCAGGTACTCCCCAAAGTTTCTTCATTCAGCTGCCGATACAGATTTAGACAAAACAACAGAACCATTTTGATAAATAAACATTGCAGATTACTTCTGTGATGAAGGTGTGTGCTGAAGGGCTATGGTAGCATGCCTTTCTCCTCCCCCAGAGAAGAAACTGGTTGATACCAACTTTGCAGTGTTGGCCTGCAGTACAAGGGAGCAATACAGCTGTGGTTAAATGTTTAGTTAGTTATCTGCAGACTTTCAGATCCATGAAAATTAATAGAAACCTCTTATCTGTTATACCAAGATAGACAGGTTGTTGTTGAAGGTGATTCTTACCAAAGAGAGAAGAAATACTCCCATAAAGTACAAGTGAAATTTTGAGAAATAAGCTTGTGTTTAACTGAATCTTGAAGCCATATACTAGTTTGCTGTATTGAACCTAGTTCATGCTTTCCTTGTTGTTTTATCTTGTATTTTGGGTAGCATTTAAATGGTAATTGACATTATTATTGTTACTATTATTATTAGCAATAATAATTTATTTATTAATTTTCTGCTACTTCGGGATTTTCCTGGGATTTTATCTTTTTTTTTTTTAATTTATGGACTCTGAGACTAGCTGTGATGGACCCTTGCTTTCCTCAGTCTTTCTGTTGTTGTGTCTGAACGACAGACTTTCAACTGATTCCTTCCAGTTAGTTGTTTGCAACATCCTGTTTGAATAATGTATTACTGTGTATCCAAATGACAGTGATAACAGGTAGGCAGCTGAATGTTTGAGGCAGATAACTCTTAAATTATCAGCAAAGCACTAGAGGTTTGCATGTATGAGCAGTTTAAAAAAAACTTGTTTGCAAACACGTACTTTCAGTTTCTTAGCACAAAGAGTTTTGTATGTTTTAGGGTCAGCGTCATTTATTGGATGTTGGGGTGCTGATGCATCACTTCTTGTTCAAAGTGCTTTCTTTGTGTTCATGCTTTAGAGTGCAATCTTCCTATGCTTGTTACTGAAATAAATTTCTGTTAACCAGATCACATTCTTTACTACCTTTTTTCCCTCCTTCACCCACAGAAAAAGATCCTAACCTTAAAAACCTCACTCTATCAGGTGCTTAAAATGAAAACCAACTAACTTCACACTGATCAAGGATATGCTTCTGTTCCAACCCACTCTCCTCTTGAAAGTTGCTAGCTGTTTTGCATGGGTCAGATGGAGACTGTCATTTGGCACTGTCCCACATCACATCATTGTCTCTAAACTGGAGAGGCTTGGATTAGACAGATGGACCACTCACTGGATAAGGAATTGGGTGGATGCTCACACTCAAAGAGTTGCAGTCAATGGCTCAGTGTCCAAATGCAGACCAGTGACGAGCGGTGTCCTCAGGGGTTGGTATTTGGACCGGTGCTGTTTAACATCTTTGTCAGTGGGATTGAGTGCACCCACAGCAAGTTTTCTGATGACACCAGGCTCTGTGGTGCAGTCAACACACTGGAGGAAAGGAATGGCATCCAGGGAGACCTGAACAGCCTTGGGAGAGGGGCCTCTGTGAACCTCATGAAGTTCAACAGGGCCAAGTGCAAGGTCCAGCACCTGAGTCAGGGCAATCCCAAGTACAAATACAGGCTGGGAGGAGAATGGATGGAGAGTAGCCCTGGGAAGGAGTACTTGGGACTGATGGTGGATGAGAGGCTGTGCATGACCCAACAATGTGCACTTGCAGCTGAGAGAGCAAAATGTATCCTGGGCTGAGTTAAAAGCAGTGTGGCCAGCAGGTTGAAGGAAGTGATCCTTCCCCACTGCTCTGCTCTCATGAGACCCCAGCTGGAGTGCTGCGTTACCCTCTGGGGTCCCCAACATAAGAAGGGCATGAATCTGTTGGAGCAAGTCCGGGGGAGGGCTGTGAGGATGGTCAAAGGGCTGGAGCAGCTCTCCTGTGAAGACAGGCTGAGAAAATTGGAGAAGAGAAGGCACCGGGGAGACCTTAGAGCAGCGTCCCAGTACCTGAAGGGAGCCTACAAGAGAGTTGGAGATGGACTTCTAGCAAGAGCATGTAGTGATAGGACAAGGGGGAATGCTCTTAAACTGAAAGACAGCAGGTTTAGATTAGATATTCTTTACCGTGAGGGTGGTGAGTCACTGGAAGAGGTTACCCAGAAAAGCTGTGAATGCCCCATTCTTAAAAGTGTTCCAGGACAGGTTGGATGGGATTCTGAGCAACCTGGTCTAGTGGATGGTGTCACTGCCCATGGCAGAGGATTTGGAACCAGACGAGCTTTAAGGCCCCTTGAACCCAAACCATTCTATGATTTGTAATCATAGAGTAATCACTTGAGTAATTTTAATCTACTTGTTTTAATCTTTTGTAACATGAATCTGTATATGCTTTGCATCATGCTTTAAAACCTCTGTATGATTTAAAAATATCACTGTTTTGCTGAAAATTTATGTTAATAAGTGAAGTGTTCTGCAGTGGTTATGGAGAAAGTCTGAGAAGAAACTGGACTATGTGGATCCTGAAGTAGTCCCACAGTAAATGGTTTTGGGATCTACAAGAGGATTTCTTTTATATATAAAGCTGGCAACAGGAGGTGTTTGAGTAGGTGTGAGAGCTTGTATAGTAAGCCTGGGTGCTGGATCTTATCATGTGGCAATGACACATCCTTTTTCTGATCTGGAAGCCAGTGTTGGTGTACATGTTGACTGTTAGTATCTTATGATTTGGTTAGAAACATGTTTGATCAACAGTCAGGATACTGTCAGTGATGTAGAGAGTTTTTGAAACATAAGCACTTCAGTAATGCATTTGTAGATGAAAAAAAGATAAAATCATAGGTTGTTTTATTTGTTGCAAGTCTATGGTGTCTTTTCAGACTCTTCTTTCCTTGCTTTCTGACAGCCAACTGTCCAGTTTCGCAGGTTATTCAACAGTGGTATGTTTCCACCTTCAAATCCAAGGTCTGTTTTAAGCTCTTTTCCTGTTTTCATGGTGTTATTTGGGGAAAAGAAGCAGACCAGAGTTGAGTTTTCAAAACATGCTCCAATTATGTCAAGTTGTCACTGCCAGAGTCTCTGTGCAGAGTTAACTCCTGAACTTGGCAGGCAGTGCTCCACTGTTAAGTAGTTACTTTTCGGCTTCAGCTCTTTGAAGCTTAGGAGTTGTGCCGCTATAACTCTAATAAAAATAGAGTTTACTTTTGATTTTAAGCTGTCAGTGTGTTTGTGTATTATCCTTTGCTTGTAATCGCTTTATAATAGAATGTCTGATTTGTTTGCAGTACTGATTATCAGTCTTGAAACCCAATAGTCTCCTCAATGAGAGTGTTGTGTTCATGTTCTAATTGGAAAGGATATTCAACCTATATACATTTAATTTTGAATTATTTTTTTGCAATATACAGCTTCCTTTTAAGATCTAGAAATTTTTTTTTGTTGGCATTTTATTAATAATTAATTTATTGTTGATTGTCTTGGTTTTCTGGTAGGCATGAAATTAGAATCTCTTCTATTATTGGCTTTTTAGAGGATATACTTGTTTTCTGAACTTAACTGAGAATCTGATAGAGACTTGATCCAGACAGAATGAAGATCCTGGCAGCTGGTCATCTTCAGATGGACTGTTGAAGGAAAGAAAGGACTTTCATTGGAGCTTGATACCTTGCAGTTGCTATGTTTCTCTGTATTCAGCTGTGAGACTAAGAAAAAAGCCTTTTGTTATCAACATAGAAAAAAATTACTATTAAGTCAAGATTGACTTCACTGTTTAGGGCTTGATTACTTTTCTTAATTCTCACCTAAAATTTGCGTTGTCTCCATGGTATAATAAGTAAATTTGAAAAGCAGACTTAATCTATGGGGGGACAGATGGGAGGGGGTATTTTTTTTAATGAAGATGGAGTATTATTCAACAATTAAAGTAAATGGCTGAGATGAAATTGAGCTTCTCCCACAGGTTCTGCTGGGGTCTCTGAGTAGGGTAACTTGCTTAAATTCTTACTTACTGATGAAAAAGATGACACTAATCAAAGATAGTCCAACAGTTAGCAAATCTCGTGAGAGTTTGCTGAATGAGAGCATCCTGAATGCTGAGAATGTGTAGAATATTAGTAGTTTCTGTTTTTAGGGGGTTTTTGGTCATTTTTTATAACGGTGTATGTACTTTTACAGAAACAAAGTTTTGCGCTTTGTTTTACACATGTATCCAGAGACAATCTCTGCCATAGAGCGCTTATACTCTGCTTAAACAAGCTGGGGGAAGAATGGGTAAAAAGTACAGTAGTAGAATGGAGGCAGAATAAAACTTTTAAATGCTGAGAGGTGAATTTACTTACGGATACTTTAACTAGAAAATGACAGAAGTAGATGGAGGTAAGGAATTTTGTAAAAAGAGGGAGTAGATTATGAGTAGTGTGAAGAGATTTGGAAGAAACTTAGGGTCACACCAGTACATAGAATTACCGGTGTTAAAAAAAAATTAGTTGAAATTGCACAGTGCTTCTGACATTTTACATCCATGTACATTTTATTTTGAAAAGTGAACTCAGAGTGAGAGTGTGTTGGTATAAAAGCTTTTTGGTCTCAGTCTGCCCCAGCAAAAGAATTCTGATTCTGTAGGAGTTTCTTTTACAAAATGATTTTTTTCTTTGCTCACACAAGAGAAACAGATCTTGAAAAAAAAAGACTGAGCAAGGATGCTTCAGCTTCACATTTCTAACTTACTTTTGTAGATTTTTCAATAATTACTTATATAGCTTCTTAGAAATATGAAGTATATCCTGTTTGGTGTGTAGAGTAATACCAATGTCTTACTGACTGTATTTCTCAGGGACATCAGATGTGTCCATGAAATTGAGTTTTCTCAGGGGATAGATCTTTGCAAATGGTTTCAGAATGGCATCTGTAACTGGTGGGAAAGTTTTGTTCAAAGTTCACTGGCTTAAGCATTGTTTGATCTCTGGACCACGGATATAATTTTGGTATCACAGAAGGGTTTGGGCTGGAAGGGGGCTTTCTACATCCTGTAGTTCAACCTCTGCCATGGGCGGTATGATATGGGTAAGTGTTAGAGAGGGCAAGGTAGCATGATTTCTCACAATATTAGGAATACGTTAGGGCATTTCACAGGCTCTTGCCCTGCAGAAGAGAATCAATGCTTTCTATTTTATTTATTTTTTTGTTTATAGAAAATGGAATAATCAAATCAGACAAGGTATTTGAAGTAATGCTGGCTACAGACCGTTGCCACTATGCAAAATACAACCCTTACATGGATTCTCCACAGTCTATAGGTAAGAGTGTCTTGTGAAAAAGGATTGAAATTGTTTTCATTTGCATAGCTGTGAATGCTTTTGTCATATACGTGATAAGAATATGAACATAATTTTTCACATTTGGAAGCCTGTTTAGTTCTGTATCAGTTTATTTGATACCATGTAACTAATTTTCAGTTTGTTATGGAATGCAACTGACATATTTGAATACATCCAGTAGAGAAATATTCTTCAGTCAATATTAATATATGTAAATATGTGTTTACTTTTTCAAACCACAGCAATTTGTGATGATGCAGCTGATGTTTAAGTACTTAAAATCATTTGCATCCAGTTCAGGATAGAGACAGCCTCTCGCTTTGCAGAAATTATTCAGCTGAGGTCTATCTAGAGTTTCTTAAACCTTTACATGAAATTTTAAAAATATGAAAATAGGCTTTAAAAGGAAAGGTCTACTGATAGGACAGTTGCTTAGGACCATTGTTTCCCATCTAGATCCCATTTTTTTCTTTCCAAGACAACAGAATAAATTGCATGAATGTACTGATTACTTGAATCTGCCCCTGCCTTTAACAGTAGGTAGTGAGATCTGTGAATTTTATTAGAGTTTTGTTTGTTGTATAGGTTTTCAATTCAAAATTCAAAAATAAATTAAGATACATAAGGTTTTGAGTATGTATGTTTCTTCACAGGAGCAAATATAGATGAGCGTTCCTCCAGGTTTTCTCATAGGTGTGTGCTGTTTGCAAAAAACATGATGTTATTCTTCAGAAGTTCTGTGGTCACCACCACATGAAACTCAAATTAAATTCAGGTTTTTACATAGGGGCTGAATGGAAAAGGAATTACATTATTCTGGGAGACATTGCTTTTCTGAATTTAACATTCTTGATCAAGCTTGTGGCAGAATAGTGACAAAATGGAGATTGTAACTGAAATCAAGGATAAAACCTTTTTTTACCTGTGTAGAGTTGACATGGCATAGCTTTCAGCTGATGTACCTTAACTCACCTCTGAAGTAGAGCACCTGTGTAACTGGTGGGGTATCTGTGTTGTACCCTCAATGAGGGTGATGGCTAAGGCATTGCATTTTATGATCAGGGTAATAAAGGCTGTAAGGTTCCTGTGTGAACAACCATCAATGCATTCTTCCATTCTTTTTTTTAACAGGTTTCCAAGCAACAATCAGTGCTCCGCATATGGTAAGCTTTAAACCTAGGTGATTGGTATAGGTGATTTTATAAACATCCAAATGCTTTTGAAATAAAGTATTTTAGCCTAGCAAATTTAATGAACAGCTAATTACAGTGATATTGTGAACTGCCTAGGGGAAGGGCACAGAAAATATTGATCAAGATTTTACTTGGAGTTGTACAGTGGTCGGATGAGGGGTGGTAGACAAAAAAATGCAACATGGGAAATTTTGATTAGTTTCAAGGGTGAAAAAAACCCCATTGAGGGTAGTTAAGCACTGGAATAGGCTTTGCAGATTGTGGAAATTCTGTTCTTTGATATACAAAGAAGCTGACTGAACAGGGCTCTCTAAGTGGCCTAATTTTAATTGCCCCTCTGTTGAAAGAAATCTGGACCACAGGACTTCCAGAGAACTTTCCAATGTAAATTACTCTGTAATTTATTAAAATATAAGAATTTGGGAGTGGATAACACTGATTCCTATTGCATGGCATTGCCGTAATGCCTTTATTTAGTTTTTGCACACACACAAAAAATACATTGTACTATGTTGTGGGTTTTTTGCCAAGTGGTTTGAGACCAGGATGAGTGTTAAAGTGGAGATTTCAGTACACAGATCTAACCCAGATACTATTTTTTTTATGTTTATTTGAGATGGAAGCTGAATAGAAGCATATATTTTGTCCTTGCAATGTTTGGAAAGTGTCAAAATATAGTAAAAGTCTGCGTCTCTTGACTAAAAACTATGTAGTTGGCTTAGAGTTTACTTAGTTATCAATGTAAAAAAATTAGGAATTTTATATAGAAATGTTCACGATATTATTCAAGGAAAGAGAAAAACGTATGGAGGCTAAGGGGAAAGATAAGTATTAATTATGCTTTCAAAGTTTTAACTCCCCTAAGTCATTACTTTTGACTTGTTGTATGCTAGTACTAGTAGTATAGGAAGTGTTTCCTCTAACAAAATATTAACAGTAAATGTTCTAATGAGGTGTATTCTAATCAGTTCTGTGTTCTGGGTGTGATGGATTAAGCTGATAGAGCATGGTAGTGGCTATCTCTGAAACATTCAAGAACAAGTTGGTTTTTTTTGATGTGCAACGTAAGTTTAGTTGGTGTGCTGCTCCACCATGTAGAAAAGCAAAAGTCATCGAGTATGTCTATAGACTATTGCATTTCATACATGAGTCTGGTTATCTGCCTTAGTAAAAGGCAACTTCTTTTTCCTATTCTGTGATTCAGCAAGTGTGCAGGTAACACAAAAGGTAGTTTTAATAGCCATTTTCCTTGAGGCTCTGGAGCCATGTTCTTCCTAGCTTGTTTTTATCCCAGCTTATTCCAATGTATATAGCATAATGATAAGCTAAATTCTTTATTGACTGTATGCTGCAGGAACAGTAGGAGCCAGCAGACCTGAGGAGAATTACATTGACTTACGGTGTCTCTCCCAATATATAAATAGCATCTGTGCCAGAAGCTTGAATGGTCTGATGAGTCTATATGTATGAATACTAACAAAAGAAAGATGTACACAGATACAATTTGTTGAAGTCAATGAAATAACAATGATTATATCATGTAGTTACCTCCTTCCCCATTTTTTTGTAATAGAAAATGATTCCAAAATTTCTTAACACAAATGCTCAGAACATTTCCCAAAATCTCTGAAGAAATGAACATATATTGAGTAAAACAGACACTTAGAATACTTAGAAATTTTCTGTTTCTGTCTTCTTCTCTTAGCATGCATATGCTCTTGAACTTCTGTCTGATCAGTTACATGAAGGAGCCAAAGCACTTGATGTAGGATCTGGAAGTGGAATCCTTACAGCATGCTTTTCACGAATGGTGAGATATTTAGTTTAATCACTTGACTGTCAGAACTGCTTGAACTGTAGTGTAACTCTGAATTACAGAGATAAAAAATAGCATCCTTTGTACAGTCAACTGAGGTATATTATACAGAAAATAACTTACTCTCCTGGGTGTGATTGGTACCCATTTTTTATAGTAGCTGATACTAGATGTTCAAGTTAAATGGGTCAGTAAATTGTGTGATGGTGAAGAAACTGCCTAATGGGAAAGTTTGGTTGGTTTTATTGTTTGGTGGTTTTTTTTAATTGATTACATTGTAGTCATTGCTTTATATCTTGAATGGAGAAGGTGTTTGTCTTGAAGAGCTCAATTTTTATGTTATCTCATGTGGCTATGAATGTTCTTATTGTGATCAATTATAAATTATTATATTCCTGCTATGATCAGAGTTTAGTGAGATCTAAAAGAATTCTATTTCCACAGGAAAATATATTGTGTGTATATATATATATCTCAATTGTCTCTGAATTTAATTTCTTTCTTTTCTTGTTACATTGCATGAGCATCATTTTAATATCTGTTTAACTTTTTATAAGTTAGATGTTAATTTACATTTTACATCTTCTCCAAGTACCTTAATCTCTCTGTTACTCAACCTGTACATAAGGAATTCTCTGTGGTTCTGGCCTATCCCACATCAGGAAAAAAAAAGATGAAAAAATCTGTTTTTGATGGTCATAGCTATAGTACAGTTAGACTAATTCATGTAGAGGAATATAATCAGTTTTTCTTTCTCTGCTCCAAGGCTTTATAATTGCTTTATGACTAGCAGAGACCTTCATTAAAAGAACTAGATTTGGTTTGTCTTTCTGAGAAGTTAATTTGAAATGTGCTCATGCATATAGTAAATTCCTATGTAGGTTTCCTTGCTATTTAGTTTTCTCTTTTCAAGCACTGATCTGCTGAGTCTCCAATCACTTATCTTTCCCTGTGTTAAGAAGTAACTAAGAATGTTTAAGACTGGGCAATGCACTAGCAAAAGTATTTATGTTTCTAAGTGCTAGCTACAAAATGAAAAAAAAATTTAGTTGAAATAAGTTAATCAAACTACAGTTTAGAGGCAGTCTTAAATGTCACTTATTCAACTTTCTGCCTATTATTTTTTGACTTTGTAGTCAGTAATCAAGTGCTTGTAGCATACATGGGAACTCCAATCCTACAAGCATTAAAACTTCTGTCCAAGCTATGTGTATATCTCACTGAAGTTATGAATGTATAAATGAATTGCCATTAGACATGGGCTAAAGTTGTGGTTGTGTGCTTTTTTTCTATTAAAACAGCTGCAGAGAAGTCAGAATTAGCACAAAAAGAAAATCTCTTTCCAGTTTTGCTGAGGTTAATCATACTATCTTTTTATTGGCATATGAATGTCATGTTCCTCCTTGGTGGTTTGCTGTGGAATGCCTTACAGGCATGTGCTTTTTGAAACATTGGGTAATACTTTTGTTCTGTTTCATAGCACTGCTAACAGTAACAAAAGCTTGAAAGAAGTATATTATGGGGATTAATGGTAGAGTGTTTTGCAGTCAAAGCTCGGTTGGGGATGCGCTTTTTGGACCATCTGGATGTTGCTTCTCAGTCTACTTGAGACCTGGAATTAGTAGCTTGCATTTGTGTCACAAGTGCCTGAGTGCACATTGGTGTCATGACAACTTTACTTCTATGAGATTATAATCTCATTTGTAGTACCTCTGGGAAAGCTTTATGTTTATTCAGACTAGTAAGGATCTTTAAGATTTTTGTTTGGGTTTTTGTGTTAAACTGCTGTGATAAATTTATCTACACAGTTTACAAACTGAAGTTCATTTGCTTTTAAAGATTGCTGGCAAATTAAATGAATTATAGTTTTCATCCTGTAAGTACTGGAATTACAAGAAGAGGGGGGTATATTTTTATTCCTAACAGACCATGGAGATCCCCAAAACGGTGCCATTTTGCTGTTGTCTCAATTGAATGTGCTTGAGGGTAATAGAGGTAACTGATGAAGACTCAAACTGTAACAGACTGTGACACTCAACAGGAGGTTTCCTTACTTTTTATCAGGGTATTTCATGTTCTTACTATTTTGCTAAATTTTAATTTCTGTGATGTTACCCTTTGGAATACGCAGGATTCTTTGCCAGCTTAGAGTGCAAGTGACTGCCAGACATTCCTCCAAATAGCAACCTCTAGTTGTCATAGTGAAAACTTGTGTGTCTTGTTCTGTTTCAAAGGCTAGGCTGGTGGTCTTCCACTTGAAAAAGAAAAGCTAACACTACTCCTCTGAAGTTTTTAACACAGGACTTGTTCGTAATAAGACAAAATAAAAATCCCCAGTATACTCATAACCGGTTACTAATTTTCCATGTCTTAACAACATTAAAATGTAAGATACAGAAACAAAACCAATGCATTCAAATATGTCCAAAGACAGTTACGTGACAGCATGGGCAGATGGGACATATTCTGCCATTGTGTTCTTTGAGCAAAATCCTGTTAAAAGTGGCCAGATTTTTGAAGATGTGGATTCATTTTGAGTATTTTTTCTGCACAAAAGGCAAAATTCTAGATGAAGTACCTGTAATGGAGAAATTTTTGTTAGTGAGCCTTTTGCCCCCACAGAGTACACAGAAATTTTGAGACCTTTTTTGAGTTGTGAGCTCTCAGAAGTTCCATTCTTCCTGTGGAGAAGAGCTGTAAAATCTGAAAGTAGATTTGTGAATGCAAGGGTAGATGGAAGGTAATTTGTCCCTGACTGTTAAGTGCTGCATTAGCTTCTAAAGAAATAGTGCTCTTGAGATAACTTAGAATAAAAGGCATTGCTTAATCCTTGTAGTAAGGTCTTCTCTGGAAAAGACTTAAAGATTAAGTAAATTTGTTCAACATGAAAGTAGTTTTAATAACATTGGGAAAATATACTTCCACTTTAGTGTTTTTTGTTTTTATTTTAGAAGAAATGGGCTCAGAAGATATAAATACTCATTCTATAAATAAAACTGGCAGAAATTGTTCAACTGTATATTTTTATTCCAGGTTGGTCCCAAAGGACAAGTTGTAGGAATTGATCATATCAAAGAACTAGTAGATGACTCAATAAATAATGTCAAAAAAGATGATCCCACATTGCTGTCTTCAGGAAGAGTGAAACTGATTGGTGAGCATCAGACTGATATACTTACTAATTAAACTGATATTCTTTCTAGCAGCTGGTTGAAAATGACTGAATTGGATGTGATTAGAAGTTCTAATTTAAGAAGTTAAACCAAAGAAAGGAGAGCCAAATGAAAAAATTTAAAATCCAAGTCATCTTTAGGCCTTTGAAAAATAGTATCTTCACCCAGTTTTTAAGATAGGACTTCTGGTAACCTTAAAGAATATGTAATCATTCTACTAGAAAAGCTTAACAGGAAAATATTTTTTTGTGAAAATACTTTACATGCTGAAGGTCTGTTATGTTAAATTTGCTATTTAAAATTGGGGTTGAATTCACAACTTTTCTTGAATAAATGTCCTGTCATCTAAATTTGGGTGGTTTAAGAAACTTTATACTTCTGATACAGTGATTGAGAAAGCTGCATGCGAAGAGTCATGTGGAAAAAGTACTAGGTTGGTGGTACACAGCACTGAAGTTTATTTCAATTGTTTTTAAAATTAACAGTATTTGTATGTTAGGGAAGTGGTTAATTGACACCAAACTGCTTTAATTCAGTCAGAGTTACTGAGAGGAAATAATGCTAAAATGATACAAGGACAGGGAATTGTTTTAAATAGTGGGTTTTTACGAAAAACAAAAAGATTTTTTGTTTTGTTGTTTTAGAAGATGCAAGGCTGGCAGGAGGAAAGTATTCCTTCGTTATTCTCTTCAGTAAATTTAAAAAAGAAGTAGAAGCTCTGGCTTTTTTTGAGGCTTCTTACAAGACCACTTGGAAAAATGATTATTACTTGATATTTGGCTCTTATGTTAACAACCATTTTGGTTCTTGGTATTTTTTTTTTTTTGTAAATAAAGGAATTTTCTAAATTTTTTTAAATAAGCTTGTCAACATGTACACATATATAAAATGCAGTGTCCTTCACTGAGAACACTTATGTCATAAAACTTCTTGGAAAAGAAGTTAGACTTCTAGGGCTGGAGAGGTGGAATAGGGGAATAATTTCCATTGTTGCTGCACAAGAGCAATTTTGACTTAGCTTCTGGTTGTACCTGAAACATACTCTGGTGCTTTTGGGAGTCTAGAATTCTGAGTAATCATCATCTATATTGTCTTTGACTGTGTAGCAGGATGATTAAGAGACTTGTGAATAGCTCTGTTGTGAGGTGCATCTTAAAAGAGTACAGATGGATGACTAGCACTTTTGTGAATTAGATGGAGAAGAATGTTTCAACTGTGCTGGATTCCTGGGAGGTCTTTGATGTGGAGCAAGAATCCAGAGAGCTGGGTTTTTTTTTAACAAAACAACAACAACAACAACAACACCCCACCCAAATACCCCTGTCCCAAACACACAAACAAAAAACTTGTGAAAACCCAGGATTAATTGATGATGGGAATTGTATGAATTAAGACTAGGTGTGTTGGTTGCTGGCTTTTCGCAAGCAGGCTTCAGACATTAGCCATTGTTGAGAACTTGGGAATGGGTGTACTTAGACTGTTAGTTTGTGGGTGTTTTGGCTTCTTTTTTTTTTTTCCTTGTTTTTTGTTTTGTTTTCTCTTAATATCAGGAGGAAGCCTTTGAGGCAAATCTGTCAAGTGCTTCTACTTACCACACTTTAGTTCACATGAGAGTATTCCTTGAGAGCACAGACTTTGATTCCTTTTGGATGAAACTAGGCAAGATTATGTGCTCCAAGAAGCAATGAAATATGTTTGATATGTTGCTGGATATTAAGCCAGTATGACTAGATCTAGACCAAAGCGATCATCCTGAAACGCGTATGTGGCATGGACACTGGGTTCTCAGCACAAGCTGTTTTGCTGTACAGATCTGCTTCTATTGTACTGCACTATTTGCTGATGCAGACAGAGCCAGCGGGGGCGAGGGCATTCTAGCCATAGTGAAGTTGTTTTCATCTGTTTCTGTGCTGCTACAACTCTGACTGTAGCAGGACTGCATAGAGACACTGAAGGTTTCAGTGTCAGATCAGGTCTAGGTTCATAAACAAGCTACAAAACCCTATTAAGTCAGAAAGTCCTGACATTGCTTCACCCCTCATCACCACCTGCCACCTACCACTGTGATTACTTTGCTAACTGACTGCATGCAACTGGCGGTCTGATTAGGATAGGTGATGTTATACAGGATGTAAGCACAAGCTGAAAATTTGGGCTGCTCTTTCCCCTGGGACATTGAATAATTATTTTTTATCACATTGAATATAGGATTGCTGACTTAGCTATTTTTTAAATCTTCTGGATATGTAAAACTGTGTTCCCATTGTGGCTGGATATATCTCTGCTGCAGCCATGACAATTTTTGTTGGATGTTAAAAGGGAAGGTTGTGCTGTACTTGATGCATATAAAAGAGCATGATTTTTTTGTTCTTTGATGGGTGTGTACTGATTCTGGAGATGTTAGCTATGGTTTGGACTATTGATTCTAAGAGCAAAGTGTTTAGGTGTTTTGGGTCTTATACTGCTGTCAGTGAAGTGATAATACATACTGAAGTCACATTCAGACTTCTGTGTACAGTCCACAAGTTGCATTTATGTCTCAGAATATATGTTCTTCAGGAGACAACTTAGTTTCTTTCACAGCTGTTTCTTCAACTTGGCAATCTCTGCTTTTGCCAGCAGTATTGGAGATCGCTGCTTCTAATGTCTGCTTCTACATCTTGGGGGATGAGGGTCTGCCTCCCTGTGTAACTAACATCATTCATAGCAGTATCTGTATGTATAAGCTAAAGAAATGTCTCTCCATTGCCTTCTCCGATGGAACTGCAACTTGATACAGTAACAAGTCATTGCTTCTTTAGAGGAGGTGTATAGTGTTGCTGAGATCTGTAACTATAAATTATATACCTGACAGCATTGAGGAGGTTGTTCCAGTAGAACCCACTTTGGCAGTGCTGGAACTTTGATTACTGGCAGTATCTGTTGCCAGCTGACTTAGTGGAAATGGTGGTCAATAGGGATTAGTTCTCTTGAAGCACTGGTTGTTCTTGCTTGGCAGCTTCTGCTTGTGGCCCTTGGTTGGGTTGGTGCTTGTGCTGGTCAGAACTGATGATATGAGCAAATATGTCACTGAGCTTTAAGAGCTTCTTAGCTACTGAGGAAATGCGCTCCCTTGTCATAGTCCTTAGGCTTCGAGTGCAGAGATCCTGGCAGGGCCATCTTATAGGACCTCCTAAGGAAGATGAGAAACTCCACAATTTTAGTTGTTACAAGGAGCTGTGTAGATCTTCCTGTATACTCTTGGATTCCTAAGGGTGTTATTACTACCCATGTGGCCCTCCCTATCACTGAGGTCAAAATGAAACCTCCTGTGGCAACCGTGTATTTTTCCTGCCTTATGAGTTGTTGCAGGCAAAAAGTTGACAAATTTTCAGCATCTGACTGGGTCTTAGAACTTCTTTTGACCCTTTCAGCCTTTTAATTAACCTGTGATATTAGTGATTGCACAGAAATTGAAGCTCAGCTTGAAGATGGGAAACCCCAAACAGCTCCTTGTGCTGAGCAGAAGACTATACTCTTTAACCTCCAGCTTTTTCTGCTTGGCTGATTACTGGGACTTCTGCAATCACCGAGTATGAATTTATGGATGGTTCAGCCTCATGTATTACTTTGGTTACCTAAATAATTCCAGAGAGACCCTGCTTAACTTGCTCTGAAAATTCCTGTAAATACTGTGGATACCATATTCACATAATCTTCTTTCAAAACTTGACTCAGGGTCCAGTTTAGTTTGCCACACTTCAGTAGCTTAAAAAACTCAGGCTATTACTCTTTCCTTCTGCATAATTGCAATGGTATGAGACATCTGATACATGCTTCTGACATTTAATGCTTTAGACTTACAATTTGCCTTGTATTTAGGAATGTGTGAAGACAAGGCAAAGCAAATGTATGTTTTAAGAGCGTAAATGAGAAAGAAAACTCACTGGCATTGGAATTGGTAGGGCACATAAATACTTTTGTATCTTTTCTGGGTGAACCATGTGTCTCCAAGGACTTTCATTATAAATCATTCTAATTTCAGGTGCTTCAATAGTATTTTAGTATTTGTTGCATTTATTTTACAAATGTGTTAATTTTTTAAAAAAGCATGTATGAGGGTGTTGCATCTGTGTTATAAATGTGTTAATTTTTTTAAACTGACTTCATCACATTACTGCTGTGCAGCAAAACTTTAGTTGAAATCTGAGCATAGCTGTAGATACGGCAAATCAGCTGTTTTCTCCCCTCCTTCTGAAAAGCTTTTAAAAGAGTGTTTTCTTGCAGTGGGAGATGGACGAATGGGCTATGCAGAAGAAGCTCCCTATGATGCGATTCATGTAGGAGCTGCAGCACCAGTTGTGCCCCAAGCAGTAAGCCTCTATATTTTATGTGTGTGTTTCCATCATCTCTTAGCTGTAAAGCGTGCTTTGCATACATCTACATGTAAAATACTTGGTAACTTGCACTGCTGGGAGTATCAGTGGGCAGTGTGGTATTACTGTACAGTGTGGGGCTTTTGTCTGTTATAATTGGGCTTCCTGTTGGTTTGATAAAGCTGTGTGTTCTAATAACTCTGCTGTAAATAAACATACTTTAAAATATGTGTGCAACCCTCTATTGCAACAGCAAAGTGGAACATTTTATTTAATAAGATAATTGAATTTTATCAAACACGGAGTTACAAGATTTAAGTATTTGTTTCCTGTGTTCCAAGACATTGAGCCTGTTGAGAAAGTAACATGCTCAGCTGGAAATACAAACAGTGCCATGTGTTTGTAGCTTTCAGAGTGGATACAGGGCAGCTCTTACTAGAGAAGCTAAAGAGTAACTAGGAGCTTTAGAGTGTGCATACATGAAGTCCATTCTGGCAGATAAGATTATTTTTTTTCTTCCTTTCATCAGGCAGATGATCATATATAGCATGATTTTGATGTCAGTTAAGGTTTTTTGAAATCTTCATGATGAATAGTGAAGGACTGGAGGTTTGAGGTGCTATAGACAGATTGGACATTTCCAGACAAGGACCAGTGGTGGGATTTTTTGGTTTTCTGGATGTTTTTATTATTTATTATTTTTTCTGAGTTTTTTATGGAACTTTGTTTCTTTGGGTTTTTTTTAATGCTTGTTGGGTTTTTTTGTTGGTTGGTTTTGTGTGTATTGTTTGTTTTTGTTGTTGGGGTTTTTTTGGTTGTTTTGGTTTTGTTTTTTCTGGTGGGAGTGTGTAGGGGTGTGTTCCCGGCAAAGTGTTGACAAGATAAGAGTTAAAAAAAGTAAGCGAAAGCTAATTAGTGAATGAAACAGTTCTTAGTTATAACTTTTGTTACTGATGAGGATTAAGTTTGTTTTCAAGACATCTGGGAAGTATGGATTTTTCCTTGAAACTACTGTGATTCGCCTCCTTTAATTATGAGAACAAAGAAATCCAAGCATTTCTCACACACTCTATTTACTTGTCACTTATCTTACTCATACTCATATATTTTAGACTAGTTTCATAATTGCATTCACAGACTGAAAGAGGATCTGTTGGATGTAGTGAGTGTGTTGTAGACAAAATTATTCCAGGAAGAAAAATTTAAAAAAGTCACCAATCTCAAATCTTACTCTGAAGGCATAAGGGGAGATCAGTTACCTCCAAAATTTTAAACAATGGACCTGTATTGATGTGCAATAACTATCGAACAGTTAAACAGTTTAAAAAGATTGAATCTGCTGTAAAACTAATTTGTGATTTACATGTTTTTTCCCCCTTATATGGCAAAAAACCCTGCAACCAACCCAGTTAATTAATATAAGTATTTTACTGTCATTCAGAATTATATTAAGTTACTGTGAATGTTTCTATAATACCAGTTGTTTTACCATGTTGCTGTGATACTCTCATTTTCAGTGCATTTTATATTTTTCCTAATGGAAGTAGTTACCTACTGCATCAAAGTAGATAGATACATAATGGCAGAGCTATTAATCTACTGTGAGAAACTTTGGATCCAGCTTCTGTGAAGTGGCTGGTTACATTCTAATTTCTGTGTTGTGTTCTAGCTTATAGACCAGTTAAAACCTGGCGGAAGATTGATATTACCAGTTGGCCCTGCTGGGGGAAACCAGATGCTCGAACAGTATGACAAACTAGAAGATGGCAGTGTCAAAATGAAGCCTCTGATGGGAGTGATATATGTGCCTTTAACAGATAAAGAGAAGCAGTGGTCCAGGTGGAAGTGATTTTCTGTTCCACTTACTTCTTCCACACACATGCAAGGTGAAAGGGTGTGAATTTTAAGCAGATAGACTGCAAGGCCTGCCTTTGCTGCTGTCATTGCTTTCTGCTCCTCCATACCATGAAAAGTGACTCCGTCTGCATTACTGCATCACCAAAAGGAGGTTATGCTAAGTTTGGGTTAATTTAAAAGCAGGAGAAAAATATTGCATGGATTGCACTTTGTGTCTTTTGGACATGGTTTCTTTAGTCTTTGGTGTGTTGAAGATTCTTATTTGTTGTTTCAAACACAGTATTTTCTAAGGTTAAACTTCCCTTCTAATGAACTTTTTTATAACTATGTTGCCCAATAATTAGGGTGAAGTGTAAAGTTCTTCTTAATAAATATTGTTTTGTCCTGTAAGTTAGTGGTAATTTGGTGTTCATTTTTATTTTTGTGAAATGCTACAAATGAAGGAAAATCGTAAAATCCTTTGCGGGAAATACAGATAATCTCACAAACACTTTTTCTTTAGCCTGCAAGTAGCAAAAAGTGGAGAAGGTAATCCCTTCTTCCCTAAAGCATAAATATATTTGAGTAGTGTCCAGAAAATTTTCTTAGTTATGTTCTTAGAAGTATGTCATATGTGTCTGATGGGGATGTATTTGTGTTTGCCAACACAGCAAACTCTAAAGGCCTTTTCTAGAGGTAGTAAACCTTCCAGTTTGCAGAATTGAACAGCTAGTAACATAGTTGTAACACAGCTGTCAACTTAAGCCATGGTAGGCATTAGTATGCCAATGAACAAAGCAGCAGTGCTGTTTTGCTTTCTGGCAGAAAATGCTTGTGAATGTATTATCGGGATTAATGAAGGGTCTAGATGTGCACTGAGCTCTGAAAACAACTCTTGAGCTTTATAACTCCTAAATTTTAGATTTTGGGCTTTTTTCCAGTGATATTCTGGAGTATAATTTGTTATTTGGATTCTTGAATACTTAAAGTCTAACCTATCAAAATATTCATAAAAAGTACAAATCAAGCAGTTGGCATACTGCTGCTTACTGAAATCTCATGTCAGTGTTTCTTGGAGTACTATATAGCCACCGGGTACAAATTACTCTTAGAACAACTTCAGTGAGTTACTGCTTAGTTCAAAGCTTGTGAAGTGTGCTTGCTATTCAGATATTTTGTATTCATTATGCAAACAAATACTTTGGCCTCGAATATTGCCAGTATTCCCTCAGTGTGGTACTTGGGGGTTTCCTGCCTCTTGTAAGGCTTTAGAAGTTTTGCTTTGTGGTCAGTTTCCTCCTCTGGCAAATGGTGTGGATTCTATTGAAGTTTGGAGTCCATGCTCTGCTTACTCTAGAAAAGAGAAGTATTCTGCTTAAGCCTTCCTTTTTTCAGGAAAATTTCTGCATTTCCACTCAATTTGATTACAGTAGCAATTGGATTTTTTTGGTAGCAGTAAATGTGTTTAATAAACACTATAAGAAGGGTTTCTGGAATGACAGTGTTTATCCTTTGCTACTAGTGAAGGTGGTGTACTGCATTAAGGACTAGAATTCTACGGTCTTCACATCTCTTCTGTACAGTTTGGTATTCCATTTTGTCTGCTAGCTCAGTTTTCCCCAGATTTTCTTACCAGTTTCTGTTCTTTTCTGAAATACTTCCTGATTCTATTTAAGAGTTTACATCGGTGTTATCAGAAAATAAAAGTGCTTATCCTGACGTTTTATCTCAATCTACAATGGTGTAGAGGCTGTTTCTAGATATGTGCGCTGAAATTTGGTTCAGACTTGGAAATCTCTGTTAAAGAAAATCTCAGAAATCCACTTCTTGCAATGTTTGTTTTTTCTTTAATTGTCCTTTTTGTGATCTGAAGAAAATTCCCATTCCATTTTCTAGGATAAATGCCTGTGTCCTGCTGACCTTACAGGAGGTCACATTTTTGTTTTTTGTTGTTTTTCCTTATTGATGAGTCCAAATATGTGGTCAGCCAGCTGCTTGAAGGAAGCTCCTAATTATAAATCAGCATTTGTTATTTATGCTGACATCAAAAATGAAAGATATGGTTTTCTGCTCTTTGTAGATTTCAGTTTATCTTTTCTAAATTGTTGAAGATCTGTGAGCAGACTCCTCTGAAAGAGCATCTATATGTCTTTCTGTAATAAAGAACTCTAGTGTATGAAAGGCTGTAGTTGTTGTAAATCTAAAATTCATTAAACAGTCATCATTTTAAGAGTAGCGCAATCCTGTGTGTTTAGTTTGTCATCCTTTCACTGTTAACTCAGCACCACCAAGTCCATCACAACCATGTCCCTAAGGGCCACTTCTATGCATCTCTTAAATACCTGCAGGGTATAGCTTGTCTTGCTGGCCACACTATTGCTGATAAAAAGAGTAATAAGAGAATAACAATATAATTAACACTTAACAATGAGTCTGTGTTGCATCTTGGATTTGAGTTCCAGATAGGCACCTGTTTAAAAAAGTTAACAACTACTTTAACTGTAAAATATTGCAGTAGTAGAAATTATTTATAAATGTCATGCCAAATTCATATTTGCTGATAAAACACAAAATTATGACAGTATAACCTTTCAGAGCAAAAACTACAGTGATTACACTGGGCCTGTTACTGTATTTCACCTACCTGTACATAAAACATGGTTAATCATCCTTTTGGAAAATGTATTTATTAGGATCTATTTTAGTATGTTTCCAATTAAAAATTCTTATTCAGTGCTTCAAATGCCCCTGACGAGCTACTTGTCCAATTTTCTTTGAAATTAGCGGGTGTTGTTTGCATGGAATTCTTCAGGCTAGGCAGAGTAATGATTATGGTTAAAGTTTTTATTTTACTTTGGCAAAAACAATCTCTGCACAAAATATTTTAGGTTAAATTTAAAATGTATTATTGTGGTGGTTTGAGCCTGACTGAACACCAGGTGCTCCCCAAAGCTGCTTTATCACTTCCCTCCACAGCTGGACAGGGGAGAGAAAATACAACAGAAGGCTCATGAGTTAAGATCGGGGAGAGATCACTCACCAGTTACCATCCCAGGCAAAAGAGACTTGACTGGGGGATATTAATTGACTGTATTGGCAATCAAAATCAGAGCAGGATAATGCGAAGTAAATCTAAAAACACATTTTCCCCACCCCTCCCTCCTTCCTGAGCTCTGCCTCCTCCGCTGCAGTGGCCCAGGAAATGGGGAGTGGGGTCAGTTCAAACAGGCTGTTTCTTGTGCTCTCAGGAAGAGGAGTTCTTCGCCTGCTCCAGTGTGGGGTACCTCACGCGAGAGAGTTTTCCACAAACTTCTCCAGTGCGAGTCCATCCTACGGATTACAGTTCTTTGTGTACTGCTCCAATGCGGGTCATTTTCCATGGAGTGCAGTCTTTCAGGAACAGCTGGTTCCAGTGGGTTGCCCACAGGGTCACAAGTCCTGCCAAGAAATAGGCTACAACATGGACTCCTCTTTACACAGGTCTGCAGGTCCTGTCAGGAGCCTGCGCCAGCATGGGTTTCCTATGGGTTCCCCATGGGTTCACAGCCCTATTTTGGGCACCCACCTGCTCCAGCGAGGTCTCCTCTGTGGGCTGGGCTGCAGGTGGATATTTGCACCCCAGTGGATCCCCATGGGCTGCAGTGGCACAGCTACTCCACCATGGTCTGCCCCACGGGCTGCAGGGCAACCTCAGCTCTGGTGCCTGGAGCACCTCCTTCCCCTCCTTCTGCACCAATCTTGGTGTCTGCAGAGTTCTTCCCCCGTTCTCTCTCAGCTCTTCTCTGGCTGCAATTTTCATCTGCCCAACAACTTTTTTTTCCTTCTTAAAAATATTATCCCAGAGGTGTTACTATTGTTCCTGATTGGCTCGGCCTTGGCCAGCTGTGAGTCTGTCTTGGAGCCTGTTGGTGTTGCCCCTGTTGGATATGGGAGAAGCTTCTGGTGGCTTCTCACAGAAGTCACCCCTGCAGCCCTTCCACTACCAAAACCTGGCTGTGAAAACCCAATATAATTTTGCAAAAATGGATGTGATAAACTGACAGTAGATTGCAGAGAAAATTCCTTCATCCTTCAAACCTACTCTCTCAATTTGGTGATTGATCATAGCAAATAATAAATACTTTATAATAGCACCTTCCCAGATTAAATGCTACAAGTCCGAATGTTACATCTAATTACCTTTAAAGTTATAAAGGGAAAAATAATTGGCTGCTGCAACAGTGGGTATATAGTGTATTTCTAATTCCTATTAGGCTGCATTCTGAATTTCAGTATCAGTAGTGACAGCATGTTTTTCATAGATGAATGATATATTGAAAAGGGAAAGTCAAATGTTACCTAATGACAAGAAAATGGTAGTGGATCTAAAAGAATGAGATACAGACTTCAAATAAATTTATAAATGCTTGTTCAAATATTTAATTTGAATGCCTTCCACTAAAGAGATGATGAGGAATCACAAAGCTACGTGACTTACTTGTATCCCAAAGTTATTGTTGATAGATTTATGGGGTTTTTTTTTCATTACAAACTCTGGCATTTACCCAAAATGCTACCTATTATATTTTTCTGAGAATGTTTCTTAGTTTGTTGTTGGATGCTCACAGTGGGATGTGTGGAATATACCTGTATATGTTTTCCTTACTAGTAAGCCAAAATTTTTCAAATTGTCTTAAATTTATTTATAGAATAGTAATTTTGAGCTAATGACTTCTGAAATTTGCTTTAACTGGAGCTTATGAAGTTGCTTTGATGCCTTAGTTGAGAGATGAGTGGTTCTCTTGCTAGAATTCCAAGGGCCTGAGAAGGACTACTGTGGCAACTTAAACCCTAAATGTATATATTGCTTGCTAAGCAGGAGCTAGTAAGCAGATTGGAAGGAGTGCATATATGAAGGTGGAGGGAAATTAAGTTGTGGGAGAATCATAGCAAATAGTCGTGGCCAGAAAAAAAGGCAAAAAATACAAATTAGTTAGTAGATCTTCCCTATGGCTCAAGAGGGCAATCGAATATTTTTAACAAGGAAATCGCCGTTGTCTTTTGAGTCTCCTTTTAAGCTTTGTGGCAGGATTGATCTTTTTACTACTGGGAGGATAGGCAGGTGGCCTGATTCTTACCAGTAGTTGAAACGTGGTGGATGTCATAGCTTGGCAGCTTCTGATCCATACAGCTAAAGGTTGGGTCAGCTGGTGCTGGTTTGCAATATTTATTTATGTCTGCAAGCTGTTCACTTTAGGTAGAAAGCTGACAACTGTTACCTAGCTGGTGATCTGAGACTTTTCTGAAACATTCTAATATATATATATATATATATATAATCCAATAATGTACGTACAAGCTCAGCTTCTCCTAGCAGTAGAAAATAAATGCTGTATAATTTTAACACGTATGTCATGGATTGTTTGAGGCTGGCACACAGTTGTTAGATTAATGAGTGGAAAATCTCTTGAGGGAAGCTGATCCCCTTAATACAGTAAATGTTCTAATAAACAGAATATAAAAATCTTCATTTTGAAAGTTACATCTAGGATGTAGGGGTGAGGAATATGTTAAAGCAATGCAAAATACCAACAATTAAAACATTGGCATGTTATTATAGTTTATTTTAAATTATATAACAATTACGTATTTTAAGTGGAAATACCATTTTGTAAAAGAAAAATCAAACCCTCACTTCACATACATTAAGTAAGTTAGCAGCATTATGCAAAACTGTGCCAACATCTGTGACTGGATAAATTGCCATGTTTAATAGTTTCAGAGTAAATACAGAATTTTTCTTAGGCTTACAGTTTCTTGAGGATCTAGCTTGGGTTTGAAGGATTAAGAATTGCTTGTCACAGTAAAAGGCCAGGCTTTCATAAAGCTGTGAGAGTATATGGTAGGAATCCAGATGAAAATCACACCCACAATTAGGCATATGAAGCTGAACCAGCAATAGCAGTAGTCATTACTTACATATGCTTTTTGAAGTTGTGAATATTAACTGATGATGCAGCTCCTGGAAGCAGTAAGGATGAATGAAGCACTTGTCCTGAATTCACTGGCACTGCATTTTAAACTGGCTATGAGATGTTTGTTTATTTTTATCTGTTTAAAGGAAGCAAATACCCATTCTGTGAGACAGGGAAATATGGAGAGCTTCCAAACCTTTGGCTATAAACAGATTTTTCTTTACCCCTGCCAAGATGTGTTCTTCCCCCTTCTTCATTTTTCTGCTAATTACTGCAGCACTCTGAAGCTGTATGATTAGTACCTTACTACTAGGAGGCAGTGCAAAGTGCAAAGAATGCAAATATTTATCCCTCACAAATCACAAGGTTTGCATCCCAACTGCATTAGATAGAAAACTAGTAATTTAAGCACTAGTTTTTACAGGCTTTTTAGTTGCTTTTAAAATGTCTCGCATGCTGTCATTCCATGCTATATGGTTCCTGAAGAACAATAATGCCTCTGTAATTTAAAGGTTCTGTTTGTTGGCATGTAGAACTATATTTTTGTGGGTTTGTTTGCATGATAGCTGGAAATACTATTGTGTATGGAGCCAGCAATCACATTAGTGAAGTTTTTTCTAATTGAGACTCTATTTGCTTTGGCTAATGAGGGTGATGCACCTACTAAAAGAAAAATTGCAGCAAACTCATTGTGAATTTATAAATCGCTTGTGTCGTGTGGAAAGAAAAAAGGCAAACACTTCTATTTCAGTTTTCCAGCATTCATAGCAGCACAGTGCACAGCTTTGAGATTTGGTGGACATTTTGCATTGAAGTTAATGCTTCAGAAATATTTAAACAAATCACTAATATATGATAACTTTGCAGTTGGAATTTGGGTTCTATGGGTTTCCTGTTTCAGTGTTTCTAAATGTCCTGCAGGAACAAATGCCTGCATTTTTTAGATTCCACATAGTGATTTAGAGAGCCTTCTTGCTGCATCCTTACTCCTAACTGAATCTCCTTTTAACACACCCCCTTTCCATGACCTACTCCTGAATTACCATATCTCCTTCAGGAGTTCGAGCTCCCCTGTGAAATGAATAATCTGAACGAATCAAACTGCATGATGTGGATGCAAGATTGTGTTCCAAGCTTTCTTGAGAGACTACAGCTGAAGCTAACCTTGCCTTTTTGGCAGCTACAGAGGATGGCTTTTGCCAACACTCTGCCTAGCAAGTTGGCTCAGTTTCTTGCCAGCATGTAGCCAGCAGAATTTGGATGACAGGTAGCTGTGTAACCAGCTGTGCAGCGTGAGGGATGTTCATTAAAGCAAGTGATCCATTAAATGTCAAACAGGAGGACCCATATTTCACAAAAAATCACATAATAGAATGAGATAGTGTAGATGATATGGGATTGCTGTTGCCTTTCCTGTGGTGTTTTGTTGGTTTTTTTTTTCTTAAATGCTTGAAGAGATTTCTGAAGTTTTGCTGATGTGCATGACTGCTTAAATGTAATCTGATTCAATATCTAAACTTTTCAAATATGATTTCCAAGAGGAGGAGAAACATAACTGCATGTGTTTTCTTTCTACAGGGATGAATTGTAAAAGCTACATCATCTTGACCCAAACATAGTGTTACAGTGGACTGCTCATCTCCAGTTCTAAAAGCTTTTTGAAAACCAACAGCATTGCAGCTTGTTTTGGACTTCGTTATACTGTTGTTATCAGCATGGAAAAGTGTGGTGTTTGTTTTATTTTTTTAGATGCTCAAGGCAAATCTGATAAAGAAATGGTGGAAAGTTTTATGTGGGCACTGTTTTATTTAACATGCCTTTTTTTCACTTTCATATGTTCAAAGTGAATTTCTGCAAAACTGCAGGTGAAGACCTATAGCTTGTGAACTCTAATTTTGATGGGGGTACTTGAACACTCACTTCTCTTGGCTCCTGTGTCCCTTGGTAAAACTGCTTCTGTGCACCTTACAACACTACGTAGGTAATACCAGGTTTCCTGTGTTCCAATGTCTGCTAGATGCTACTAAAAGGAGATGAACTTCCTTTTTAAGCTTTTGACATGGTGTCATAGACTAGCATGTAGTAGATACAATCAGCTGCTTTTTTACCTTAAAACCAGGCATTTGTATATATTAAACTTCAAGACATCAGTGGTGGGTGGCCGCTCTTATCACACATTGCTGTTCAAGTTGGACAATAACAGACATGGTTTTCCCTTTCCTTCTAAAATTTATTAATGGAATCTTGAAATTCTGTTTTGGTTTATAGCTCACTACTGGTATGACATGCATATATTTAACTCCGTAAATATGGTGTAAGCTGTGTCCCAGTCGCTGAACAGTTTATGCAATGCTGCTTTGCGAACTAAACTTAAAAGCAAAAGAGGGGTTGTGTGCTTGTGTGGAAGATTAGGATTGGTACGTAGTACACTACTGAGATATGTATTGCTTTCTGTTCTTTATAAAAAAAAAACCAAAATCCCATTTGGTTCTAAAAGAAAGTTGCTTTTGGCAAAACCACTTGCTGTATTAACATTCTCATTTTTCTAACTGTGGGCACCCAGGAAAAATTTAGAACATGAATTCTAAACTGTTATACAAGGAAAACGTCATACATGCAGAAAGAGTCACGGACTCCTAAATACAGATAGATGCACTTGTTCAGTTTTCATATAGAAGAATAGTTGGAAGGTTATAAACATTTTTTTCGGCCCTAAGTTTTCTGTTTTGGTACTGTAAAATACCAACAGCAAATTGTGAAGTAAGGTGGGCTGTTTTGGGAAAGGAGGAAAGTGTGTCTTCAGTCCTCTTGCTCAGATTTGAGCAACCAGGAATTAAAGTAAACAGCACCTTATCATTATTTTATCTCTTTTTTTTTTTTTTTTTTTGTGGTTGTTTGTTTGTTTGTTTGTTTTTTGTTTTGATGGTAGAAAGGTTTATAGAATAATAAACTTGCATAAAAGCAACCCACAGTGATCACTGGAAAAAAAAAGACTTCATGGTGGAAGAGCAATAATTTTGGGCTGGGATTAATCCGTGGAAGCATAAAGGTTAAAATTTAAAGGCCTCTGAATACAAAAAAGGAACATTTTAAATAATCTTCCTTCTCTGTAAAAGATATGTATTACTTAATTTATTTAGATGTTTGGAAGTTAATGTACCACCTCCTGATCTGACTGCAGCCTGGGAGCACATGCACAAGATTAATCTTATAAAGAAATTAATATAGTGTGTATTCTAGAAAATACAATCCAGAAAAACCCACTTGAATCTGACAAATTTGTAGTAACCCACGATCAACTGTGAATCTAGTTCTTGGTGTTGAAGTGAAATATCTTAACTGATGCATGCTAATGTTCAACCTTCTGATCACTGTATCTTTCAATTTGAGTTTGGCTTTATTTACATCTTCTCACTAATTTAATCAGTTAAATGAAAGATATGAGCTCAACTGTATCCAAATTCCTGTCTCTGGACACAGTGTAATAAGCTAGCCTGACTTGGAAGTGGTGTTAAAACTGAGACCCAATGACAGCTTTTTTGGGGAGAACCACTTCAGGAGGTGTAAAGCTTCAGGGACCAAGGCTGTTGGGAGTAGTGCACCCATTCCACTGAAGGGGTTGGTGGTAATCAAGGGTATTTGGACAGAAAGGAGTATCCAGGAATAGAATTTAGGAATTGGAATATGGAAACTCCTCCATTATGGAGCAATGGTTCTGAAGTAAAAACTTGGAGACGAGGACAAGTTGAAATGCAGAAGATTTGAAGAGCTTGAATAAATGCTGTGTGAACTGTCTGAATTGCTACTTTGCCAAATAAAACAAGTTGAGAGGAAGCTGTATCTAGGTGTCTGCCTGGTTTTGTGGTTGGTTTTGTTGGTTTTTTAACCTTCAACAGGACTTCACATGTCTAAAAGGAAAGCAAGTATGTATAAAAATACTGGTTTACTAACTGACCAGAACTACGTGTCCATTTTCAGTTAATGTATTGCAGCAGTTACAAGGCCTGTTAATAATGTACAGAATGTAAGTGGAGTTTTATGTGGCTGTTTGGAATTTATGTTGTTCACATCTGGGTGTTTGTAGGGAACAGGCTCTGCATGCAGTTCTGCCTGCTGTCCATAGTTGAATCCAGCTACCTCAGAGAGAGTGATCTGCTGCTTGCAAGGATTAGTGTTTTATCTTTTTATAACAGGTGCAATGATGTTTTACTGGGCTGTCACTACCACCCCTAAGCCAGAACAGCTTGGGAAAATGGATTGGCTGAACCACTGAGTCACCTGTCTGGTTGTTTCAAGGATCCAGAGAGTAGAAGACCACCAGAGCTTGAGCAAGGGAACCGAGAGCCAATACCTGTATCTTGAAAACCCACCAACGGTTGTGGGTGCTTCGCAGAGAAGTTTAACATGCTGTATGGATGCTTTCTGTTTACATAGCAGGAATGATGTGCTTATTTACTATTTACATTCAAACTGGTCCGCTAGCTTGAGGGCACAGAGCCCATTACATGATGTTTCCTGGAGGAAAACTAGCACACTGCACGTGTGCACCAGCACTGCTGATAGAGGCCACCTGGATGATTCCTGAAACGTTTTGTAGTCAGCAAGTTTGGAACAGCAATAATGCCTGGAGCCAGGGCGCTCTGCATGGTAAGCTCTGAAGCTTCCAGCTGGCAGCAGTTCTCTCCACATGTACAGTGTTTTTGTGACAGGGTGACAAGCTCCAGGGTTTTTGAGTGTGGAGGGACTGTGGAATTAACTGTCAGCACAAAGAGGTAAAATGAAATGCCCAGAGGAAAAATCTGAACTACTACTCTCCTTCCTGTCAGGAAGAAGGGTGTTAAGCCATCTTCCTTTTACTCATTAATGTGCCTAGGATGTGCTGCTTTTCATTTAAATGCAGTTCACAGAAAGAGAACGTGTTCTCAATTCCTTCTTGATTTTGACATGATGCTAAGGATGAATAATGCAAATCAAGCTCATGATCTGTATCTCTGATTCTATTTGCTGAATTCGATCATATTATGATGCAGCTCAAAAGATAAATAATTCTAATTACCTTTATGGAACCCTTGATTCTTGTCCCAAGCAATGTGGAAGAGGTACTCTTTTGAAGTGAATGAGGGATGGTGCTGGCTCAGAAAAAATGGGGGATGGCAAGGACACACCAGCACATCGTGCAGAACCAAACAAAACAAACATGGAGGGGAAGTGTTGCCTGAAAGGCATCATGTGCACAGGGGGATGCAAGAGATGATGAGGTCTGAAATCAGCCTTTTGCATTTCAGGATGTAAATTAGTTTAAATGCTGTGGTATACAATGGATGGATTCAAGCATGGGGTTTAAGTTGGTTTTGTGGGCTTGTTGCCTTTGTTGGCTCTATGTGAGTTTTTGTCCATCTGCTTATGATTGTAGTTGCAGACCAGTTGTGGGAAGTGCACGGGCACTCCTAAGGCATCATAACCCCCCTTTGCCTTTACTGTAAACAATACATGCTTGTGTGCTCAGAGCCTCCCCGGTGGCAAGGGGTGGGTTTTCCTGCCTCGGCTAGGTGTGAGGAGATCAGTGTGGACTAAAACTTGATGTTATGCAAGCAGAGATGCTGTAAACTTTCCTCTACCTGACCTGTTTGCCATCCACAGTTCATCCTTGACATACAGGGCTGCTTTCTTTTCCAGGTGGTAGTTTTTTACACAGCACAAATTCATCATGCAGCTGATGCACTCTGAGCTTTCCTATGAAAGACTTTTACTGTTCTCTCATGCTCTTGGCAGGGTGTTAATGAGATGCTCAGCAGAATGTGCTCAGGAACTAAAATTGTATTTCTTTAAATTATGAATTGAGTAGACATAGTTAATGCTGAAATATGTATGGAGGAGATCCAGCTGCCCATTGGAAACTGCCTGAAAGCTTCAGGAAGGAGAAAGGAAAATAACTCACTTTGTGTCTCATCACACCAGACTTGAAACCTTGAGACACTTAACCCCATGCCTTTCAGCAAAACTGTTTTAGCAGCAGCCGACTATTTTCATAAAGACTGTTACAGAGTTTCTCTGAGATCTCACTTTGATATTCTAATGTTTCTTTGTAGTTCAGCCATTTTCATCATATGCTTCTGAGGAAATGACCTGATAGACACTCTTGAAAACATTCCCTGATGCTACTGGGAAGCTGAAGTCCTTTTTTTCAGCCACGTTTAGGCTTATGTTTGCATCTTATGTGTCTTTAGTATGAATAGGTTAAATTTTTTTTTACCATGTTCTGCCAAATCCCTTTTCAGCCTATAATGTAGAAGAAGCATCCAAGATTAACTAGTAACTTTTATTGCAAGTGCCTTATGGACTAGCAGGACACTCTCTGGCAAGGGAGTGGGTGATTCAGAGCATCTACCTAGGCTACTACTCTGATCAGAGCTCTAGAGAAGCTCATCTCTTCTGGAGATAGAGGGAGCCTCAGGAAAGTAATCTCTTGTGCCTAGAATTAGCCTTCAGGGATGCTTTCCCTACAGGCCCAAATTTCCGTTGTGCTACCTACTTTCAAGTCCTTTCCAGTCCTGCACCCATTCAAATTCCTTGCTCCCTCTATATCTGTGTTGTCCAGTCATTTGTTTTGAGTGTAGGTATCTTTAATGAATATCTTTAGTGCATTAGTGTCTGCTGGTTCTGAAGAACTGTGTTAAAGTTTCTTGCTCTGCCCTCTAGAACAGGATTATACCTTTCTATTGGCCAAGGAAACTGTGACTCTCAGTCCTTCATTGAACCTCTCTGCCTTGTCTGGTTTTTCTCAGCCTGCTGAAAATACACTTGGGCTGATTCATGACTGGTTTATAGCTGTCAGCCAGGAGCCTTAAAACTTCAAATACTAAAATTTTAGCAGCTGTTTTTAAAACGTGTTTCTGAAGTGGCTTCTTCCAGTCCTCCTAGACTTCTCTTTGTGTTTCAAGGCTCCAGTGCAGAGTGCAGCCCACTTCCTGACTTGTTTTAAGTAACTATTGAAAAACATGTATCAAGGTTACTTCTACACATTTTTTGTCCTTTAAATATTCCCTGTTTACAGCATGTTTCCCTCTTACTCAGCTCAGGTCAATTGTTTCATAGGCTCTTCTCTTTCACAGTAATTACTATGTGTTTATTGCCTCTCTCTGGTTTTTATGTTTGTCAGCACCCTCTGGATCTTTTCTAGCTTTTCTCTCTGCTGTTACTCTTTTAGCTTTTGCCATTAGAAATTGAAAAATCCCAATTCCTGATGCTCATGAAAGCAGTGAGCACAGTGATGCATGACTGGATTCTGTTGGGGCTTACTAGAAAGGCTCTCTCTTTGTTTTGGGGTGGTGGGTTTGCATTGCTATTGGTTTGGGCTCTGACTCGCTCTGTGCAGTTTGGGATTGAAACTCTTATGCTTTATCTGGGATTTGAAAAGCAAATGGAGCATCACACTGACCTATTTCAGCTTTTTTGTTTTGCAAATGTGCTCTTGGAACTGCCCCTGCTATAATCCTGCAGTGCTATGGAATGATTATAGCTGGGATGTTCAGGCTAGGATCCCCTGCAAAAGTGGGCAGCAAGCAACCCATATTACAGAAAAAAAAAAAAAAGGATCAAACCTAGGTAAGTATCGTATGCCACCCTGAAGTAATTTGTACCCTTAAGGTGGTCTGAAGGACAAAACAGTTGACAATACAAAAAGCAGCCTTAAGTGAAATATGTATCTTGATCAACATTAAAATACACTGACAAAACAAATTGTAATGACCTCTCCTAGTACACAGAGAAGTAATATCCACAGGGGGATGTGATCTGAGCAGTCAGTATTCTCTGCTTATCTGTCTAAGCATGCTGGTAAGAATAGGTGGATTGAGCATATTTCCATATATGTGGATAAACAAACTGCAGTATTTGGGACAGGAAAAACAGATCTGACAGACCTCAAATAGTGACGATTTTCACACAGAACATCATTTTGCTGCAATATAAACTGTGTATCTCCCTGGCCCCTGGGGTCTGCATGAGAGGCCATGAAAGCAGTATTAGCAATGCAGCTGTGAAGATGGGCTGGAAACTGCCTGCTTGGAGTGCTCCTTTGTCATCAGAGGGAGAGACCCAACCTTGGGAGCAGCTGGGAAGAGGCCACAGCAGTGGTGTCAGCAGGAGGCAAGGGCTGGGAACTGCCTGGGGAGAAGGGGGAAAAGCACGCCAAGCATGTCAGTCAGTGCGGGTGTCTCACCACAGTATTTTCTGCTAGTGCCCAGGTGTGCTCTGGCTCAGTAGTTCAGTATCACTTATTTAAATTCAGATAGCATGAAAGCTATTAAATGAAAGCCCATGGTACTGAGACCAATGTGTGTGTTAACTGCAGAAGCTGTCAATCCAATCTGTTATGTTGCTAACTTTGTCTTGCTCTCTATCCAGCTTATGATGCCCAGACTTTCTGGTAAGGTGCAAACTTTTTTGTTTGTTTCAGTCCAGCTGTGGAGTTTACTATTAGCTGGGAAGTAACAGGCCTCACTCAGGCTGGTGGTCTGCACAGCAACAACTGTCACTATTTCCCCTCCTGAAAAAAAAGAGTCCCTGGGAAGACTGTGGCAACTGTAAAACGTTATTATAACTCCTGTACCGTGCTTGCTGTCTGCTGCTCTCTGCTTGGAGGTGTTAATTCTTACCTGTCACATGTGAAATCCATGAGGGTTTATTCCACTTGCAGCAGCACAGCAACAAAGCCTGCTGTTGGGTACAGTGATTGGAAAGCAGAGCAGCTTCTTGCACCATGGCTGTACTAGCTGGCTTGTGCTTTGTGCAGGATCTCACTGTTGTCCTGCCCAGAAGAACAAACCCAAAGCTTTTGTTCTGCTGCTGGCTATGTGCAGGAGTAATGGGTTTCTGTAATAGGAGCATCATGGGCACAGTGAGAAAAGACTGCTTTTCTTGCTGCTGTGGTAAGATGGTGAAGGAGAATTACATATTTCATTACATCCCCAAACAAATTTCGGTGATGGGAAATAACACCCTAACCAGATGGGCAAGGTGTCTGCCCTAGAAGGCTGTATTTAAAATGTGATCTTCTGGGTCTTGTGCTATTTGGCACATCTGCTGTAGGCTGCAATGGAAGAGAGGCTGTGCTTCCCAGTTGGAAATGGGCAACATCAGCAGATGGTCTCCTGTACCCACTGCAATGCTGAAGTACAAACAACCAGACTTTGCCTAACGTGGAACAAGGGCTCTGGGAAAGGAGCGCTGGAAACTAGATTTCCTGAATGGTTGGCACAGCCAGCTCTTTGACTGCTGTCCTGCTCAGCTCAAGCACTGCTCCAGAGACAGGTCATTGCAGGCAGATGCCCTGTCATTATCAGTCTACCTGAAACAAGTATCTCAACAACTCCCCTCACCATACACATTCCAGCTTCTTATAGGGCTGTATCACAGAAAGGAGAAATGTACTTCTGTCTGCTCTCATGATATGGTCTTGTAGCACAAAATTTAGCTGGTAGCTGAAAATAGAGACAATGCAAGAAATATAAGAATAAAATAGGTTTATTAGAGCTATTTTACATAAAGTAATCAAGAACAATCAACCTGAAGAACTATTTGTATACCATGGCAATATTCTTTTTGACTTGAAGTTACTGAAGTCCAAAAGACAACATACAAAAAGATGCATGCCTCATTTGACTCTGGCTTTATTGGGACCCATGAGGAATGTGACATCCTTGGATAGTCAAACAAGACAGGTAGCACGGTGTGTGTATATATATTTATAGGTATATATAACATGTACTGTACACATTTTATTTATAACACATCTGAAGTTCACTCACACATATCAATTACTTGCTCTAATTCTATGAGAATTTTTCTGGGGTGAGGGCAGATCACCGAAACTTTCAAGCTTTGCAGGGAGCTATGGGATAACCAGCAGGAGTCCTACACTCTGGCATCTTGGATAAAAACTGCTGCATGCTGCTCTCTCACGCTGTGGGAGGGTGGCAGGCCAGGGGTGGAAATGGCTGAACAAGCCCTGAGCTCTGGGGAGAGACACAGCTCTGGGATCATACACAGAATCATAGAGTGGTTTGGGTTGGAAAGGACCTTAAAGATCATCCAGCTCCAGCCCTCCTGCTATGGGCAGGCATGCCACTCACTAGATCAGGTTGCTCAGGGCTCCGCTCAGCCTGACCTTGAATACTGCCAGGAATGGGTCATCCACAGCTTCTTTGGGCAATAGTACACGACTGCTCTTGAGCACTGGGAAGTCCAAGCTCATCCGCTGAGGACTCGTATTTTTTCATTTCAGCATTTAGTAAGCATGGCTCTCTGCTAGCAGCGCAGAGGTTTAAACTATGAATTAAAAAAAGATGCTTGGTTCCTTAAACCCCAATTTTCTTTACAAAAGCTGGTGCCTAAAGAGTGATTGCTTTTAATTAACAAAGCATTCTTTAAGGAAATACTCCCAGTGCATCAGGTGGAAAGTACACAAATTGGTCACTGCTGGACAGTGAAGTAGCGCATTGGCTGGAGTATCCCGGTCCCCAGAGCAGAGCACAGCAGTGACAGCATGGAGGAGAACATGGTGGCACAGGCTGACCCCTATGCTGGGCCTTGGCTGAGACCCCAGCTGCTGTGGGGAGGGCAAGGGCACCCTACATCCAGCATGGGGTCTCCCCACCTTGCAGTGTCTTCTGCACAAGATTCAACTGGATCTACTCTCTGGAGCCTGAATGCTTCTTAATTTCTGAGCATGGGCATCTACCCACTTTTTCATATTACCACCAAAGGGGAAGAATATGTTCCTCATCTTGTAAGCGGCTTCTACACTTGAAAATTAACTAAGGATTTTGGTCCTTTTATAGAGGCAGAGGTTCATGGACACAGGAGAAAGGGGAGAAAACAACTGACCTAAATCCAGTTTTTAGAGATACATCCCATTGATGAGGTAATCAGACTCTTCAGATGTAATGGGTCGAGCTTTTTTAAGCTTCTGTTTCACTAAGCGCAGTCTGCAAGCAACCATAAGAAGCAGCAAAGCAGTGATGGCCAAGCCTAAGGCTAAGGGTAACACAGCACCTACAATGAGGTTAAGAGAAATTACATTTAATTTAATACAGAGGGATGCTAGTAGAGAAAACCTAAAATTTTTCTCTAAAAGTACAGCTAGTCTATCACTTAGGTGCTAATATTTGGAGCAACTCATGCTACAAAACTAAACTGTATGGTCATGCCTGTTAGGAACAGTGCAGAATATGGAAGTACATTTTTCAGTTCTTGACCATTGTATCTGTATTTACAGCAGCTGACTGAAAAACTAACATTTTACATGGTTGGTCTTACCTGTTTCTGGGACTGGTCGACCACCTCCAAGCTGATCTCTCTTTGGCACCATTATGCCATTCCCATTTTTATCATCTGTTCTTTTCCCTGAGGAACTGTTATCTGCATAGAGTCAAGTAAGATAAATGACCATTGCTGTTCAGTGACTTAGGAAGTCTTATCCACAGGACACTAGAATTGAACATTGTAAAACGATAAACTTAGGGAGAAAAAAACCAAACAAATAAAAGAACAGCACTTTAAGAACTTTTGACTTAAACTATGTAACTTGACTTTTTGAAATAATGTAAAACTAAAGCTAAAATGTGAATTCAGTTTTGCATCCCAAACCACAGTGCACCTCAACCAAACCAAAGTGGGGTCATTTTACACTGAAAAAATGATGGGTATAACTTCTGTTTTACACTTTTCCAAAATGAGGTATAGACTAGTCTGAGCTAAAACTTTGCTAAAGCTCTTATATATATAGTTGAAAATGCGGTCATTTCAAGTTATATTGATCTCTGCCCTTGGAACTTGCAAAGTAGAAAACACATAGGTTGGCTGTACAAATCACCTTAACTCTGCCTTGTTCCCTGATGCATACAGATGCAGAACTTAGGTACTTGGAAGACATAAAAATACATGGGGAAAACATTTCAAAGAGAATGACTTGGAGTCACTGCAGTTTATGTAGTAGGGAAGATATTACAGAGCATTGTAACTACTCAAGAAGAGACAACACATACTTTGCTGCCAAGAAGTATTCTTGGAAACGCATGGGGTGGCAGTTCAGCTTCACAAAAGCAAAGAGTAACTCAGCTGGGACTCCCTCCTCCTGCCCTCCCACTGAAGTCCCACTCTGATAGCTGTGGGGACACCATGCAAGAGTGACAGCTTAATCCATCAACACCCTCACAAAAATCAGCGATACACCTACATTTTTAAAACAATGACTATATTTGGGGTTTACTGATAACATAAATAGCGAAGGGCACATTGCCTGTGCTGCGATATATTTGCTGGCAGCCTTCAGAACTGTGACAGAGCCAGCAGAAACACACTATGCTACAAGATCTGTAAAATATGAGCATGAAATGTTGTAATTGGAATTACATATAGTGGTGGGCGTTAACGAAGTGTTTAAGTCAATTAGCTTGGAACGTGCACTCTGTGTAACTCCCACCCACCACCACCAGCTCTGAAAAGCCACAGAACGTGTCCCTGTCAGTGGCAGCAGCAAATACACACAACTGTTAATTAAATCTTAAATTGTTTCATCAATACTCTCATGAGGTCAGTGCTGATGTCCCCACTCTAAGGCAGAACACAGCCTCCCAGCTCTGGCTTTACTATTCTGCCATTATATAAAAACTAACTTCACCTGCAGGAGATGCCTTAGGAACAAGCCATGGTCTCTTCCTCATTGGGCTCTTTGTGCTGTTCTGGCAGGTAAAGTGGACTTAAGGAAATCCTAAGTGTAAATTGTACTGGCTTTAAAGGTTCTGTGTGGTATCAGAGCTGTGCAAGATCACCTGAATGTAACTGACACTAAAAGCAGCAGCTGTTCTCTGCTTTTGTTTTTTCTGAGTGAAATGAATATTTGTCTTTATTTTGGAAAAACCCAAAAGACATCGGCTCTTCTTAAGAGCTGCTCCAGCCTGCATGACAAGGCTCAGTCTAAATGCTTGTTTTATAAATTTCTTTCCCTGCCATTTGAGTAAGTGGAATGTTTAAGCCAAGTGCTTGTAAAAACATTTGGCAAATATGGAGAGAAGTTTAGTGGGAAAATTTATGAAGGGTAGAAGAAGAACAGAATCCCTTCAATAAAGCTTGTAGGATTTTGTTAAGATTTGTGGCTGTTCTTACACGACTGGAGGGACTACCAGAGTCAATACTGCTCAGTATCTTACCTATTATCACTAGAAACCAAAGAGCAATTTCCCCAAACAGGTTTAGGAGCTCGACATAATCATGTTATGTGGGTTTCATTTTGTTTTCACTTTCTCTTGATTTTCTAGTCTGTTCCTAGGAAATTGCAATTTACAGCCCTTTCCAGTCACCCTAAATTAGAGATCTAGGTTACAGCTCTTGCTGTCGATGCCTCCACAATAAAAACATGACTAAGGCTTGGGCACTCAGCCAAGTGTTGTAATCCCAGCCCTGAACAGCACTGCACAACAGCTGGCACGGGCAGCCTGCGAGAGGCAGAGACCTTGTGCCAGGGGAATGCAAAGCTGTTATGGTGATTTATACACTTGAGTTGGCTACACTGGGGAGTGCAAAGCTTCAGGCTGCTCATGAATTCAACCCGTCTGCATGGCTGTGTTTGCTACTGGCTGTTGCTGCTTAGAAGCCAGCCCACTGCTCACTCAAGTGTGCTCTGCTGCACCTGGCATGTTCGCTATACTCATCTGTAAGTGCAGCCGTGCCAGAATATGCAGCTGGGTTTGAGAACTTCCCCAGAGAAAGACACTGGGGCTCTTTGGAGGCAGCTATGCAGAAATGCTGTGCTGGCCTTTGCAGGGGATGCAGTCTGGGTTACTTTACCATGGAGACCTGTCTGCAGAGAGAGAAGGGACTCCTTTACTGACATCAAATGCCTCTTCCTGCCTCTGCTCCCAACTTTGGAAGAAAATGTTTGGCCTTCCAGCTTGGGCAAAAATTAAATCATGAGTCTGTTGCAGAAGACTCCATGCCCTGAGTGTCTGAGGAAGTTATTGCTAAGCTGGAGTTAGTGTTCCCCTGGAGTCACACTGCTGTAGAGGAATTTCACTGGAAAGGTAGGAGTGCAGAACAAGATTCACCCATTGGCAACAATGAATGACTTTTGGGTTTTGTTTTGGTTGCTTGGTTGTGTTTTGTTTCTCCTTATTGTGAATAGATCCCCTGCTAGGTCAGGGAGAATTTTTAAACAGTACTTAACTTGGACTTGCATATTTTCATACTTCAGTGTAAATCCTTAAAAAGTTTGTATGAAGTCAGAGACAAACATGAGGGGTCACTGGAGTAAAGAAGGCAGGTTAAGGGAAATTTGGAACAGAGAAACTATTAAGAGAAAGTGGATTCTGGGACAGTTTTTTCCTAGTATCACCCTCATAGGCAGAAAGTTCATATTCCTGCCACCAGGAACTATCCCACGGCCCCTTTTTTGTATATCTTTATTGGACTCTGAGAGATGAAAGCTGTTTATGGAGAGGTAAGCAGCAGATGAGACAGGTCCTTACTGGTACTGTAACCACCACTGTAATAAAAACAAATGTTAAAAAGAAAACAAAGCAACTCCCCAGTCCTGCAACTTCTTGGGATAAACTGTTCTTTAAAAGTCAGCTGAAAGCTCCTGTATCAAGCATCGAGTCTAGCAACCAGCTAGAAGGTGCTCCATGCTGTCTCCAGTAGGTAACACCACCTCTTACTCTGCCTTGCATTCTCTGGGTTTGGCAGCATTGCATTTTCCTTCCTGAATTGTATTTCCATGACAATCTGAAATAGTCAACTAAGAAATAAGACAAAGGCAGCCCTGAACAGAACAGACACAAGTTAAAAGCTGGAACCTGTGCTGCCACTGTAAAGCCATATCCCTTAATAGGTATCTTATGTAGACAGCTTTTCACCACAATGATATTAAAATCATTAAAGCTTATTTTTAGAATTTATGTACAGTAGTTTATAAGAAGCCTTGATGTTTGCAAAATCAACTGCAGGCCAACAAGCTTGGACCAGTAAAGACCTTTTCTGTGTGACTCAGAGGCAGAGGCTCAACCTTGGCACCAGTAGAAGGTCCAGCACTGTCTGAGGACACAGCCCATCCCAGAACAGGATTTCTGTCAGTGGGACTGCTGAAATTTTGAGACTGCGGGTATGATTTCTATTCAATGCTGCTTACCTCTCCTCTAAAATGCATCTAGCAATTATTGCCCCTCTGAACACTTCCAGAAGAACTTCATGGAGCCACTCCAGAATTTCTGTCTCATTTTTGTATCACATAATTATTAGATTTGGTCTGTAACTTCCTTAAGATGACAGTGATGGAGAGAAGTCTAATTAATGAATCTGGGTACATTTTTAGGAACAGGTTAGATGCCTGTCTCCTCAACTCCATAAAGACTGTAGTGCTTGCCAGTGGGGCAGGACTTGAACATCTCTGGACCTCTGTGAACCATCAAGGTACAGCATGTGACTCCTATGAAGTTTAAGTGTCTGCAGGAGAAGACAGCAGTTCAGAGCAGGTTTTGGCAGAGCATTTTTTGTCCCACCACATGCACCCCCTTTGGAACTGATCCATATGCGATTTTAAACCTCATTGAGCTGTTTGCTGTTTTCTTGGTTAAAAGTATTGGCCTCCCAGGTCAGTAAAGACTGGAACCTTCTATTCTAAAGGAAATTCTTAAGCATCTAAAATTAAATTTTGATTGAGCTTTGTCAAAAGAACAGTATTAAAACCACAAGAATCAAAACCAGACATGGTCAGCTTGAAATCTTGCCTGTTTAAAATGAAAATGATTTCAAACAGCTACTGGTAGTACACTAATTATTGAAGTTCCTCACACTTTTTTAGTTTCATAAGATTTTTTTTCTTTGCTTGTCTACTGCTCTGCAAAAGGCTACCTTGAGAGCAAAACTGGTGCATATTAGTCACTGTGCAGTGGGTAAACACAGAAAATGACTATGCAAAAGTGCCATGCTTTTAGATGTACTTCCAATTACAACCCCTGATTATAGGTTGCTGTAAGTTGGTGACCTTAGTTCTGGTTTTATGTCTGGATTCATGAGCCAAGTGGTTTTTGAGACCTACTTAGCAGCTGACTTTCCACTGGAAGTTGCAACATCCCTTGGAAATTTGATGTTTAGTTTGGGTGACCCCATATTAGGTGTCACTCAGGACTGTGTAACTGAGAACGGTTTGGAGCAGACTTCAGAATTTAAGTCATTCCAGTGAGGAGCACTGAGGTCATCTACACTGCCAGAAGAGGGAGAAACTGAGAGAGAATTTTGCTATCAGTGCCTACACATTCACTGAGGCAGTCAGACTCTTGAAGAACATTGTTTTCACTCCCTTTGCAGTCTCCACAGATGAATCACAGAATAATAGAATTAGCTGGGTTGGAAGTGACCTCCAAGGTCATCAAGTCCAACCCTTGATCCAACACCACTGTGGTTACTACATCATGGCACTGAGTGCCACATCCAGTCTCATCTTAAAAACCTCCAAGGATGGTGAATTCACCACCTCTCTAGGCAGGCCATTCCAATGCCTGATTACTCTCTCTGTAAAAAAATGTCTTTGTAATATCTAACTTAAACCTCCCCTGGCAGACCTTAAGCCCATGCCCTTTTGTCCTGTTGCTGATTGCCTGGGAGAACAGACCAGCTCCCACCTGGCTACAACCTCCTTTCAGGTAGAAAGTACAAGCATCTGAAGATGCAGTGCCCTTTACAAGAGTTGGCAGCAGAGGGCACTGAGCACTGCTCTGTTTTAACTGGAAAATAAACCTGGTTATAAATAGCTATGTCTTGGGGCACGTGAATCTGTCTAACCCATGAAGAAATAAAAGTGGGAGGTCTTATACTGATTTTAAGATCTGTGCACACAGTTTTGCTTTCATATCATTGCCATTTCAGATAATTTTAATTCATCAGCATGAACTTTAGAAGACACACCAATTTCATTGCAGCTTCTGGAGTTTTACCAAAGGCCAAGGTTGGGGACTCTGCCTGTAACATCACCACACACTCAGGCTTGCAGCCACTATGGAGAACAATATTGGGGACGTGTACAACATCAGCTGAGGTTGGTTGTTACCAACGACTGAGCCTTTTCTATAGTGATGAAAGAATTCTCCTGCCCTGGAGACACAGTTCAGAAAAAAAATGCCTATAATAATATAAAAGATATTAGTTCAGAGCAGAAAGAAAAAGAAAAAAAAAAAAGAAGTCATCATTAGCACCAGGAGAAAAGCAATTACTCTCATGCAAGCTGAACAGTACTTTATTATGTTCTCCTGAAGTACTCCCCTACAGATTTAAAGAGCCTTAGTACATCAGCCTACACAGCTGAACCTGGGGCAGAATTTGTATTTAGCTCACTGCACGTTTTGTTCCTTAGACTGTATTATTTGTCTGGCATTACCACATTTTAACTTTCTTTTTGCACCTGGTAAAAAGCAGACCTGACAATAATAAATCAAAACCTATGTAGAACTTCATCATTACAGGGTTTTTTTGGTATTTTTTATATTTTCAATTCTTTTCCTCTTAGCCAAGCACCAAAATACAATTAAAATAAATTTAAGGTGCCAGGATTTTTCTTTCTTTAAAGAGAATTATTTATTGAAACTGATTAATTTCAATTCTTACCTGGCACAAATCCACTGATTTGTTTCTTTGGTCCCTGAGAAAGCGATTGGTTAGACATGTCTGCATCCACTGAGAGAAGTGGTTGATTTCTGGCAGTGGCTTTCAGGGTGTTTTCTACAGAGAAGTTTTCATCTGTGTTTTCAGTCAGTTCTACAGTCCTTTGCTGGGTAGTGCCAAGAGCTGCATGTGTCACTGCCTTCCGACCTGGGCTGACTGTTAATAGAAACAAGAATCAAAATTTTGGTACATAATTAAAGAGAATGGGAGTGTTCTTAAGGAAAACCCTTCAATACGGGCCTTGAGGCAGGCTAAACAACTTCCTCAGGTTCACACCTATAATGCAATGTGAATTCCAGATACGTAACAAGTTAGCAGTTGCTCTCTGCCAACTGTTAAGCAAGAGTACAGTCGTGAACTCTACAGTGAAATCCAGCAACTAAAATATCAATGCCAGAGCGCCCAGCCATTGTGCCAATTCACCCTCTGATGATTTTCGTTCGCTTAGCTGAGCATGACCAATGAAAGCAAACAGAGTGATGGTGAATCAACAGCGTTTCAGATTCTTGTAAGATGCATAGCAGCACTTTGAAGAGCATCTCTAAGACACTCTTTCAGATAAAGACCAGGGTTCTTGTTTCCAGAATCATCATGCAAATGAAAAACAGATCTTAGAAATGCTCAACACAAAATCTGTCATTTAGGGACCCTTGACAGTTTTAATATGCTTTGAAGAAAATTTCTCCGCATGTGCTGTATGTGGACATTAAAGCTTGCCATGTGCTAATTCCAATGAAGGGCTCTATGCTGGGAGCAAGCTGCTTGCTCCACAGGGAGAGAGGCCACAGAAGTGGCATCATTCCCTTTTGCTCATTTAGGCTGTGGTTACTTTCACAATCTGCACTGTAGCCTGGCACACTTACGATTCTGGCAGAAAGTCTCATCTGATCCATCAGGGCACTGTCTCACACCATCACAAGCAAAAGTGATGTCAATGCAGCAGCCGTCATCGCAGATAAACTGGTAGCGAGAGCAAACCCCAACACAGGCTGTTGAGAAACAATTCCCAAATTACTAAAAAAGAAATCCAAGTAGTAAGTACTGGGTGAATGACTAAAATCTGCAGCACTGAGGAAAAAGCAAAACCATGTTATGTCAAGAAGGACTAGGAACAAGGCAGAAAGTAGAAGAAAGGTCAGACTTGGCTCTATGATGTCATATTGACATAGAAGCTAATATAGGTAATGGTGTTCCTGGCACCTTCATCACAATTCTGGCAATCTCTTTACCACAGGAATACTCAACCTGGAGGCTGTTGCACCTTACACTTTGTGCAGCACTCTTACAGTGCTTTAAATTAAAAATAAATAAAGGAAATATCTATGGCTATGATGGCGTCCCTCCAACACATAATTCCTACTACATACCCATTATGTACTTTTGATAATATGCTATTCTACATGCACACATATGGATTATACAAGATCTTTTATAGCATGTTTTCTGCAACCTAATTAAAATACTTAAAGAATGCTTATTTTAATCACTTATTTACATCAGTAATCCAATAACTTCAATACAGCACAGACCAGAATAGGACTTGCCCAAGGTCTCATAAATGCCTTTCACCAGAAACGACTGACTGCTGCCTCCTTTAATACTTAGATTCCCCTGAAAATGGAGGGTGTCCCTGGACATTTCATTTTGCATACTCAAAGCTTTACTGAAACCCATTCTGATCCTGTAATTATCAAGTGTTTACATCTGTGCTTTTGTCTTTCTAACAGCAGTGTAGTTCATTGCTTTGTAAAGCACTATCAAGTTTGGTGTTTGATGAATGTCGTAACAGCAAATCAATTTGCATAAGGGAGTCACAGCCTTTGGGTTTATCCTGCTATGTACCAAAAAGCTGTGCAATGCTGGAAGTATGGCAGGAACATGGATGCCTGTTCAAAATCGCTAGAATCAGAAAATGCATCTCCTAAACTTCAACACTAATAACAGCACAGATCTTGCATGCTTTAAGGCACTGGTTTAGCAATAGTAGTAGCACTTAAATTGCTAAGATAGTTGGGGAATTAGAAAAGTAAAAAAGACAGCAAATCCTCTATGTGCTCCATATAAAAGATACCCCTGATACCCACAGCAGCAAATAAACAAACCAGCAAACCTCTCTGGCTGCTTTAGCCAAATTAAACATTAAGGAACACAACTCTATCACACATTACTGGGACACAGGCATTATTAGGCAGGTTTTTTTGCAGTACCAGTTTATAGCCACAGGGAGTACCCTCTCACATAGAGATTTTGCACTGGTGCAGAGCAAGGTTTTCACTGGTTCAGCTGACCATGGTGATAACCCTATTTAACTTTTACATTGTGCCAGAGCAGCAGATCTGTACTAGCAACTTGTTACAGCATAATTAGAGAGCAGGACTGACAGTCACTGAACTCTAACTTACTTTCTACCCTTATGCTTTTTACTTGTTTCTGGAGATCAGAGTTTAAAAATGATGGGTCAATTCCAGTTTCAGCTTCCCCAGTAGCATAAGGCTTCAATAACAACCATTAGACAGAAAAACTTACACAAGAAGTCAGACTACAGATGCAGGTAAGTATAATTATTAGTCTGCCTCACATATACTGATTTTAACTGGGTCTTCCGTATAGCACAAGCCTTGTCATGTTGTTCACACCATCTCACTGTTACAATGTGCCTGATACCTGTGGCAGTATTTAATTTTTCCAGCCCTGCATGCTTATAAGCAATAGAAGGACACACATTCAATGCCTGGAAGTGTTACTGCTGTAACACACAAGTGATGCTTGCTTGTTTCCTCACTTTGAAAGAGTGATTCAAAGCTGAAAGAGATGTCATTATGTAATGGATAAGGACAGGATAAAACACTAAAAATGGAAAATAAGATTTTTGTCTTCATCAAGGCCCTTGCTCTGTTCTGAATACCATACTCTGAGTGTCACTCAGGCAACAACAGCTCCTTTTCTCACCTCCTGCGGAATGAACCATGGGCAGAACGGTCACAGAGACGTTGTCAGAGCTCCGCTGACCTGCAGTGTCTGTCACAGTTAGCTGGAAAATATACCCGCCTTCCTGAATGTGAGACAGTTTCAGTGTTCCTGGTTGTGGCACCTGATTAAAGACACACAGCGAAGAAACCCATATTGGTATAAACAATCCATCCATAAACTTATAGGAATAGGGAGCTCATTTCATGCAGATTAAATAATTCTCTGAAGTCCAGCCAGCTTACTCAAGCATGTATGTCAACATGTAACCTTTGATCTCTTTTTTTTTTTTTTGCATCCATTTGTAAAAATAAGCACACAATATTAAGGTACTGTTTTTTATGGTACACTCAGTTACCTGGAGCTGTGGATCTTAGCACTGGAGAATAAATGGACACATGCATTTAACTCAATTTTTCAGTAATTAAAAATGTAACTTTAGAGGGTAGGCAGTAAAATATTAGCCTTTTGCTCTCTATCAAGTTAGCCTGTAGACAATATACATGGCTCCACAGAAGTGACTTATGCTATAGATTGATTTATGATAAGGTGAGTGGTAGCATTGCTTTATCAGACCCACCTCTGACCATTATGACATTTGATGTAGTCACTTACAACTTTTGCAAATTGCTGGACTGAATTTTTCCATGTCCTATGCTAAATTTCTGTGGCTTGCTCTGAACCAGAAATAATTTCATCTACAGTGAGTGACCTAAACATTAGGTTTCAGAAAGTCATGTGATTAAAAAAATCCTTTAAATTGGGTTAGATCAGTAAGAAATTAATAAAATAATGTGTTCTATGGTAATTTAAAGCAGGTACGGAACTAGCATCACTAGTACAATAGTAATTTAGAAGTAGCTTTGTATAAAATGAGTGTGGTATTTGTAAATGTTGAATTTTTTTAACCTCATTAACTATTACCAGTCACAAATAACTTCAGCTGTCTGAGAACTCACTAACACATACTTCAGTAACTACAAAAAAGTTCTTCAGGTTTATTGAACATGTAATGCATTTTTACAAATGAAGCACATGGGGCTATTTTTATAAGTAATCAGAGGGCATATTAAAATCCTCCATGATTATCTTTAATATTAAAAAAAAAATTCAATAAAGACCTTTACATTTTATGCCTAAAAGAGAACAGGAATTTTTGATTAATATGATCATAGAGTCCTAAGCCTACCTTTATAACAGAGTATTGATAAATGTATTTTTCTCTCTGAGTAACAGAATTAGCTAACAAAAATTTATTTCCTTTTCTATTTACATGAAAGGACTTGGTTTTCTGATCATTCTGTTCGTTGCCTTCTGAGGGAGTGTATGACTCCTTAGAATTTTGTGTATTACAGAAATTAATATGCCCTAAAAAACACGTGCTACTGTTCACTATGACTACTGGGAGGGCAAATATGTAAAACTCGTGAGCCCTGGAGTCCAAGTCTCTTCTCAGTGCAGAGCCAGAGAAATGGCACCGATTTCCAAATATGCCACCACTCCTCCTGGTGACCTCTGTGCTTTCATTTTAAGTTCATCCTGCCCTGAAGAGTGCTTGCCTGTACCTGCTTCTTAGAAACTTTGGCTTAAAATAAGTATTAGATTTCCAGATAATCTGCATTTTAAAACCCCCCAACCCATTATTGTCCCTAAGTGTCGAGGAACTGCACAGCTACAGAGTGTGGGTAGCAATCTGAGAAGCAAATTATCTAAAAAGCAATAATCAGTCACAACAGAAAAAACAATTTCCACTGGCTTCATTCTAAGATCTCTTTATAGCAGTCCTTCCTCCTCCTTTGTCTTCTATTTATTCTTTAGTACATAAGAGCAATGCAACAGCTGCCTTTTATCTTATTCAAACACATTCCTATTCTCCCTTGTAGCTATGGATTCATGCATTATTCTCAAAGAATAAATGACATGAAATTCAGTAATGTCAGGGCAGTAACTAAAGCACAAAACATATCAACTGAAGAATGTATGAAAAAAGTCGCAATTATTAATTAAAGTCTAAAAATTAAATTATCATGCCTAATCATCAGGGTACATATCTGTAGGATAAATCCCTGCTCAATTGAACACAATGGAAAAATATTTATTTAAGCATGAATGTGTGTCAAATTAATTTTCCATTAACAAATACAAAGAAACCACCAAGATTAATGAGATTTTCACAAGTTTAAGTGGATATAAGACTTGTCTGTACTTTTTGGAGTGGCTGTAAGTAATAGTAAAAAATATAAATTTAAATTTTTTTAATGACATTTTTATTTTTGTCTTACTCTAGATATATTACTACATCACAAAGTCTTTAATTGCTCTTGAAAAAAAATAATGCTGCAAGGGGTCATATTAACAACTCTTGGTAATAAAATGTTTATTTGATCCAGATGATATCTAGCAACTATGCTTAAAACGTCATTTTGGTCCACACTCTCTCATGTTTACATATCCTTCCTGTGCAGGGTGGAGTTCCCAGTGTGCCCTGGATACCATGAACAGACTATGAGCAGACTCTGTGGGTTTGCGACATTTTCCCTTTATTTTTCTACTGATTTTAGAGCATTCATAAAGAAGGCTAGGATAAAGAAACCCTCTTGATGGTTAATTTTAAGCTGAAACCAAAGTGCAGCAGAAAATGTATGGGTAAAATATCTCATAGAGTTGGTGAAAATACCTTATTATTTTTAGTAACTAAATTACTGAGGCATCTCTAACCTGGGTCACAGAAGCCAAAAACCAAGTGCAGTGAGCACAAACAATGGCAGAGCTGAAATACAGTAGAGTACTAGCATCTACGTGTTTGTTGCTGGCAGTTTCACACCATCTGAGATAGAGATTAACTGTATAAACCACTAGAAATAATCACTGGAACAAACTCCCGAGGGACAAGGTGTTGTCTCCTTCACTGGAGGTCTTCAAGATGCAATTGGACAGATATAACCTCATCTAGGCTCCTCATCCCACAAAATGTTGGGCCAGATGATCTTGTGAGGTCCCTTCCAACCTGGGCTGCTCTACATTTCTATGAAATACATGTTTAAATTGTACAGACATCCTAATTTTGGTGCCTGGCAGACAGATCCATTTGAATACATTTAATACTGTTATCTCTACACTTAAAACTGTGTGAGCACAACCATCTGGAAGCAGCTGTCCATGTGTGAGACTGCATGTGTACCTGCATTTGAACTGATGAGTCACCTTGCAGCAGTGTCCACTCGTACTGCACAATCCCACGGTCATCTGAACTTTCTCGGCCATCCAAAAGCACCCAGTCAACAGGTGACTGCAGCACAATATCTTGTCCTGCCTTGCACAGTGGAGGCTCATCGTATTCTTCTTCTTCAATAAAGAAAAAAGAAGATCAGTTTTTTATCAGGGAAAGCCAAGTGACTATTTATATAAAAAACATTAGTTTCTTTTTTAAGGTATTGTTTGACCGCTGTGCAACTTCCCGAAAGATGGATAAGTTCATTAGTGCACACTTTATTAGGCAAAGTAGTATCTACTTCAATTTTATTAATTGTTCTATATTCAGTGATGTCTTCAGGAATTAACTGCTACATTAGAAGCACATGGCAGAGAAAACCTCTCTAGGCACCTGGATGTTTCAGTAATATAACAAACAGGACTGTTGGCATCAGTGGAGTTTTTAAATCTGAACTAAGGAAAATGGGTTTTGTGTTGGGTTTGATAAATCCCAAAAAACTCAGATTAAGGTTTTAGTTTTAGCTAGGCCCCACTTCTGTGGGTCATGTGGTT
>JAWWEU010000111.1:57597828-57609493 GCA_035583155.1 Acropternis orthonyx | reverse complement strand
TGCTGAGAGCACCTCGCTCCTGCAGCTGAAAAAGAGATTAGGCCTCGCCGCTCCTGGCCGAGATATCCACAGCAGTTTTGCTCTTAGGGAAGTGGCTGGCATTTTGCCAAGAGTCAAACCAAACCAATAACATTTTAAATATGAATTTTAAATATGAATTACTTACCGATGGCAGTTACAGCACACTTTTTATAGCACTTTGCATAGCTTAATAGCCTTTTAGTCTCTTTTTATAATACATCATTACAGGAGTGAAAGACTTATTTAGCATAAACTGGCACCCTGGTGAAGCAGTGCACATAATGATTAAAAATCATCAGAAACAACCACCAATCAAAGCTTGATTTTTAGACTATTTAGGATTTGTAGCATTTTCCTATATTCAAAGTACAATCGCTATTGATTAAAATTGTGAGTACTAAGTACCTCTGCCAATCAAACCAAAAGTTTTTCATGTTAAACTAACAAAAGCCATGATCTGTTAAGTGACACAGCCTGTGAGAAGTGATTTAAGTCACTTGTTCTGCAACCTTCAACAGTGTAGGGAAGAGAGATGGATAAACTCTAGTTCTACAAGTCAGTATTTGACAACTCTAGCCACAGGACTGTATATTTCTGCAGTTCCCCAATCAAGTTTTATTCCTTCTCTCTGCACTCTTCAACCTCTGCAAAGGATACCCTGGAAAGGATATTGATGTTATGCTCAGAAAAGTATCTACTGAACACAAGGTTGCAGCTTGACTCTGTGTGAGCTGCACAAGTAAAGGCACTTCCCCATCAGTGTAGGGGATCTTTCTTGCATGTGCTCTTCAACAGTATCAAGAACTTGCTCAAAGGCATGGAGCTCACTGGAACAGTGGGGCAACTGTTTATCTCTGACTGAACAGCAACCTTCTTGTCTTTGTCAGTAGTAGGTAATGTATAGAAAAATTTAAGGTAAAAGCCTTAAGTCAGGAAAACATACAAATAACTGAAAACAAAGTCTAATAATAGAAAGCATGAGACAGTTCTCACTCATCCAGCTGGCACAGGAAGCTTTGCCTAATTTGTATATACTCAATTCTCAAAACCAGCTTTGTGATCTGAGAAATATGGGTCTGCCACTGATTGGTCACAGAATTAAATAAGCACTTTGGTTTGGTTTAATGAAGATCCTTAACATCAATGAAACCACACCCTAGAGATCACTGTATCCTAATGCTCAGAAGTATTTTGGAATTATGAGGACACCACATCTATGGAGAAAAGTTGGTTTGGTATTCTCAGAAAGAAAACAACAGAAGACTCAACACTAAAGTATTCTGGGGAAAAAAAAAGGAATAGCTAAAACATGATCCCCTCATGGAGAAAGTGTTGAAATGAAAAGTTCTTTCCTGAATTTCCTAAATTCAGTCATGGGCTGACAGAAAGGAAAAGAGATGTGCTTTCATTGTCCTGTTGTCCAGATTATTTTTTCAATGTAATTCAAGAATTCAGTGGTAACAAAACATCAGAGCAAAATAATTCAATATTAATTTTATCTCTCCTGGTCTATGTCACAGCTGACAGATGTTTGAATAAAAGTTCTTTCTCCTTTGTGGCTTTGCTTCAACTCCAGTGTAATTGCATTAAGAAATCATAATCCCCTGTTTCTAATATCACCATCACCCACAAGGCAGAATTTTAAATAAACCCAAAAGGACACAGAGCAATTTGCAGATTAGAAATTGAAATTGTCTTGCAAGAAAACCCAATATTGACAGTAAAAAATCTGACAAAAAGCAAAGCATTTAAGAATTTCAGAATTCAAGAACTCAAGAAATTCAAGAAATGCAAGACTTCTAATAGGTAGAGTATAATTTGTACAATAGTATTATGCCATAACTGCACTCTACATTAGCTCCAAGTTTTAATAGCATTGAGGCAGTTCAAAATGAAGCCTAATTCAAGACTTTGATGTAAAATATAGTCTTAAGCCTTCCATCCTGCAAGTGCATAGGGGTTTATGAGACACAATTACCCTGAAGTTGCTACATAAATAATTGTAACTAATACTTTCCCTGTTTAAAATGTCCAAATCAAACCTTGGATTCTTCCTCATACCTCAAGCTTGCATCATCTCTACTGACATAAGATTCTTGCTATAGCTCTCTAATCTACCTGCCCATACACTTTGCAAAAAATATTTAGGCATCATAACACCTCTACAAATTGAGCCCCTGCTTTCATATTTTCCAGGGGATTCCCACTGACATTCTCACGATACAGGCAGGACTGGACAGACCTCGAGCCTGAGGTGTTCCCTGCTACGGGAACAGTAATAGCAGGCACATCTGGGCACAGTTTTCACCCAGACAGATTTTTTTCCTGTGGCACGCAGTGACTAATTTGCTTCATTGAGATCTATTGCTGAAGATGCAGATGACATTTCAGAAGGTATTGTCAACAGAGGTAATGAAATTAAGTCAAAATTAGTTAAGATGGAACTGTTTAACAATGGGAGGTGGGGGAGGGAAAGTAAATTCTTTGGATCAGGTGCTAGGAAACAGACTCCATATTTAGAAATCCAGATTTGTTTTCATCTACAGCTGCTTGCTCTGGATTATGTTGTTCTTAAATATGCTTAAGGGTTAAACGAACTCCTGCTCTGAATGTGGCCCAGGATCCAGAGGTGTTTATAGAGAATGTCCACACTGTCTCTGGACTACTGGTGAGGTATCCTTGTCTTCTTCAGGATAGCTCTCAAGTTCTTAAGCCGGAAAAGTCCTGAATTAAGTGAATGAGAAACTGGCTTAGGCAACAACATTTGGACAGCACCCGCAGGAAGAAGGGCATGTGCTTGCCCTCAGGCACCAGGTTCTGGCATAGCTGGGACCAGCACCTCACGCTTCCCAAGCTGCCCAGCCCCTGCAGTTCCCGTGGAGCTGGGACCTCTCTGGCCCACCTGGGGGTGTGGGGCCCGTGAACATGCTTACCCCACTGGCGGGCTGGCATGGTCACCCACAAGGGTTCTGCAGAGACAGAGGTGTGTGGGGTACGTTTCCCCAAGCCTCAACACGCCCAGAAGCCCTCCGCACGGAGGGGGCAGCCTCCCGGACTGCCGGCCGGATGGGGCCCACCCCCGCCCCGGCCCGGCCCGATCCCCCGCGCAGGGCGCTTACCCGGTGGCAGCGGGGCGCTGCCGGCCGTGCGGCGACTGTAGGAGCTGTACCCGCGGTGCGGGGCGAAGCGGCACACGGGGCGGCCGCGGGGCGCACAGTCGAACAGGTAGCAGCCCGGCTCGGGCTCGGGGCCCCGCGGGCGGGCCGGGCCCGGCACCACGGCCAGCGTGCAGCGAGGCTCGGCGCAGCAGGCCTCCAGGCACTGCCGCCGGCCCCGCGCCGCGCCGGGCGCCCGCAGGAAGGCGGCGCCGGCCGCGATGGAGTCCTTGGTGCGGATGATGGAGTCGGGCCTGGCGGAGAAGCCGCCGCCGCCGCATCGCTCCCCACCGCCCCCGCCGCCGCTCGCCGTCGCCGGCGGGCCCGGCTCCTCCTGCTGCAGCTGCCGGCGGAACTCCTCCAGCAGCGACTCCACGCCCGAGATCTGCGAGCGCAGGTCGGCCAGCGGCGCCGCGCAGCGCCCGCCCGGCAGCACGGCCCACCCGTCCAGCGCCGCCAGCAGCAGCGCCAGCCACACCGCCGACATGGCCCCGGGCGGCGGCTCCCCCGGCGGCGGCTCCCCCGGCACCCCCGAGCGGAGGCGCCGGCCCCGCCCGGCTGCAGCGGCCGCCCTCAGCACCCCCGCCCCGAACAGCTCCGCGGGCCCCGCCCCGGCCCCGCCCTCGAGCCGCCCCCCCAGCACGGCTCGGGGGCCGCGGTAGGAGCTGGGAAGGGCAGGGTTGGGCCGGTGCACTGGAGCAATTCCGCACGGCAGGCGTAGGTGCGTCGGTACGGGCACGGGTTGGCCAGAGAAGCTGCGGGTGGCGCGGCCCTGGAAGTGTCCAAGGCCAGGCCGGCCCTGTTGTGGCTGAAGGCGCCCCTGCCCATGGCAGCGGGGTGATCTCAGGTCCCTTCCAGTCCGTGACATTCCATGGTTCTCTGACTCCACCCGGGGAGGTGGCACCGGGAAATAGTCGGGGTCGGTGGTCACTGAGAGTGCTGGTGGTGCTGTGACCCTGAGGAAACAAACAAACAAAACAGAACTTGAGGAGGGCTTCATCCCAGGTGGAGCATTTCTGCTCAGAAATTAAGGGGGAAAAAAAATAAAAAGTCCAATAGTCAAAAATGTAATGCACAAGGCTGTGGGCCTCTTTAGTTTTATCAAAAAATCACGGATGGGATCTTAGCCACCCAAGACAGTGGTGAAGAACTCACTGTGCAAGTTTTTGTAGTATTTGCTAAATGATTTTCAGAGAAATGCTTCCAATTAAGTTAATCAGTTTTCTGTCTGTCGCAACTTCTATTTTATCATGAAATTAAGGCTCATTCTGTGACACAATATTATCCCTGAAAATCAGCAGTCCTCCAAGACAGCTGCTTTGTTTTTTTTCATCAGATGTATGGAGCCTCAAAGTGCTGGAATGGCACACTGAGACCTGTCTGCCTGCACTGAGAAATACAAGCTTGACAGTAAATTTATAGAGGTGGTGATGGGCCTTGTGCTGCATACAATGGAATGCCATAAGGGGCTAAGATGTAGCCCTGTCTTTTCATATTAATTTCTTTCATTCCTGAAACACATCTTGAAACACAGACTCACACATTTATTGAGTAACTGGAAAAGTCTTAATAGCCACATAAAAAAGTTATTATGGCAGAATGTTTTGAATAGATGGAGAAAAAAGTTACATTAGAAATAGCTTTGACATCTTTGTACTCCTTCGTATTTTTGACTTATTTCAGGCCATATTCCCAACATAGCTCAGAACTGCCTCCAAAACAAATACACTTCATTATTTTGCCATTGTGGACCCTTGAGTATCCAGGAATTCAGTTTCCCAGGAAATTCACAAGCATCTTATAGTTTGGATTATGATTTCTCCTCCTCCTCTCCCAAATCATGGGACTCTAGTTCAGTGATTCATTAAAGCAGGTTGGCCTGTTAGCAGGGCAGCTGTTGAAGATTGATATTCTCTGGCTATGCCATCTATGGGTTTTCTAAATTTCTAGAAATTATATTTTTGAGACTTTCAATTTCCAATCAATTTTAGTTGAAACTGATCAATAAGTTTAAAGGTTACAGGAAGATGGACAAGCTAGACAGTAAGATGATATAATCCTCATTTGCTTTGAAAATCAGGCTAAAACAACATGATGTTATTTTTTATTAAAATTTTGGAGAGATGATCAATTTATTCATGTAGAGATGCTGACTGTTAAGCACTGATTTGCTAGAAGTGACAGTGCTTTGCTGCTGCTCTGCTGTTGTACCATCTGATACTACTTTTGCTTCTAGAATGTAAAAGAAAATAAAGCTCACTCTACCATTGTAGAAGGTTGAAGTTGGCAGAAGGAACAAATGCACCAGGTTATGACTTCTCAGACTCACCAGAGACTTGGAACTACTTTGTTTGATTAGTCTGGATCAAAACACAACCAGAGTTGGTTAGTGGGGGCCCATTTACAGGGCATAGAGGGTCACTCATCCCACTATCCTTGTTGTATCCAGTTCTACCAGAACCAGGGTGGTCCCTGGCTGTCAGTGGTGGTGACACTGAAGCAGCAGAAAACACCAAGTTTTCTTGTTCATGTTCACTTTCTGTTTCATGGTTCATGTTCACTTTCTGCTGCTTTATAAGAAGGCCATGGTTGGAAAGTGTTTCCAAGGAGAGTAGACTCTTCTTCAATCAGGTGAACATTCAAGAGGTAAAGAACAGCGTGTCTGAAGAGATGTCACTGTCCTGTTGGCTTGCTTCAGTGCCGCTTTTTCCAGTTTGATGGTTAGTAGGTGTCAAATGTTTTCCTCAGCTGGGATAAGGATGACATTCTTATAGTTGTGCTTGGAAGTGTTGACACCATGCTCAGACTAGCTTCTTGAGCAAGAATGTCTAAGTGCAGCAGATATTTTTGTATTGATGCTGCAATAGAACTTGTTTTGTTGCCTAATTTTCTTGGCTTAGAATGTGCATGTTGTTACCCTGGCCTTGTTAGAAAGATGGATGACATTTGTAGTTGTGCTGAGCTTTTTTCAGAAGGTGGCAGCAGCTTATTACTTCTATAAAACAGATTGCTGCTAGATGTTAATGTCTGCCTGAGGGTAAATAACCACTTATACTTAATTTCACGTTTCTTTACTGGCTCAATGTTGTGAGCGCCTTAGATTTTCTTTAGGTTGTGAAGTTGAAAATCTAAATTAATATTTAGCTTATAGTAATACTTAAGATATTTTATTCCTGCCTCTCATCAAAGTGAAGTTTTGGGATGGTGTTTTTTCAAGCAGAGGGCATTAGAAATTCATAAAGGTATTTGTCAGGTGTTAGTTCTTTTTCGCTTTTCGAAGGATACACGTATGGACCACAGTTTACAGTCCAAAATGTCCAGTTCATCAGACATGGGGCAACTAAAGAGGCTGCTAGCTTTCTTTTCCAAAAGTGGTGATTAGACTACACATATATTCTTTACACCCAAACAATACCTGGCAGAGTAATACAGGGATTCAGAATTCATTAATATTCATGTTTCCAACCATCTGTTGATTAGTTTCACTCTCTATTCACATTCAAAATTCATAAATTACTGAAACTATGGGAGTAAGATCTGAGTACATCTGCTTTTTTCTTCTGTTAGTTATATTTTTTTCCAAAGTAAGAGAATAACAGGGATTAAAAAAGCAAGGGACAGAAATGGAGTAGGATGGGAAAAAATGGAGAATGTAGAAAGGGAGCAGGAAGAAGAGGCAAAGTTACATCCAGGCCTCCTTATCTGAGCTGCTTTTCTATGGAGTCGTGTTTTCTTTTTTGTTGGAGAATATGTGCTCAGAAAAAGAAATATGTGTTCCTTTTCATTTGATGTCTTCCAGGTGCTCTGCAAACAGTGAACACATAATGCAAATGTTATCTGCAGAAAAGGTGTTGTCGGCATGATGCTATCATTAAACACATTTCCTCTGCTCCAGTTTGCTTGTGAGAATCTGTCGAGTAAACACCCATGATAGATACAAATCAGCTCAGATGCTGGAGTGGAGTTTTGATTGACAGCAGAGTTTGAGCAATTTGCCCACGAATGAATTGAAGTGATAACCTTTTCTTTGCAGCTTGAAGATTCGGGTTTCTGACCATGAGAGTGAGAGACGAGGCATTCCACACAAATTGCAGAGGATAGGGTGGTAAATGTTAGGAGTGGGAGCAGAGGAATTACAGGTATATAACTCAGTTTTTGTGTTGTGTCATTTTTCAATATTTCCCATCTCTCCCAAGTACAACTGTGTAGTACTCTGGTACCAGTGTTATGAAAACAGCAGGTGGAATAATTTTCAAATTCCTAAATGAAAAATATAAATGTAATCGTGAAAGTGCTTCGTGTCATATTGATTATATGAACATCCCATGGTGATGTAAATTAAAAAGGTATGACCATTTACAGCTTGAGATGGTTTTACCTTGCCCTCTTTAAGAAAAGAAAAATAGCTAAGCCCTATCTTGGCAATGCGTGTGAGTGTGTATAATTGTGCTTGTCTTTCTACTGCTGTATTTAATCAGTGTACAAAAAGTGAGAGCTCTAGTGGTTGATAAAGTGGAATGTTATTTAACAACTCCCCCTCCTTTCTATATGGCTGACTGTAATTGTGCCTAACACAAAGCAAGTATTTTACTACAACACAGGGATGAAGACAGAGAATGAAAAAAAAGGCATGAGACTTTTTTTTCGAGACCCTTTGCCACTAGCAGCAGTGGTAAGGATCGAGCTGACACATCAGGTGATTACTTTAGCATTACGTTCATACGTGCTGCGATTGCTTCTCTGCCTGGATACTGCATAATCGACTGCACAGCATTAGGCAGGCACCACGTGGTACCAGCACAGATACTCTGACGGTAAACGTGGAGGCTGTGCTTCTGAGACAAACCTTTTTTATTTAAAAGAAACCCCCAACCTCCTTATAAAGGGCAAAGATGGGTAGGGGTGAGAAGGAAGGAGCCATTTCTGTAGAGTGAAGTTATTAATTGTGCTTATTACCTGGTGTAAGGTGAAATTCACTGTGAGAAGAGAGGTCACATAATGATCATGCCCGTTTCTGCTGAGGTATAGTTATTATAAAGGTGAACTGGCCGTTTGATGAAAATCAAAATCAGGCAGGGTAGAAAGAGAAGTAGGGTACAGCTAAGCAAATAAATCCTAATAGTGCTGACAGAATAGTACTCTTATTACCACACATCTTAGCTGGATCTTCGAAAAACACATTTCTTTTCATCTGGAATCCACTAAATACTCCTTCAGCATCCTTCTGGTCAGTGCAGTACCACTGGCAGCTGCTCCTTGGGTCATGAAGGCGGTAAACCTGCAGTCTGAGAAATGAAGGACAGTTATTTAAAAAAAAAATATTAAAAGACTTCTCTGGGAAAGGGTTAGTCAGGATTAGAGCTGCAGATTTTTTGATAGAATTTCAACCAGTTCTGTAGAAACAGGTTACCACTGATTTACAAACAGTGAAAATCTAATTTAATAGCCAAAGCCCAGGTTAAGTCAGGAGCAGAAGAAAATAATTTGCCTTCTAAACAGCACCGTTAAGAGGGGAATGGTTGAAAGAATAAAGGTGAGTAACACCTTTACAGTCAGCATATTTTGAAGACACTGTCTCTGCCTATATTTGTACTGGAACAGAACAACTTGTGCTCCAAGGTGTTAGCTAAGCAAAGATTTGTATAATCTGAGTCCACCACTCATTGAAAAAAATTCCTACTTCATATTGAAAATGTGGGAAACTATTTCATGTACTGACTGAATGTATGTAACTGACAACCAAAATCCTTTATATTCGGGGTTGGGTGTTTTTGTGAAATACGTGAAGCTTTGATATATGTAAAACTACAAAGGATCACTTCCCAGAAGGAAAATATCTAGCTGAAAAAATTACTCATTGCTATTTCAGCCATGCATTCTTCTGCAGCATGGTGTGTTGATAAAAATCAGTTGGGTAATATGCTCATGAGGAGTGAGTCAATGGAAGCTAGTGTCAACCTTGATGTTGATCAATAATGTCAAGATTTTGAAAGAGGTTACAAAATAATAGCACGCTCTGCAGATGTCACTGAATTTGCAAATATACTGGATGTGACCACCAACACTCCTTTTTCTGTTAGTAACCCCTTGTGATTTTCATAGAAAGAGCAAAACCAAGCCAAATGTTTGGTCACTGGGAGCACTTTTGTATGGAATTCTTCATTTATACGTTCTGCATTTAGTATGCTCCTCTTAAATGAACAGTTTTGAACTTCTTTGCCCTTCTTTCTTTTTTTGGCAGTTTCCAAACTCTTCAGGGATTTGGGAATGTTTGCAAGGGCAGCAGATCCTTTGCATCCCTACTGATTCTGCAGGAAAACAGAAATACAATTATAATGATGTTTAAGTTACTGGCAACAGTAAAAATCATGAGCTGATTGGACAGCTTGATCCACAGCAGAAGAAGTCAGCCTTTTTCACTCCATTATTTTTAAGATTTCCTTTTAACCTCCATTGCAAAAGACAAAACTCATTGTAAACTCAAATCTACTTCCATTTTCTTCTGACAGGTGGGTTCCCTGTTCTTTTCCAGGGGATATTAAACAATAGAAATGAGTATAGCAACCACTGCATATAATTTTAACCTGTTGTATTACAGCTGATAGATGTCTCAGTGATTTTTCTAAAGTGATTTCTTGGATGAAGCTTTGTCTCTTAATGCTGAGAATGCATTGGCTAGTTTAATAAATCAGCTAGCACTGGAAAAATGTGCATTTTGGTTCAGTCAGCCACACCAGTTACTGCTTTCCTATTCTTCTAATGTCTTAAGTGTATGCATCCATGACTAGGTGGAAAGACAATAAAATTCATGTGGAGGAATTCTGAACCTTGAATTTTTCTGTTGCAGGTATAAAAAAGTGAACCCATGATAGCTGGAAGCACAATTTTTTTTCTTAGTCTGAAGGTGTACAAAGAAGATTGGCAGATCCTCTCTCTGTCTTGAAGTGCAGATCATGTAACATGTCCTCCAAACTCTGACAAAAATCTTCTGCTGGCTTTGATTGTCTTTGGGTCAGATTCAAAATCTGCATCTCTTATTTGCAAATTGGAAATACTAATAGATATATACAAATGGAGAGCTGCAATAGAAAAATTAATTAATGTTAATAACACACTCTGAGGCCATTGCACTGAATAATTAAATGATGCAATTAAAAATATTGTCTGTTTTTTCACTCCGTACAATCCAAATCCTCTTTTGCATGTTGAGCTGAGTGTGTTTGCCTTAGATTGCTGTATTTGCATATCTGCATTTTTTTGAAGACCTCTGTACAATTCTAGCAGTTCCCTTGTATTTCAGTTGCATTGTAGGCCACACAGGTGAAATCAGCGGTGTGGTTTAGTGGTGTTCCTGCTTTGCTACCAGTGGAGAAACGGGTTTTAGGTGTGTCGTAACTGGCCTGTTAATTGGAGTACTTATATGAGTTTTATCCCAAGCATTTTACTTCTATCCTCATTTAAAAAGTCTTTCTGGACTTCAAAGCAAGAGTGCTGTTAAATTAACTTAGACAGATGAGAGAGTGGGATTTTCTTCAAATTGGTCTGCAAATCACAGATTTTGTAGTAAAGTTTGAGGCAAAATGGCTTGAATGCAGATAATCCTCCAATGTTGTTCCCAGTGTTCTCCTGTATGTGTCTCAGAGGATGAATGTTTCCTCACAGGTGGTGAACTTGGCTAGGCAAATACCACACAGGGTGTCTGCATAAAAAATCACAGTAATTTTATCTCTATTACCTGTCATTTAAATGCCATCACAGTATGTATATTGTGGTGGGAGAATATCTGGATTTTGGTTAGGCTTAGATACAGATTACCCAGGGTAATTGTGCAATGAAGATCACTGGTTGCATTAACCAAAAAAAGTCCTAAATATGATAAAGACTTTGTTTCAGGGAGTGTAAGTTTCAAATTTTTCCCAACACTTTGGATTGTGTTATTATTTAATAAGCATCCATGGCTTGATTACTCCTCTGGGGTATTGCAAGTTAGAATTTCCAACTGATTGGCAATATATTCGAACAATACTTCTAAAATTAGTGTTACTTTTTTCTTTCTTCAAATGTGGACTTGAAACATTATGATAACAACCATTTTCTCAGTATTTCTACAATTCTTATCTGGGCTAACCTGGAAACCATTTAGTTTAGACCCTCAGGAGCAACTCCCCTGAAGCTCAGTTCTGCCAGGATGTGAAGGTTTCAGCAGGTTCGTGGTTTGACCAAAACAGTTTGTTGCTTCTTGTGTTTGTTTATATACATACATACATACATACATACATACATATATATATGCTGGTCTGCATCAAAAGGAGCGTGGCCAGCAGGTCAAGGGAAATTATTCTCTTCCTCTACTCTGCCCTTGTGAGATCCCACAGGGAGTGTCCAGCTCTGCTGACCCCATGTTATGGGTTGAAGGTTGCAGAATTTTCTCTTTCCCTCACCCGCCTGGACTGGGAGTGAAGCCCGGAGCGGAGGGGAGGGGGGAGCTT
>JAWWEU010000111.1:57519443-57597728 GCA_035583155.1 Acropternis orthonyx | reverse complement strand
GGTGTGATTAATCGTGTGGAGTCCTCTGTTCTATTAGCCCCCAGATATCTTAGTTTTCTTTTTCAAACTAAGACACCCCAACATAAGCAAAGGAGGTCCACGAAGTTGGTAGGGAGACTAGAGCAACTCTTCTATGAAGACAGGCTGAGAAGGTTGGGACTGTTCAGTCTAGAGAAGAGAGGACTGCATGAAGACCTCATAGAACCTTCCAGTATCTGAAGGGAGCCTACAAGGAAGCCAGAGAGGGACTCTCCATCAGGAACTGCTGTGATAGGATGAGAAGTAATGGGTTCACACTGAAAGAGAGGAAATTTAGGTTAGATTTATGGAGGAAATTCTTTGCTGTGAGGGTGGTGAAGCACTGGAACAGGTTTCAAAGAGAAGCTGGGGATGCCCCATGCTTGGCAGTTTTCAAGGCCCAGGTTGGATGGGACTTTGAGCAACCTGGTCTAGCAGAAGATGTCCCTGCCTATAACAGGGGGATTGGAACTAGATGATCTTTAAGATACTTTGCAACCCAAACCATTCTATGATTTTATGATTCTATGAGTCTATTTGATCAAAGTACATTCCTACTTAACCAGACAGTGCTTCAGTCAGTACTGTGAATGAACACAAGTTTATATGCAGTATACTTTGCACTCAGGTGTTTTTCTGTTTTCTGTTGCTAATACTGCACAGAAGTTATTTATATGTGAAATTGGGAGGCTGTGATTAGAAGCAGTGCAATTCACAGTAAGAGTGTATTCAATTTATAACATGAAGCCATTTTAAAAGGGTTTCCCTGCACAGACAAGTTATTGCGTAATGCGTATGTGCTTGACACTTCTGGAGTTGAAATCCTGCCCATATTTTTACATCTCCAGCAGCTACAGAAAAGCCAAAGGACTAATCCTGAGCCTATATTACCAGAGTAATATGTTAGGTCTCTGAGTAAGATGTCTTTTGATGGTAACTCAGATTCCTGACTGGAACTTATATTCTGAAGAGTTACCAAGGTTTGCTATAGGATGTTACAGAGCTACTTGATAGAACATTCTCATTGTTATTGTTTGATTATAAAGCATGGAAACAGTGCCAGAGCTCTTTTGATAAAATGATTGCATTTATGTATTATTCTAATCTAAGTAAGTCTTGTAGAAAAGATCTTGCTAGACCTCTTCCAGCAGGGCCAGACTTCAACCAGTATACAGTCTGCAAGTGTTCAGATTCCTAATACCTAGATAAATACTTGAATGCATGCCTTTTCTTTTCCGTTCTCCTTTCTCTAGATAAAATCTTAAAGTCTTCTCCAAGGGCTAAGTAATTTGTCTGTGCGTGGGACAAATATTCAAATATGTTGCTTAGTTAGATCAACCTCACAAATCACACTGTTGGGTCTGTCCGGACTGGAATCTGAGGAATTTTCTCAGGTTCTGTTTAAACTTCCTGCCAGATGGTATGGAAAGTTTGGATAGTGTGTGGGATTGACAGTTTATTTGAGAGGCAGATTAAAGTGATAATGGTATGTGCTATAGGGTTTTCTGGTATCTTTGAAAAGCTCTCAGGAAATGTGCTTCATTTAATGTTGTTAAAAAAGATCTCTCCTCTCATTCCTTTGGTTTTCCATTTCTGGCAGCAACTTTTTTAATCCAGAGAAGGCAACAATGTGTTTGCCCTCTCTTCCCCCCCCCCGCCCCCGAAATGGGGGAGAATAATCATGTAATTTAATGCTTATATTAATTAGTAATTTAACCACATTATAATAATATTTTATTTATGTAATTGTGACTCAACCCTTATTTTCAGGAAAAAAATAGGTGAAATATATTAAGGTAATTTCCATACTTCGTAGAAAGTTCTTTAAGCTGCTGCAGCAAAACTCTCATTGGTGGAAATACATTTTTATGAGCAAGCATCCTCCTAGAAAATAATGTATTATTTTTTCAAGAATTTCACAATTAGCCAGTTTATGTTTTAGTTACAGCATGCATGACAAAGAGGGAAAAACTTAACTTTTTTTTGTCAGCTATGGTATTAATAGGGCATTTCAGATTTGTTTACTCACTTTTCATGAGCTGTTGTTGAAACTACAAGTCTGAGAATCATTTTCTTGGAACTACTCCCTATTCAGTGTGTCATGAGATGGAATATCATCTCAAGATAAAGACTGGTTAAAATCTGGGATTTGACTCTGTGGTGTCTGAGTCTTCCACAGCCTCCTATGAGTCTCTGGATATTCTCTCTTTGTCTCTCCAGTGGTCTGACACAGAAAGGAATGGCAGATGTGTTACATATTTAAAAATTGTTTAAGCATTTTCAGGCTGCTTGGTCTGTATAACACACCTACCCATAGTCTGCCATTGCCTTCGGTCAAGATAGCACTTAGTCACATGCCTATTCTTAGCAGAGTTTGGGATCCTGCCATATTTTGCATCATTTGTTACTTGTTTACAGCAAATTTATCCTCCTATTCCTTTAAGCTGTTTCAATTATTTATTAATCTGTGTATTGCTTTAAATGGCTTAGCAATAGCCTGCATGAATACCCAGTATAATTTTCTCCGGTAACAAAGCTGCCAAATCCTCACAATATATTGCCCAACTGCCACCCTGCTGTGCCCCAGCCCGCTCATGGCCTTTCAACATCCAGGCAGCCATGCTAATCTGGGCTGCCTTTCCAAATCCAGAGACACTGGGAACATGCCTACACAACCCTTCAGCTTTAGAATTTGAGAAATGGCATGTTGGGTTTTTGTTAATTTATCTGAGGGGTTTTCTTTTTGAGTGGCGGAGAGAGGGGTTGCAATTACAGGATTTAGCACTTATTAGACAATATACATAAAGAGAACATCTACTTAAACAACTTCTGCATTCAATAGTTTTTGAAAAGTGGCATAACTTTCTTGCTAAGTGAATTCCTGGGTACATTTTACGTCCTGAAGAAAACGCTCAGTGCAGTTCTTGCAGTTATTTCCCTAGGATATACCAGTTATAGATCAGTACACTGTGTAAGTGGAGCCTGATCTGTTGGAAGAGTATGATCCTGCATTTTGAGAAGTAACTTTAATTTGTACTAGAAATAAATTTGCATTCCTTACACCCCAAGTCTGTATATTGACTAGTCATTGTGTCTTATCTGTCTTAAACAGGACACAGCCGTTCTGAATCTTCTCTCCTTCCCTACCCCAGGTAATATCATACCTCACTTCTCCCCAGCAGGGCACAATCATTTTACTCCCTTTTCACCTGCCCTCATTTCCACTATCTTCTACAGCACATGCTACCAAACAGGACAGAACCCTTCCACCCCTTTTCCTCTGCCTTCCTCTGCACTTTGGGATCAGTTCTCCTAACGAGATCTCCATACTTGTGTGCCTTTTCTCTCCTTTTCAGGCCCATAACTTTCTCCCAGCTAAATGTGATCTGAGTTTAATTCTGTTAAAAACCCCAAACCCTTATTTGATTTATTCTAGTTATTCAAAAAGAGGAGAGAGACTTTCTGGGTGTAAAACCTCTATTATATACATTACTGTGGTAGGTAAAGGAATATGTTAACTTACTCACCAAGGTCATGAAAAGGCTGTGTTTTGCCTCCTTCTCTCACCAAGGTTCCAGAGCTGTTGCACTACTTCTTGTATAGCTAAGAAAAGTTCCTGCATCCTTCTGAACTTTGATTACATGAAAATAATGAGATAGATTTAGAAATTTTATTTGATAATTTGCCATGCCTTTTATTGAAGCTAATCTTGTGATTCATTTGAAGGACAACATGGCACTTTTATCCTGGTCTGCTCTGGAGAAACAGATTGAGACCAGAGTTTTCTGCATCCCTTCTCTGGACTTAGATGTGGTTAGGCTCACCATAGTGTGGTGAGGTGCTCCAGAAAACTTCAGTCAAGCCTGACCTTCTCCAGCTCAGTCAAACTGAAGCAAAGGAGCAGAAGCAGCTTACTCAGCTCTTGAGTCTTTACGCCTCAAATTAACCTTTTTCTGCCAACCCATCTGCACCACCCAGCTCTGCCCTTGAGCCTGTACCTAACCATAGCTTACAAACATGCACAACTGCACCCCAAACTTTTACAGGGAAACCTGCACATTATCCTCTGGATGCCGCCTGGCACTACCTCCACACAAAGCCACCCTGTCTCTCAGTCAGTCAAAGCACTCCAAGGCCTGGGGCAGCCTTACACTTGCCTGCACAGCACAGTTGTGTTGGCATGAGTTAAAGTAGACACAGCTTTGAAGGCTGGATGTGAATGTGGCATTTACTGTGCAATCGGGTTCCCACTGGGAGAAGAGCACATACAGGACCTGATTAGAGACACAGAAAGAAACTGCTTTTGGAGGGTAAAATCTTGTGGTCCCCTTGCTTCCTCCTCCATTTGAGAACTGCAAAAAGCCTCCATGTTTGGGACATGGTTAAGCACCTTGTCATTGTTACCTGGGCAAGTTGGTACCTGAAGCCTGCAGTAAAACTCTAGCTTAGGGTTGTGCAACCTCTCCATTCTTACAAGGGTATCCTTTTCTACATGTTTGGTAATTCTGGCACGTGGAGAATGAGTGCTCCATTATGCTTCATGTAACTTTCAATTTTAGTTTCTTTGTAGTAACATCCAAGTACAAGTCTGAAGTGATGGATCTGCTATTTGCTACTAACAGCTCAGCCTCATGGCTCTCTTGGGGAAAACTGTATATTTGGAGCAATGCTGTGTTTTAATAGGGTTTTATTTTTCCTTTAATAGGGTCTTATTTTTGTTTTATATATAAATAAGACAGACATACATATATTTGTGTGTATAAATCTATATAAATGTAGTTAACTTTTTTTTCCTTTTTTTTTCCAGAGAAGGCAAGGTGCAAGAAGAATGTCTTTTTGGAAAGATGGAGGATGGTAATATTTAAGGTGGTTCTTGGTGGGTGCAAGAGTTCACACTTTAGCCTTAGGCTCTGTCCTGGAAATGATATTAACAGGTGGACTTTATGCTCACAGTGGAATTTCCTCCACAACCACTCATTCCTTGGTGGGCTCTGAAAGGATAATTCAAATAAGTTTTATTTATTGTTGCTTCATACTTCTTCAGCACAATAATATGCCTTGTTACAGGTTAGCAAGCACTCCCTGCTCTTCTGATATTAATAATGTTTCCTATTGAATTCCAGTTATCTCTGTCAATCTCCAGCTTTGTGATCATACTCAGAGACCTTTTCAAAAGGCCTCCTGTCTGGGGCACTGCTTTCAATCCCCTTTCCAAGAAAGTTGTATTGTGTGCACAGGATTCTGTGATGCAAAATATACATGTAAACACCTTTATTTCCACTGGAGATGAAGATGTGGATCTGACCTAGACCATGTGCGCCAACTATAATGTTGAAATAGCTTATCATTATCTTCAAATGGAAGTGTGAAATTACAGGATTCATAATTTGCATTGAACTGAAAGGACATACAAACTGGATGTGAAGTGAAATAGGTTTTTTTCCCTTATGCTTAAAAAGTACATTTTAGAAATACTTTTACTTTTAGGTAGGCCATTTTGTATACCATGTTTTGGACAAATGCATGAAAATCCGAAAGTGGCCTCTGTACATCTCTGAAGTTCTGGAGAGAAACAATCTGCAGAAAATTCTGCTAGTTTGTGGAAGTTTCAATTACCTGGATACTTAGTCTTGATAGGAATTAAGATACAATCTGGTGTGTAAGAAACATGCAGCATGCCTTTTTATCTGCTTATCTATCCTGCTGTAGAATCCTTTTTCCTGACACTACATGCCTGAAACCCCAAACTATGTTCACAAGCTGCATGCAAATGTGTTGGCCAACTGTGCATTGCCTCATGATTGATTGGTTTTGGGAAGAGGAGGTTTCAACCAGAGCCAGTTGGCTGACTCCTACAGTGGCACATAGGCAGTTTCTTAAAAAGACTGATAAATGTGCAGTTTTCTCTGGTTTTACCTATCCATTGCTAGTAAAAAAGAGTGTATGGCAGTGAACATAGAAGGGCTACAGTCATAGAGATAGATGAGGCTCTATACAGAATGGGGCACTGTCCTCTCCAGATGTGTGTTTGTCTGTGTGTGCAGAGGAAGGTGCCCTGAGCGTGCAGAGAGAGTTTAGGCTGTATCCCCCGAAGGGGCTGACACTGCTCTGGCTCCTGTGTCAAGCAGGAGACTTGGGTTCTTGATGTTTTTAGCGGTGCATTTGGGGAAAGGTAAGGGATGTGCAGCCTCTGCCTAGCCCAGAGCACCTTTTTGTTAGGGACAAGCAGAGGGCTCCTGTGGGGTGGGGAAGAGCAGAGCTTGCTGGAGGTGCTTAGCAACTGCTCCAGGATGTTTCTGTGATTTTAACAAATCTAATTGCCCCCAGCAAAGCCCCACTGCATACAGCTGTGCATTTGCATGCTGGCCCACAATAAGATGAGCCCCGTTTGGATGTTTTTCTTGAGTTAACTAGTATTGTAAATCCCATTTGGATTTTTGAAGACTTACTGGAGATCTGGGGTAAGGAGACAGCCCAATTATGCCTTAACCACAGACTTTTCATAACTCCTAAACACTCAGGTGTTGATCAAAGGCAGTGAAGGACAGACACTAGATATGTGCCAGTGCCAAAACAAAGTGGGAAGAAGCCTGCCATAATAATTAGACAAAAACTGAAGGAGATTAACATCGTCTCTGTCCGTGCATCTCATATCAGTACCTGCCATCACAAGCTGAGCAGATTCTTCTCTACAAACCACCTGAGGAACTTCACTTCTGGCTCTGAGGGTGCCTTCCCAGCACAGGCAGCCATTCCTCCACCCTCCAGAGTGCCAGGCAAGAATATACCAGGCCTCCCCCTTAGACAGGCACACAATTTTCCTTCCAGGAGGCATCCAAAGGAAAAACACAGATGGGGTAGGCACAGAGGACTGGCTTGGATAAAAACCAGTCAAGGAAATAATGAGCAGAAGACTCAGCATCTTCCACTAGTGTGTCCCAAAGAAAAAGGTAAGCCAAAATTAGGGTTTGGGGTGTTCGTTTGCATCTACTTGGTAAATAATGCCCTAGATATGAAGGATAAAGTCAGAGGCCCCTCTGTTTTTTTCCCCCCTGTTTGTGAAAGTGAGGAATTCAGCACAGCATATCAAGTGGCTGAGTCATGAATCAGAAGACTTTAGCAGTAGATTATGGCAATAAAAAAGTAAAATTAAGCACTTGCCATCTCTGAAACAGGGACTTTCCAGAATGGTAGGGAGTCTTTATTATTTATGCTGCACAATTAAATATTCAGCATTTCCTGCTAAATTTAGGTTTGAAGTAAACAATGATGCATAAGGGCAGAACTGGACAATTCCATTTTTAGATATTAATAATTCAGAACCATATTTGAAAACAACAGAGGGATATGTACAATACGTCATAGAAGTTTTTATTATATCCACCCACTACCTATCCACCCACACAGAGATCTGGATACCATTTCTACTTGGAAACAATGCAGCACCATCATATCTCAGGCTTGTTTCTGTATACAGATATACAGGATACATTTACAAGAATGCAAGTGTTTTATGTTCAGCTGGATGACTCATTCTTTTTTCCTGCAACCTAATCAGCTACTTATTACTTAAAGTTGGTATTGACAAACATTCATGCTTAGGATGACAAAAACTGTGTTTATCAGATTACATGGAAATAGAGAAAACTGTATTCTGCAATGTGGAAAATATTATTCTAGAATATAGCTCTGTCATGGAGCTCTCAATTTTAGTATTACCTTTAAATTCTGAATACTTTTGTTTGGTACATTTTTAGTAATTATTTATCTTGCTGTTACTGAGAAGGCTGTAACTTTTTTTTTTGCTTGGAGACCTATCTAAGTCCTTATGCAATGCTGGCCATTACCTGTGTGCTCCCTGTCACTGCCTCTGACACCAGTGGCACAGCACAAAGAGCTACATGGAATGTGTGGAAAGTGGAAGAGAAGAAAAGGAGAGACAGTTGGATGCATCTCTTAGGGGTGTATTTCTATTGCAGTCTAGGGTTGTGGTTTTATTTAAGGGCTGATACCTTTGCTGGCTTTCAACAACTTCAAGATTGATTTAGCTCAAGTGAAGGAGGTTTCAGAGTTTTTTACTTGCCCATGGTGCCAATCACTGCCTGTAGAGACAAGTATCACTCCCACTCCATTGGCCTTAGGACCTCTTCAACCCAGCTGCCACCTGCAGGATGCACAGGACTGAGGAAGGATGCACATAAGCCTGGTTTCACCTTTCTGGAGATCAGTCTAAATGCTGCTCCATATACACTGTATAAGGGATTCAGTGAGAGAGTTAATAACATAAGGACCCAAATTCAACCTGGAGGGAGTAGATGAATTTCCAATCAGTTCATTCCAGCAAGGGACCAAATTAGGTAAAGACCTAACATATACCTCAAGTGAAACAGATAAACAGCTTGGTCCTTTCAATGAAATTGTTTCAGGTTTATTCAGGTGAAATGAAGATAAGAAATTGCTTGAAAGGAGCTTGCTTTATTTTATAGCTATCTGGTTATTTTTGCTGCTGCCCAGACCATCTGTTCCATTGGTGGGTATGTCATCATTTGCACACCCACTGAATGCCATATTAATCCAAGTCACACAGTTTACACCTCCCTTCTGACTTAGACCAAACTATATTTTATTCCAGCATAAAATAGGCTTCAGAGCTAAGTTTGCTTGACTCACTTCTAAGAAGGAAAGGGTGAGCTTTGGGGCTCACTCTGATCCCTGAAGGAACCACCAGAACTTTTATAGCAGGTCCCACCACAGCTCATCAGCACTGGGCTATAATGGGTGCACATCAAGAAAAGGGATGCAGAAACAGTTCAAGGACACAGACATGCTGCCAGATCCCTCTCACACACTCCCAGGACCTGCACCTTTGGAAAACTCGGAGTCTCTGTTTACAGTAACTCTCAACAAATTCCCTTTCCATAAGCCTTTTAAGCCCACAGCAACTTTTTGTGCCCACAACCTCCTGTGGCAATGAGTTATGCAGCTGAACTGTAGTTTAAAGAGTTACCTCCTTTTCCTTTATTTGAAATTATCACTATTGATTCCATTTGATGTCATATTGGAAGACCATGAACACTTACTCTTCAGCTGCATCCTTCTAGCCACTTAAGATTGTTTAGATATTTATCACGTGGCCTCTCTGGTTTTCTGTTCTCCCACACAGAAGGCTCCTGGTCTTGTTGACCATTTCTCACATCAAAACCATTCCAGACTTTGGAACATCTTTGTTTTTTTCCCTGCCCACTTTTTTTGAGCTGGGAGGATGCGGACTGAACATCACACTCTATTCAAATGCAGTCACGGAGTAAATCTGTGCAGCAACCTTATGATATTTTCTGGTTTGGTCTTAATTTCTTTCCTAATATATGATTTCCTTTTTTAAATGCTACTGAGCTGATGTTTTCATAGACCTCTCTATAATAACCTCAAGATTGCTTTCCATGGTAGTAACGGCTACTTTGGAGACAATCACTGCATATATATAGTTGGGCTTTTTTCTCCCATGTGCATTATTTTGCCTTTATCAATATTGAATTCAGCTGCATTTTTATTTCCAAGTCATTTTGCATTATGACATACTTCTGCAGCTCTTAGCAGTTGGCTTTAAATATACTTCTTTGAATAACTCAGTATTATCAGCAAACCTTGTCACTTCATCTCATCCCACTTTCCAAGTCACTTAGGACTACATCAACCAGTGTCTGCCTGTAGGGATACATTGCATATAGTATGGAAAAGTAATAATATAAAATACAGTCCAGTGGGACTCCACTGGTGATCTTCCGATGACTTTTATTCTTTGTGTCCTATCTTTTAGACAGTTATTTCTCCATGAGAGTACATTCTTTTCATCTTATTGCAGCATAACTTCTTTACCTTCAGGTACGCTTTGTCCCATTGAAAATGCATCTTAGTGACTTCATAAGGAACCTGAGCCTTGGTTGTTTCCAAAAGCAACTGAGTGGGACACTATGCAGATAGAACAAACTGACTCTTTTTTTGTCAGAACTCAAAAAATTTAATCTATCCTAATGATCATGAAAGGATGCCTGAGACAAACTGCTGCTGCCCAGCCATGCCCCGAGGATGTTCATATTCAAACTGGAGATGCATACTGACATCTACAGAAACAAAGAGCATACCTGTTTGCAAAGATCTAGGTTTGCTCAACATTTGATTTGAGATTCACTAGAACTTGCAAAAGCTTCCTGACAGTAAAGGAATATAATTGCCAGTGCTTTGGGGAGTGGATTTGTTGATCTGAGTTTATGTCAAACGTGAGGGAAACTGTAGTCTGCAGAGATGAGGTCACTGAAATGTGCAGTTAGGAGACACTTGTGGGAGCTGCTGGCAGATTTGCAGACCTGAGAGGTAAACAGTAATGATGGCCTTGGAGAGAAAGGGCAGTGGAGACAATTATCAAGTAAGAAATTTCACAAGGCAGTTCTGTACTGAATGCCAGTGCAGCAGTGATTTAATGTTAGGGGCGGTCAAATAGCAACAAAATATATTTGAAAATACAGAATTGTGAAACTAAAGGGTAACTACAAAAATGTCACATAGGACTCATTGTTACAAGACATTGCCAAAATGGCAGTTTTACTGCAGCTCAGATTTAGCATGGACTATATCAATTTGTGAAGTGGAAGGTCTGCCTTTTCAACTCTCCTATGGATGTTATGAAACAGATTTCTGTAGTGATCATTTCCATCCATCCCCACCCTGTGTCTCCTTGCCGAGTCCTAACCACATTTTTGCTATGCCCATTCATTCACTGAAGTCTATATTAATTTCCAATGGCTTTTTTCCCTTTTCTTGACAAAGAAAATATTCTATATAAGTTTTCATCTTTTACTTTAAAGAATGTGGAATATTGCATGCAGTCAATTCTTTGAGATCTTCAGCTGAATGGTCTTTGTGTCCTAGTTCCCCTGGTTTATCAAAGTTGGCCTTTCGGCAGGGAAGAACCTCCCTCCCTTTCTGTCTAACTTAAAAGTCGGTCCCTCCACTCAAAATATTAATGCATTTAAAATAAAATATCATCAGAACATGACAGGATTAAACTCCCTGAACTGGGGTATGAATCAGGGAGGGCTAACAATGAGTAAGGCTGGTGATGGCTAACCCATTACTTGTAAATGAGCCAGCATCTGGCAAGAAGCTGTTCTAACCTGTAGAAGAAAGCTTTGAATAAAACTTGATGGCTGAAAGGTGGGATGTAAAGTAGAGACAGCACAGTGCTGAGGCAGGGAGCCATGGCACAGCTGTGAAATGGCAGCTCAGGAGCAGCTGTAGCCAAGACTGAGCTGGGTAGATGAGGAGACACAGCAACTGTCCCTTGGGTGCAGTTCTTGAAAGGCAGAGCAGTGACTACTGCTTCTGAACCCAGGGAATGGGGATTTATTTTTTTGATTCAGAGTCCTTGGGTGACAAGGAAGATAGTCAGAGGGAAACCCATGGGGGGAAAGGTGGGGAATTCCTGTTGCTGGAGCTGCAGGCACCATGATGCAGTGCACCTCCTCACTGCGGCACCCATCACTCTGACAGCAGGGCTGGGGCGGCTGTGCAATAAGGCAGCAAAACACGAGGGTCTTGAAGTGGTGCCTGCTTTAGTGCCACTAGTGGTCAAGTGTGAACCACAGTAAGCAGCTAGGGCCAAACATGGTCAGAGAGTGCCGAGGGAAAGGGAGCAAAAGACCATCAACATATCCAGATGAGAGAAAAGTCTTAGAGAACAGAAATTTAAGACAAAAAATTCTGGTGCCAGGGTGCCAGGGCACCCCTAGTCCTGATTGTCCCTGCTAGTTCCCTGGGGCTCCCCAGAGCCCAGCATCCCACGCCAGCCCCCAAGACCCCTAGCCCCTGCCTCAGCCAGGCTGCAAGGCTAGTCTCCAGTCCCCATAGCCCCACCAAACCAGGCACACCTGCAGACCTGGCACATTCTGTGTGTGCCCATCCCCTGGAAGATGCCCAGGACTAGGGCTGCCCTGGTGCCCCTTGTTGCCTGCTCCTGGCTGGAGTTGGGATGGGCTGCCAAGCCCTGATCTGATGGGCCCCCATGGAGTGTTTCTGGCCAGGAGTTTGCTGAAGCACGATTCAATTCTGGTCAAGCAACTGTCTCAGCACACTCCGACCAGGTCTGGGAGAACAATTTTGTAGCACCTGGGCATTACGATCATGGCAGTTCTGATTCATTGCCTATATCATATTTCTGAAGCAGAAGACAGATGAGGTTTAGTGCCTGATTAAAAACCTCTCAGATGGACTCCCATGAGCTTTGAAGCATATGGCTGCACCCACATACCTCATCTCCTTGTTTATCCTGAGAAGGACCCTTCCTACTTTCTGCCCCACTGTGGCTTGTGAATGCCAGTGTCTCTAGGCTTGAGAAATTTGGTAGGTGTCTGTGGGGAGTACACAAGGTATTATCTCACCCTACAAGAGCTTCAGGGAAAAGCAGCCATCCCTGATAATCCACAGTGTGCAGATAAAGCCAAAGAACTTTCCTAGAGCTTGTGGAGTTGTCTGAGGAGCTGACTGCAAGACACTGGAGTACAGTCAGTCACAGGACGATACTTCAAGAGCAATTCTACAGCTGGCTGTCTCCAATCCAAACATTAGACTGAGCAAACTTTTTTGTTATTAAAAAGACAGGTGGTCAGGTGTCTAAGCCTTTCATATGAAGCTGAATAAAACCTCTTGAACACAAATATTTGCAATTATTTAACACGTAAAGTATTTGTGTCCCTGTGATTAACTTATGTAGCAAGCTACATAAGACAGCAGGCAGAGAATTTTCTCGGGGTAAACTTTTTGTCAGACATTTTTGAGCAAAACACAGTATTAAATCATTTCCCATTGCAAAATGTACCTGAGTATTTTTTGTCATCTTTGTTTCTGCTCAGATGTCACCAGGATTCTTCACTGGCTGAAAGGACCTGAGAAGCAGATTGACATAGTGGAAATTCAGTCAAGGCAGGTGCACATGGCTGCCAGAGAAGTGACAAATCCTGTGTTACAAGGATAAATGAGGTCAGGATTCACAAAAGAGAAACAGGTACCGCTGAGCCACGGACATGCTGGTCCAGTTGCACTCTTCTTTTAACCTGGAGATGGTTGCATAGTTCGCCCTAGCCTGGACTAACAGCCACTGCGTGTTTCTGGCAGCACAGGGAGCAGGGGAAACCTGTATGTTAGATTTTGCAATGGGTACTTGTTCTTGGAAACCTATTCTTGTTTTCTCAATTTCATTGAATTTGGATGCCACTTAAGAGTTAATAATATCTATAGCTCCACTGAGAAGCTAAACACTTCTTGCTGAAGAACACCCTCAGTTCCTATAGAACAAAATAGTATGGATAGTGAGTATTTTTCCAGCCTGATTTCTGTGATTTGAGAGAGGAATTTACAGACATTGGAGAACAATGTGCAAAAAGGGATCAAGGCTGTCTTATGATCAGTGCATAAGCATCAAGCAGTCACTTCAGGGAGCTGATACACAATGCCACAGACATCAGGTTTGTATCTCATTGAGGAAGATGTTTTTATATATCAGGTATTCCTTGGGGTGGGGGGAAAAAAAGGAAAATGCCTGAGCACAGAGAACTCTAAGCCAAAGAAAGGCCTTCAGTGGCCAGACCATCTGGCAGCTGGCCTTATAGAAGAGTGTGCAGTTATTTGTGTTCAATAGCTGTTACATTGAAAATGGACTCTGGGAAAGGTATCATGTAAAATGTCCTAGGGCCATATGGTCCTAAGGGTTAATAAAATCTTTTTATTTTCTGTTGATGTTTATGTGCTTCAAAATGGCTAATGATGGGTTTCATCTTAAGTGATGCTAGGTCACTGAAAGCAAGCAGTGCTTTAGTAAGTCTTATCAAAGCTCTTGTGCTTTTGGACAGACCAGAAATGAAAAGAGAATTGCAAATCTTTTTTTATAATAAACATTTCACGGCTCTCAAGCTGATTCTCAGTGGGTGGAAACAGGTAGCATGCAGAAAATAGTCTGTTACTGATAACTGAAAAAATGTAAATATAGATGCAGAGTATAAAAGCTTTCTGGCAAATGTAGACCTGGTTCCTAAGATAGAAATGGCAACACAGCAAACCAGAGCTAAACTCCATCCATGCAGGTGTGCCATCTCTGAAGGAAGCCCAGTATCAGCGAATTCATCTGTGGAAAGCAAACAGAATGGCTTTCTGTCCCTGCTTCAGTTTGCGTGTGGGCTATTAAGACTGAAGGGGGAATTATGAGGTTCAGGCACAATATGGAACTGCCTGACAGATTGCAGACAGATGTAAACTTGCTTTGCCTGTGCTTTACACTGACTGAGGCTCAGCTAATATATTCTGTTTCTCTGTCAGTCTTATTGCATCAAGCTCAGCATTGTGCTGATAATGCAGTCACATGGCTTCTGCATCCAGACTGGCTCGCTTCCTACCAGCTTGAAGCCTACTTGCATCTGTCTTCACAATATGACGTAGACATAACCTTTTAACAGGCCAGCACTTCTCAGCCTGCCTAACGTGGAGCTGGGACATGCTCAAAGCAGAAGGGAAAGGATCAGAGGTTGTTCAAACTCTCTGAAGTAGAAGGGATTTGAAGATACATGGCAGTACATAGGCAACCTGGAAGGAGTTACAGTGAGTAGGAGCAGATGGTGACTTGACTGACAAGTGGAGATGCTGAACATCTAAGTATACCAAACTAACTGTGTCCCTGGAAGCAGAAAACTGCATAGTGCCTATTTCACCTAAGCTTGTTACTATGGCTATTCCCAGAGTAGCAGGTTATACCCGTGTGTGACTGTCCCTCTGTATTTCTGTGGTGTGCTCCCTACTTGTGATAAAGAGCAACCAAACCATTTGATTACTGCCATGCTGACACAGATGCTTTGAGATATTTCATTTGGACACAATATGTCATTTTGCCATAAAAAAGGAAATATTGATTGCTCCATAAATTATACTGATTTTAAGTCAGAGCATAGCAGTGAGATAGCTAGGGAATGTCAGAAAGAATATACCTACTTCATTCTGAGCAGGGAAAAATGTAACCCTTTTATTTACAGTATTAATCAAGATTTCTATATGCACTCACAGCTAACTCTTAAGTGCTTTTTGTTTTAAATTTGAAACTTCAAGTAGGAGCTCTTTTTTCTTTTTTGAACTTTATTTAAAAAAAAAAAAACAAAAACACCAAAACTGAAATAGCAAGATTCTAATGAGCTCTAAGTACCCTGCTCTGGTATAAGTCTAATTTTTTTTATGTTTAGAAGAGCTACCTGTACAGCAGTTACAATAAAGTAAAAAATATTGGGTAGAATCAAATTTCCTCTTTTTCCTGAACAGTGCATACCGTTCCTATAAAATGCAAATTGATTTTCCCACACTATTATTGTCCTAATATGAAAAATATGTATTTTTTCCTATATAACAGAGATGCTTTGCTAAGCTTAGGCAAATTTTGTTCAGTGGCAAAATGTGTATGTCCAGCTAATTTTCCAGAGAAAAAGATTTGATAAGTGAAAACATTTGTAATCCTAACAGTTGATGGAAATGAAAACAATAATTCCTGCTACAATAGAAATGTGTATGTGTAGAACCTAACCACCAGTGAAAACATTAAATTATTTGCTTGGATTTGTATGCTAAGAAAGATTGACAGAACTTAACAATCATTTTATTTTTATAATGTTAATATAAAATCGCAAATATAGTTATTTATGAGTCCCTGTATTGAATCTTGCATTTAGTTTGTCATTTACTGTTTCAAATTAATACCTTTCACGCCTCATAAAGTTTGTACACAATTAAGCTTTTCCCAGGACCTTCACTCAGTGACCAAAATGCCCGTCCTGCTTTCCACTGTGGCAGGACAGGCTCCTGTGCCTTTTGCTATTCTGAGATTTCTAGTGTAGAGATGCTGAAAGCTTTTACCTCCAGGTGACATTTGTAATTTTGTGTGTTGTTTAAACCAAAAGACTTTTTCTATGAATAAAATACTTTATCAGACTTCTCTGAAGTTAACACAAGTGGTTTAGTACCAAGGAGAGCATTCAGATAGTGTAACTCTTGGGTGCTCTGCTAGATTGCTATTACATTCTTATTTCAATTTTTTACGAAACTCTTGAAGATAAAGATTTGATTTAACTTCTCTGAAAACCCAGAAGGACTTCTGAAGATTGTGATGATTTTGCATGTGATTTATAAAGCAAAAACTTGCTTATCAGTTTTGTTTTTAATTTCCTCAAGCCTCTGTTGTGGTGTCTTATGCAGAATAGTGCAAATATATTGTTTCAAGACTTCAAAACCGCAACATAATTAGCAATGTTTCCTAACCAGCTGAACAAGTCACCTCCCACCTGAATACTGGAATCAACGATTTTCCACCTAAGAGAAAGTGTGAAGAGTCCATAGTTTGGTCCCACAGAATTTTTATCAACCAGTAAATGGAAAGAGAGCCTTGCATGCTGCAGCAAAGCAGCCCCCAGTAGCAATATTTGCTGTGTTGGAGATGCACTCATGCTTCTCCCTCAGAAGTTGCCGTCTATAGGCAGTTGCCTTTCTGAGTGGTGAGAGATGGATGTCCTAGAGAAACACATTTAAACTTTTAGTAATCTTATGTCAAGACCACTATAAAAGCAGTGGATTTATCCTCTACTACTTCAGTTAAGTACTCCATTACTTCCCCAGACACTCCAGTCTTGAGCTGCCATTAACCACCAGAAAGATTTTCCTAAAGGTCATCTGAAATCTCTCATGCTGTAGCATAAACCATTACAATTCCCCCCTCTCTTCAGTCACACGGGAATTTATTAATTCAGGTTATTTTGCAATAATCTTTTAAATATTGAAAAAATTCTCATACCCCTCATTTTCTAGACTAAATAATGCTGTTCTTCTCATAACTTCTTCTCTTGCCTCCCTGGACTTTTTCCAGTTGATCATGATCTCTCCTAAAGCCTGTGATAGATACAGCTGTACACAGAACTCTAGTTGAGTACTTATATACGCTCCCCCTGCCTTTTCAAGACTGCCTTTATTCCTGGCATATTCAGCTCTGAAGTTACATCAGTAAAACACATACCTACACAACATAATATAGAACACATAAAAAAATGCGTGTGAGACAGCAAAGTAAGGTTCTGTAGGAATCTTCTTTGTAGTTTTTTTTTTTTAAGGAAATGTAGATACACAACTGAGATCTTTCAGTTAAATAAAAATGTCAATCTCTGATGAGATGTAGAGGAATGGATGGTATGTATAGAAAAGGTGAAAGATACAAACTGGCTTTGGTATAAAGCTGGTACAGAAGAAAATGTGGCAGCAGGTGTGAAGTGTTTTGAAAGTCCCTGGGGCAGGTATAAAGAAGTAGAATATGATGTGGAAATGGAAATGAAGCTAGTTAGAGAATCAATATGCCTACCTATTCAATACCCAGCCCTTTCAGAGAACTTCAGGTGATTACGCCCCATACCATGAAAAATTAAATTCTTTAGTCTTATTTTAAGCAAAACTTACACAGCTATGAGTGTATTTCCCCTTGCTTCAAAGTTGGAATATTTAAATGCTCAGGACCCCAGCCTTGGTTGCTGGAAAATAGCTGAGCTGAGTGTAGAGAATAAGCCTTACATTACCTTGCAGTGAGTGTTTACTCCTTGAGCCATGTTTGAGAGGAAGTGGAGATCCCCACAGGTTCAAATGCTTCCTTGCACTTCATTTGGATGTATGCCAGGAGATCCTGAACTCAGGCTTTTCTGAGTTCAAGTCAAGACAGCATATTCCTGTCCCTGTCACTGAACAATGAAAAGAACCAGTCAATCTCAAGTACTTCTCCCCTTCTTAGCCAAGGGGGTGAAATATGAGTGATTAAACAAGTGATCAGGGAGAGAGAAAGTGATAATAGTGTTCAGAAATGGAAATACAGTGATAAAAGCAAGACCTAGTAACTTCACTTTTCCTGATTTTGATGCAAAGCTATTTGTGGAACAGGGAAACATAGTCTAGGGGGACAGACTCCGGCACAACAATAGTTTACCTGAAAGGAATCTACTCTTGCTTTTCCCAGTTCCCTTCTCTCATGCTTTTCTGACAGCTCACAGATTAGTTCACTGCCATAAGAAGTGGGTCATCTCAGCAGCACTGTAGCAAATGCAGCAGAGCAGAGCGAGGACTTGGGCTTCTGAGCCTTCCCAGCTCACTCTGGGGACCAAAGGTCAGCCAGCTTTCCTCCTGACACAGCTTGGTACCCACTGCTTGGGTGGGTTTAGGGCTGGCAGCGGTTAGGGTGGCTGTCGCTAAAGAGAGTCATCCCTCCCTGTGTTGAAGCGACTCTCAGATCAGGAGCCCTTTCTGATTTTACCCCAGCTGCCTGTCCTCCCCTTTCACTTACTCTGGAGTTGGACTTTTTTTGCCTCCTCAAAATGAAAGCTTTAATTGTCCTTGTGTTAAACCCCATTGCAGTTACAATACATGTAATTAGATGACCTCAGGCAAAAACTGAGTCTTCCAATAAACTGACATTTTTATTGGCTGCTGGTCTACTGACTTTTCATCTCTTTTCTCTCTGCTTTTCATCTCTTGCATTTACTCCAAAAACTGAGTGACAGTCTAAGTGGTTTTGTATTTCCAGAATGTGATGAGGAAGTTTATGTAGACTTCTACATACTGCCCTATAAAATTTGTCTTTATTGCAGATATCCAGTAGGCATATAGTAGAGCAGGCATTAAATGTAATGTTCAATACATATGGCCAAAGGAAGTGTGTTTAGAAAGCATGGCTAATAGTGCAGGGGAAAAATTCCATTTTGTTTCCTGCAGATATTAAGTCTGACAGACTGCTAGTTGCATGATCATTAGCTAAAGTGAGCTCCACAGCAATGCTTGAGGCAAGATAATAATAATATGGTGGCAGATGCAGCAGGAACAGCACAAGTCAGCAGCACCGGTTAGCAATTCTTTTGCTTATTAGCAGAATGTTCAGATTCCAGCCAGAATCGTTAGAGTGGGGGGGTTTATTAATTTGTTTTTCTAAATCCTTCCCATCTTCAAGTCTTGCATCTTTATTGACATCAGTTTTTTCAAAGCAATACCTGCAGACTATATATTTCCTTTTCTTTGAACAAGCATATGGTAAGGGTAGTATTTTATGGCCTGCGAGAAACTGTGTGTTCTATTAACAGCATGCATTGTTCAGGTTCCTAATTACTGTTGTATTTTAAAAATAATTTATATATGTTTACTATTAGTACTCCAAAAATATGATGTAAAAATCTGTGTCCTGGTGCCTATCCCTAGGACTGGAACACAAAATTACATCAAAAACCTAACCATAAACATAAAACATCCTGTTCTTTATTGTTTTTCTCCTTGATATCCTGAAAAAAAAATAGAAGAGGATAATAAGGATTTAAATACATTCTTTGTGATCTATATTTCTTACACTGACTGTTGTAACAGTTATAGATTATATGGGTTTTCTCAAAGTCAACCAAATGTGAAACAACCTATGCAGAGTTGTGTTCAGTCCCTGAGGGACATATCCATGAAGAACCATGAAGTCATATTTCATAATGACATATCTGCAAAGCGTGGTTAAGCCTTCAAATTTCACAGGCACAACAAGTTATTATAGTCTTGTTTTATTTTTCACTTCAGTTCTGAACTGATATCAGCCAGTTCTCCACATTATTTAAAATTTCTTCAGGTACTTTCTGGTGTCCCCCTGTCCTCTCAAGAGGGAATCAGTTCAGCAGCACCGCTCTGACAATCTCAGTGTTGTGCTGTGCCAGGAGGGACTCTAAGACACCCTTCATATTGTGGTTGGAATAGGGCTACAGAGCCCAGAAAACAATTCCATGGAGTGGGTATGTCCATTGTTCAGCCTGGAGAACAGCAGTCTCTGGGAGGACCTCATTGCAGCCTTCCAGTACTTAAAGGGGGCTTATAAAAAGGAAGGGAGAATGACTTTTTACAGACATATAGTGACAGGACAAGTGGGAGTGTTTTTAAACTGAGAGAGGAGAGATTTAGATAAGATGTCAGAAATAAATTCTTTACTTAAAGTATAAATGAGGCACTGGCACAGGTTGACAAGAGAAGTCGTGGATGGTCCATACCTGTAAGTGTCCAAGGCCAGGTTGTATGGGGCCCTGAGCAACCTGGTATAGCAAGTGGCATCCCTGTTCATGGCAGGGGGTTGGAACTAGATGATCTTTCAGGTCCCGTCCAATCCTAACCATATTATGATTCTATGATTTAAATCAGACTTTCCCTTCAACACAATGACTAGTCAAGGCACAAGCAGTTACCTAATTCTTTAGTAATACTCAAGTCTATAGATGTTGAAGAATTTCCTTAACTTTTTTTCTTTTAGGAATGCATCAAAAGTCCTTTATCTTCTGCTATTAACCAGGGCGCCTGCAGTCTGGTCTAAAGAGGCTTGATCACACACACAAAGAAAACCCAAAAACCCCAGGTGCTAGACTGGACTGATTTTAAAGTGATATTTGACAGAAGTGACTAAATAATGGATGCTTGTTAATTAGAGCACGTGTACAAGCACTTGTGATTTCTCTCAAGATGTATTATTAGAAATGTTTCAACCACTCGTGTTTATGTTTTTATGAAGTTTCTGGGCAATAGCACAGTGTCGGCTATTTAAGCTTACTAGTCAATAAGTCATGTGGAACACCGAGTCTCCACCTCCCCCAGTCTCATTACAGCTTCAGTTCTTGGGTCCCTCACGTCAACAGACAAATTTTAACTGAGGCTATAGGAGGTCTTTGAGATGGAAGCACACAGTTCAATAGGGAGAGATTTACCTGCTCTCCTAAACTCACAGATGTGTGAGCATTTCTTGCAAGAGTGACTGCTGTGCTAATGCCAATTCATTAGCTATGAATACTTGCATATGTAGCTTCCTAAGAAATGAAGTGTAAACATTGTTGTCAGTCAACACTGTAAGCGACCAAATGTTTGTGGAAAGCAAATTCAAGATAATATGAACATGCTAAAAGTGAATTCACCCTGAAATTTTGACACTTTGTTGTGAAATGTTTGCAGTGCTGACCCATCTCCACCCAAATTCTTTTAAAACCCTTTGGAGCTACATCACTGCTATGACTTTTTTTTTTTTTTTTTTTTTCCTGATTCTAAAATCAGTCTTATAATAACAGAATCTTGAAATTTGCTGACAGATTTCCCAGTGAGCTACAATGGGCTAGAGCTGCTATTTTAAGCACTCTTGTGAGAAAAGTGATTGGTAGTATATGCACTGAGCCCTTATTCAGCAAGACTTGGTGCAGGATCCCTGCTTCATGTTCAAGCTACAAGAAACCTTGAAGAGGAACTCCACATAAATGAATGGATAGAAACATTGCAACATGTTTGGAAAAGCAAGTTACTAATTTTGTTAGTAATAGGAAGCTGAAGATTACTCAGAAGAGTTCAGCTCTAGTCAGAGTCTCAGCTGATGAAAATGGGCAGAAATTCAATGAATTCAACAGGGTTATAATGATTTTACACTTTTTCAAGATTAGATCTGACATCTAAATGTGAATTTATTTTAATCACAACTGCTGTCAGTTGAATACCCTTACAACTCATTGTTCTGCAACAAAGACAAAACTGTTTTCCATCTCTGTATGATCAACTTGAACAAACTGGGAATGTGGTGGAACAGGCAATTGCACAGGCAGTTCTGCAATGTTTAGACCATCTAAACCCTTTGGTAGATGGAAGACTTTTGAAAAAGATGTATTTTTTTAATTTAATACTTTCTGAACCTGGAAGGAATGGATTTTAAGGGTGGTCATCCAGATCACCCCATCCTAAGAAGGCCTGGGAAAGGAGGAGGTTTTAAAAATGGTTAGGACTTTTAGTTACTGCACTGTTGAGATCGAAAGTACAGTGAGCCAAGTTAATTTCATATTTCTTTTCAGTTGAGGCTGGATTTAGCTGGAGATTATCTCCTGGCAATGCATGAAACTAAATATGATTCAGAAAGACATTCTCTGTAATAACTTCAGTGGGTTTGCGCTTGCTTAATTTTATTTTGTCAAGATCAAATTAAGTCAATTCTAGTCCATTAGGGAGGTGTGTGCCTGAGGAGCCTGGGGATGTGGAAGGGAGAATGAGCCTTTGGACAGCATGGATGCCAGCCCTGACAGCTTTCATACCTTCTTCCCTGGGGGATGGAAAGAATGATGGAGCACAGCAGATTTTATCTTCATGTGATACTTACTGTTATTAAAAGGGAATTTCAGGGTGTGGAGTTAACCCTCACAACTCTGTGTAATCACCCAGATATGTCTCGTGATACCTGTCAGGTAGAATACATTCAGTACTCCCTGGTGAGTCTTGCTCTTTGTTCTCTTTTATAATTGCCTTTATCCACTGGTGTTCTCTCTAATGTTATCACAAGTGGAGAAGTTTAGGCCTTCTCCAAATCCCCATGCTTTTCTTTGTCCCTCAAAAAACATCTCCTTCAATGTCTTCTTTCTACTCTTGTCCTGTTCCTGGCTGACTCCTAGTTTTTCCCAAATCCTGACTTACACAACAGCTATATAGTACTTACCACTGTGTTTTATGATCTAAAGGAGGGGATTGCTCTTGAGTATGCAGCCTTTATAATTTGAGGTGAAAGAGATTAAAATGAGCAACATCCAGTCGAACACAGGGCTTAGGTTGTTGTTTGGGTTTTGTTTGTTTGCTTGTTTTTTTTGCCCCCCATTTTTGTTTGTTTGTTTGTGGTTTTTTGTACTTAAGAGTGGTATATTTTAGACCTTGGGGTACCTCACATGAGCTAAGTCTCCCAAGGTTAAAAAAATCCAAAACTGCTGTGTGGATAATACCCTGCAACTTTAGTACAGAATAAATGAGTTTAGACTGAAAGGATATTTGGAGACAAGAGAAAGAGGCAGAGTTTAGTGCTTTTCCTCACTGAGTTTTTCTTGCACTAAAACTGTCATACCCAGTCTCTCATGTAAATTTATCACATGCCCAGTATTTGCTCCAAATTAAAGAAAACATCTTTTTTTTTTTTTTCCTTCTTCTCGGGAAGTGTTAAAGACAAAGCCCTAGTCTCCCTTTCCAAGCCTGCCTGCCTGCCTTTCTGGGCAGCCTGCCCACAGTACAGGATCCTTGTTTATGCCAAGGAGGGCAAAACAGAGCAAACAGAGCAGGCTTCTGTGACATCCACAGCTTTCCGGGCGCCGGAGGACAGGCTGGCCCTGAGCCAGGGCACAGGGTTGGTGCCGAGCCCACCACCCACAGCTGGCAGAGGGGTCCCCAGTGCAGCTGCAGGCAGGGAAAATCACACCAGACATAGAGAAGGTGAGGGAGCAGAGTGCATCCCTGCCCACCCCCATAAAATGGCAATGGTGGGGAAAAAAGCAAAGAGTTGTCTCCTGCCTTTAACAGAATCCTGGGTTTTCCTCTGGTAACCTTGGGAAGCATTCCTCTCTTGGCCTTTGCTGGGCAGAACACATCCACACAGCTGCTTCTTGAAGGCTGTGGCTTACCATCTTAGCTAGGTCCTAACTATATGTTTGATTCCACATGCTGCCTTGCCTGCCAGAAAGTAGAAATCAAAGCTCCGTTTCTTTGTGTGTCTGGAAACTGTAGCCCTGAACTGTGTTTTCAGTAATTGCAAGATTTATTTTTGTGTTGCTGTACATTAATCATATCAGAATGGGAGGAAAGCAAAAACAGAGAGAAAAGTGCATAGTTATTGAGCAGGAAGAATAAAATAAAAAAATTAATGTCTAATTTTTAAGAATCTTGAAAGCAATGGTTCAATTTAGGGGGTAAAAAAAAAGTAGAGGTAGCAAGCTGCCAAATAAGTATATAAAAGCAAGTCAAAACTACACAGAAAAGCATGATGTTCCTTTAAAAAGCTCCATGTAATCACCAGGATACCTGACTAACTGGTACCTAACATGTTTGTCTAAGCATAGTGACTCTCCTACTGAGAGAAACACCATGAGTCAAACAAGAATATACATGCTTTGGAAATACTTTTCCAGAATCATGATTCTTGTTCCATTAGTCAATCTGGTGCACTTTCAACAGGCAGAAAATGGTTGAGCCTTAAATGAAACAGTCACAAAGAAAATACAGAGAGAAACTAATCAGGGAATTAAGTTTTAGAAAATTAAACTTCTGCTGAGAAGAAAACAGGAGGACAGGATATAATCCTGTTGGGGTCAGCCTTAGAGGCCCTCAGAATGCTGCTGTAGTCCAAGCCACAGAAATTCCCATCATTAATCAAGAGAAGACAAAGCTGCAATAATCTTGCAAAGAAAAAAACCCAAAAAGAATAAAGAAAGAACTGAAAGCAGTAGCACTATTTCAAAGAAATAAGTTTTCATATCCTTCTAAATGTCTTCAAGTCTGTTATGCCTGACTCACTACTGCCTTTGTCTTTTCTGGAAATGAAGTTCATTTTTCTGGAAATGAAGTTCCTTTTTCTGGATAATGTCTTGTTGTCCTTGAGGTAAAAAATAAACCAGCAACATAAAACCAGCCATGAGGAAAGGATGGATTCCCAGTAAAGACTCTGAATTTCTGCTCCCACAATGGTCAGTGCCATCTGTAAGCAGGTTGAGGGCAGAAGGGCAAGAGTTTCGGCCCAAAGTCTTAGAGACAGGCTAAAAATTGACTACTCCCTCCATGGCAGGGCCTTTTGCCACACTAAGTGCAGGAGAAAAAAATAAATAATGTGAAACCCCTGTTGTTCTACAGCCCTCTGTGGTCACTGGGGTAGCATTTTATGTGGGTCTGCTGGACTGGGTGGCAGCAAGGGGCAGCTGGAATGTCTGGCATTGTCACCTGCTCAAGTCTTCAGTTTCACTGAACTGGGCTTGCTCTGTTTCAAAGCCACAAACAGAAAAATTTCCAATTCTTTTCTGGATAAAGTTGAATGCACTGTTGATGCGGCCTGAAATATTGATGAACCATCAAGATTTTTGTTTCCCACACTATGATTGATTTCAGATGCCCAGTAAATGTAAGAAAAGCCCTGCACATGTGAAATAGTTTCCAGCTAAAAAAAAATGGGGAAAAAAAATAATATCACAAGACAATCAAGAGAGATCAGACATCTCCCCTGCTTAGCTGGCTGGAGAAGCTAAATTTTCTCCAAATCAAACCTGCTCCATTATTAATGTGAGCAAATGAAGTGCACCTGAGAAGTAAACAAGTGTTATGGAAATCCAAACATCCGTTCCCAGTGGTTGTCAGAGATTGTGGCATGCAAGGGGAGGCATGAGTGACCAAGTTGCTGAGCGACAGTACTGCCACAATAGAGCAGTTGTGATGAACTTCCCCTAAAGCTGCCTGTGAACTGGGGTTTCAGTTACAGATTTCAGTACATCTTAAGTGTTCAGGAAAGAACAACCATTTCAAGGATTTTGCTCGTGCTTGGACTAGGTGGCTGTTTTGTCTCCTTTGGTCTGAACTGTGTCCTCAGAGTATGCTGCTGGCCAGGCCTCAAACATGCAGCATGTCATGTAGCTATTGAAGAACATATTGCTGACTTTGGTGATGTCTTCAGCTGAGACACATATTGATATATTCAAAGGCAATTGGGTTTTCAAATTGTCTTACAATATCTTGACGATGTGTTTGGGTTCACACATCTCAAAGGGTGCATATTTGCTCAGTTTTTTTTCACAAAGACACTAAGGCTGAACGAGGACACCCACTGTGCATCTCCAGGCAGCATCTGAACCTCTTCCACTCAAGTGGAGGTTTAGTGTTGACTTGGAGGGGCTGGTTTTCATTCTGAGGCTTTACACTGGGCACGGAAAGGAGGAGCAGGGTTAGAATGGCCATCTGAAGAACAACCAGTGAGAAGAGTTCTGCCAGCCCTACTGTGACCTGCCTGAGTCCCTGCATCCTCCAGGCATGCCAGCATGCAGTGGGCATGGGTGTAGCATAACAGGGAAGTAGCAGTGCTTTGCACATCCGAAGTTGCCACATGGCTCTACAGAGGGCATTAACATAACCTGCCTTAAACCCGGACCAGCACAACTCTGCGGTGAACCTTCCCCTGCCTGTGTTGGGAGAGCAGGACCTGTTGGATGTTGTCAGAAACAAGTCAGAAATTAGTTATAAACAGAACCACTTTTGGATTATTTCCTGAAATTCAGGGCCTGTTTCAAGTTTTGGATAGTTTTATTTCCTTTCACCTGTTTTTAGCTTGAACTTTTTACCCCATTCTCCCCATGCTGAGCTTGGGGCAACCTCCAGTCAAACCAGTGATGATGTAGCCTTTCCCTGACACGAGGAAAGGTCCTCCTCTTGCAACAGTGACATAAATCTACTTTTTTCTTCCTCCCTGATATGCCCCATGAGAAGCAAAACACAGTTCCACACTCCAAAGTGTGTTAAAGAAAACTGTGCTTTTATAGTGATCCTCAAGAAGTTTCTGGAATTTTTCTAAATTGGGTGGGTATGTTACCTCAGTATGGCAATTAAGGAAAATTAAATATAAATTGAGAATTAGTATCTGCCATCTTATATGATGTAGCCCTACCAGACATTTTAGGCTATTTCCTATGGAAACCATTATTCTTCAATTAAACTATTTCATCTTTGTCAGCTAGTGTAACCTGCGTTTGTTGGTTTTCCAATTAAAAGAAAGCTTGGCATTGTACCAGGGAAGAAGCATGGCATCTGCAATAAAAATGCCAAAATCCTGGAAGCTGCTCCACAAGCCTGAGTACTATGTGAAAGCAGATGGTAGGAAAATGAGTACATAAGAAAATACAAGAGCTGTGTTTCATGTAACTGTGTTGCAACATTTTATTAAATGCAGGTTTTCTTCAATGTATGCAATATACTGGAATAAGTACTAATACTGGCAATGTTCTCTGGAACAGGTGCCATTCTTAGCATTTGTGCAATAACAGGAATCTTCAGGAAGAGAGAAAAGATCATTGTGCATCGTAAGGATGATTTGGAAAGAATACAAAAAAATGTTGTCTGTTCAGCAATCAAGAAAAACTCCAACCACTTCATGGGATGCTGTTTTCAACCTTCATCCTGTGTAATGAAGTGAGCCAGAATACACATGTGAACAAACACTTATTTAATAAATGTTACCCTAGATTTTACAAGTGCATTAGTAATCCAATAAAATAATTCCCATGCTTCAATTAGATATGTGTATTTTTCCCCCCTATCTAATCAGGACAGGTTGAATTACATCAGACAGAGCCATCATGCCTCCTTAGGCACAGACTGGCAGTTGTAAGACAGCACAGCACTACGCTCCTGGTGCGGGCAGAGGATTATAACCTGTCGAGTCAAAGTCTTAATCTTTTCTCAGTCATGAGTCAGTGTTGAAATGGCAATCAGAGCATGCACAGGCAGCAAGAGAAAGACTTGTGGCTAATGGGAACACTAAAGGAGAAAAACTTCATCTGACTTTATAAAAAATATAGAGGACTCTGCTACAAGGAACTAAATTTAATGACAGTAGTCATAAGAAAATCAGAAATAAGCAACCTAAGCATGCTATGAGAGGGGCTTATTTTAACCATTCTAATAATTTTTATAAGTATACTGTAAATGCTTTGACATAAAAAGAAACATGTCATGTCCTGTTAATCTATGAACCTAGAGGATTCAGGACTCACAAATCCCACAGCTAATGTAGGAAAGATGGAGATCAGTCAAGGAAAAAAAAAAAGAAACAAATATCTGGTTATTGCTGAATTGCTTAATGATAAAATTGTTACGGCCATTAATATCTCTTATAATAATAATAATATTGTGCAGTCGAGTATATTCATCCAGGCATAGTGCAATATAAAAGACTATCAATTCAGAATAAATTCAGAAGTAATTCCTCCATTTCCCTTCTGCCAATAAGGAACACACAGCTTTTTTCTTTTCATCTTTTTAAAAAAGAGATTCCTAAAAATGTAACTTACACAAGCACTGTACTGTGTTCTTTTGAATGATGCAGGGATGCGAGGATGTGCTAACAGGTATATCAAACTAGAGATAAAGTCAGGCATGTATCTTTTTGTTATTTTTGTGTGTGTGTGTGTTTTTACTAACAGACCATAGGCCAAAATCCTGTGGCTCAAAATCCTAGGGAGGATAACTGGCCTTGCAGGAGACACTGGCTCCAACAATGAGAGAGTACAACACTTCACTTGAAAACCTGTAGAAAGGCTGCTTAATAGTATTTTTCATGACAATTATTGGCAGAAGTGGTTTTGGGTGTGATGGGGGTTACTAACTGCTAAGAAGAGGTATTAGTTTTCCACTGTCTAAATAGCAACTCCACAGAGGACTCATAGAAATATGGAGGGGTTGTCTCTAGGATTGCTTCACTCACCCTAAAACAGTGCCTTCTCCCAGAAGAGTCCACTGTCCACCCTGGCGCCTGCCAGTTAAGCCCTCACAGCCTCTGCTGAAGTCATGCTGTGGGAAGCATGGTATATAAAACCAACTAAAGTGCTGAAATAACATTGCTATGCTGCTTGTAACTCTTATTCAGAATCAGCGGAGGCAATTCTGAATGAGGCTCACCACTTTGGACTCAATTTGGACATCCTCTGCAAAAGCAAGAGGTCTGTGGCATTGCTCTTCTGAAGTGTCTCCTGTAGCAAATGTAGCTGCCTAACCACGGGCTTGGGACTCAGCTCTGAAAGGGGAAGGCAGTCAAAGGGGATTTATTAACTCTACCTATAATTGCCTCATTTCCTAGTGCTACAGAGCTGTCCTATGTATCATTCCAGGGATAATTTAGATGGATAAATATAAACACACTGTTACTAGAAAAAATATCAGTGTGAAGTGTACCTATATATCAAAAAATAGGCATAGAGAGATACTTCAACAACAGGATATCTGAGCTGAAGGACCATTTCACACAGAACCAAATATTGGTTCAATCTTTTTCACAGGCTCTGCCTCTGGTTTTTTCAGATTCACCTTGCATTTTCTAGAACAGCTGCTTTAGATGCAGCCTCATCATCAGAAAGCACGAAACTTAGCAGGTGTATCTTACCAAATTCCATTTCTGACTGGTTTTTCTTTGATTCATTAAGCTCCCATTCTCAGGATGATCCCTGGCAGATTGCAATCTTTTCCCATTTACAACATACCAGGACATTTAACTGTCTGTTCTTTGGAGATGAATTACTAATGTACTCCCCCACAGAACCTAGCATATATCTACGTGTGATTTCTTCAAATGCCAAGGCTTCTTTTGGAGGTCAGTCTGGTGAGTTTTTGAGAATCAATAGAGAGCAGCTTAGGAATAATAATTATTAGAAATGCCCTAAATGATTAATGGTTAATTTAACATTATCTAGGATGCCATATCTAAAAGAAGAAACATGCTACCATTATTAAGTGCAAAATATTACAAGCATACCTCAATACCAAGCATTTCGCATTGCATAGAACCAAAATTTAGGCAGAATTAATTAACTGTCTTTTCATAACTCACATTTTCTGTAGTAGCGTGTGATGGAGGAGCATTTGTAGGCTGTGGGGCAGATGAAGATTGAACTATGTACTAAAATTCATGCATAAATTACTAATGGTACCCTATCGAAGGCTAATATATTGACTAACCCTCCTGTGAACATCAAACAGGTCAGTGCACTAAGGTTACTAACTAGCTGATGCCTGTGGTGTTGGGGATTTGAAAGCAAAAGAAAATATTCCTGATTTTTTCAGATGGTATTTTTGCTACTGCAAGAGCTGTATGGATTCATTTTGCAACAGTTCTCTGAATTTCAGTTTAGGAAATAGTTTTATTAAGTGCTGATACCCAAACTCTCAGTGGTGCTTAGAAATGTGCAAGGCCAGAATGATAGAATAGCTTTAAAGTTGACTACAGTTAAAAAGAGTAGCTTGCGTTTATGGAACCTGACAGCATTTCACTCTCCTCTTGTTACAATTGGGAACTTAAATATAGGATCCTAAATCATCTCTGCACTACCCAATTCTTTGAAGCTTGTTAAATGGAGGCAATCTAGACAGACATTTAACCAATTAAACCAGATTAACCAATATGTATATTTGTACAGGAAAAGGAAGCGTTGAAGCAGTCATGTCATTGTATAAATCTGACCTAGCTGAATCTCCTGGAAAATAGCTTAAGCCTATGTGGCAGAGGAAATGCTAAATTGTGCCTTATACTAAAAATTACTACAGACAATCTCATTTTACACTTAAGAAGATGTCCTTACATGACCATATGTTTTTAACCTGTGCAATGTTTGGGACAGGGAGTGGATCTTGCTACAGATTTGTGAAAGTACTTAGGATAGTGGGACTTTCATCTTGGTAATATTGCAATGAATTATAACTATTTTGTATTTATGAACATCTTATGCTTGCACATAAATATTTCTTTTCATATGTTATTTATACGGAGCTGCTAAGTGCACCAAAGTCGCGTGAATGCCCCAGAGCTGGATTGTTGTTGTACACATAAAAGCTTATTCATTTAAATTGCACATATCTAGAGAGAACTTTTGGATTCTCCCGGTTAAAAATAGCTTGGTACAGAAATACCCAGAGAAATTAGGACTGGAGGGCACTTTTAGGCATGTCTTCACAAGAAATGGTGTCATGACCTCTTCTTTCACCCTGAGGGCAAATACCATGGTGCAGTTGAGTACTTTCCCCGCTGAACATGATAGCCTTGTCCATAGTGGATGTTGGGATGACTTTGGAGATTAGGTTCCCAGGTCAGTGACCACTGCAGGGCTGAGCTCTAACGGGGATGGCAGTGGTAGCTTAATGAGTAACTGGGCACCAGTGCTTGAGCCCTATCCTGACCCCAGAGAGCTTAGGGGGATAGGTGTAGCCTGAGGGGCTCCTGGTTCATCTCCTTGCCTTTGGGTTGGATAAACTCTCTCTGTAGAGAAATAAGTAAACAATAAACATTTGGCTTTTTCCTTCTGAAAAACCTCTGAAGATGTGTGTTCCATAGCCTCCCTAGGCACTGTATGTTGCCATTTCTCTATCCCTACTGTTGGAAATTTTTTCATCACATTTAATCAAAATCTCCTTTGCTTTAGTTTAGGCTTATTATTCCCTGCACTCACCACATGAGATTCAGAGTACATTATTTCCCTCAGCTTTATCAACACATCTGCATTTTATAAATGAAATATTTCTGGTTCCTTTAGTCTTTCCCTGTAGGCTGTTACAAAAAGTGCATGTCTTTTAAACGTCTCATCATTCCAGTTGCTTCACTTCAATTTCTACCAAATTGGCCCAATCTCTTCTGGAGTCTCACACTCTTAACAGGGGCTTTACCATAGAATCTTGCACAGTAAACTTACCTCAGGTCTCATATTCATGACATTCTTTTTTATACATTCCACTGCTATGTAGCTTTTTTCACCACAGCATGTTTCTGATTCATGTTCAGTCTTCGATTCAGATCCCTTCTTGGTCCTTGTTGGTAAAACTGCTGTCAAATTCATATTTTCCAATCATATATTTGTTCAGCTGACTACTCCAGATGAATATGGAGTGTTTGCATTTTTTTTATTGAATTACATCCTGTGATATACATAAAAAAGTAATGAACTAGTTTGGATGCTGCTCTACATTTTGCTGATCTCCTTTTCTCAATTCCTGCGTCCTCCATATTTTTCATTTACTAGATTTTGAGTGGCAACTTGGAATATCCTTAAGGTTTGAAAAGTGTCTTCAGGACTCTTATAAAAGTCTTCCAGAAAGACACCTGAGCAGTAGAAGTAGTTCTGCTTCTTGTTTTGTTATCTATTCAAACCATAGCTGATAGCTTTTACCAACAAGACTTCCTGCTTGTTTATGCTTCCTCCATCAAAGTAGCTTTTAGTTTGAAAGAACATGGACTTGGATGGCACCCATTACTTAATGTTTTAACAATTCTGTGCTCTTGGCATCTCTTGTTATAGCCAGAAAGACCACAGGCTCTTCTGTGCTAAAAAACCCAGCATGGTTCCTGCTTTCCCAAAGGAGGTAACTAAGGACTTAAGAAGTTTAGCATATTTATCTTACACAACAACCAAGAATAGCCAGGTTTTAACTGCACATGCATGCCAGTTTTTAGAAAATCTTGGGCTCACTCTGCATACAATCTTCTTCAGAATGCTTTGAGGTGCAGGAATGAGGGGACCTGAAGAAAAGCAGGAGTATTGGCACCCAAATTTCTAAATGATTGCTGTCTAGCTTTTTTTTTAATTTTTTTTCCTTTTTTTCCCCCCACCCCAGATTCATGCACCTGAATGCTCTCACTCATCACTAATTGCCAAGTAAAATGGGTAAAACACATTAGGTGCCTTCTTTACAGGCTGGCCAAGCTATCCAGAATAACTTATTATCATTCTTCTTTTTCTCTTGAGTGAAAGTGAAATGGAGTGTGTAGCAGAGGTGACAGGTACCAGTCTGGGAAATGACTGATTCAGACAATTATTAATCTAGATATTGACTTTTTCTCTTACCCTTAATTTCTTTTAATGTTTTTGTTAATCTCTTTTTATGAACTAATACAAATACTTTAACTCATTTTCTCCCTTTGCATTTTATGAAAGGGTTAATACTTCTCTGTAAGCAGAGTGGGATTCAAGGACAAAACAACAATCAATATTACTAGAGGCTGTGGGATGTTAATTGTCCAGCCCTGCTTCCTGGTTTGTTTTGCTGTTGGCTTTTTTTTCAAATCTTTGCCTTTATCGATTCCCTACCTCCCCACTAATCCCTTCCAGAAAAAAGAATGGCTGTCCACATCTTTCTAAATAAAAGGGACAGCTCGGATGGTAGTGCTCAGGTGAACAATCATAGGTTATTTGCACCAGGAGCTGCTGGTGTTATTGAGGGCAAGTACAAGTAAACAGAGGTTACCCACTTCTTTAGCTGCTACCTATCCTCAACACAAAGTGCTGTGACGGCACAGTCTGTGCATCCTAACCTGGCTGAACAGCATGCACCTGAGATGCTGGGAGATGCACCTGATACTTGAGAGCTCTCTGAACTGCTGACTGCTTTCTAAGATGCAACAGTGGGCACTCAGGCTGCTTGCCTTTGTCAAGGGGAGCCCTTCCAGTGAGACCTCTGGCTCTAAAGGACCCAGCATCCTTTCACACCACTGCCGCTGCAAGAGTAGCTGGGAGAGCCAGAGCCAAACAGCACCTGGGTCCATGTAAACTGCCAAGACATGCACTCATAAGGAGCCCAAAGGGCCAGTTTCTCCCCAAGGACACTGGCTGGGCAGCTGCAAGCAGAATTGGGGGAATAACAGGATGTTCCTATTGACAGCTGGTATAGGGGGTCCTAACTAGCCTTCTTGTCTGGAAGCAGCTACATAGGTGTATCATGTGGTCCTACACTATGTGAATTTGGAGGAATTCCACCACAGAGAAATGGCCACCACTGGCAGACTTCAGGGCATTGTGCTCCCTAGCCACTATGGAAGAAATGAGGCTACAGTCACATCCTATGCTCAGATCTCTGTTCTGAGACAGGAAGAAGTTGTCCTTGTGCACACTTTGTTGGAAATAATGAGTGCACCTGTACAGACTTATTTTTCCCCTCTGTTTTTTCCTCTCTCTCATGTAGCATTTACCTTGTACCTGCACGTATCTTCACCCATGAAACTCATGACTACCAAATTACCTCCTCTTGAAATGCAAATCTTCCAAAGTTTCATTATCAGAGTGTCTCAAACTATAAGCAGATAGTATCATAAGCAAGAGGGAGTAGAGCAAACACTTCAATATAGCAAATATTTGATTTATGTCATTATTTTACCTGACTAGTACCAGAGTTACTGTTTTGGCCATAAGTAATACAGCAGTGGGTTGAACAATGAGCCAGTAGACTCTCTTTACAAGAAAGGACAAAGGAAAAAGCAGTCCTCAGTAAGAAACATTTGTATGAGCCAGACTCTGATGAGTGTTTTAATAAAGGCAAAACAAACTAAAAAAGTGGTGTCTTGGAGCATCAAAAAGATGACTGCAAGAACAAAAAGTTGGCAGTGCTAAGAAAGATAGATTGACACAAGCACAGTGTCTTTGGAGTATGGAACATCAATATCACAAACAGATGAAAAGTGATTAAAAATGAAAACAAAATCATAATACATCTGGAGAGAGAAGGAAGTTACCAGTCTGAAGGAGGGGCATTAATTAGGACATGCAAAGTAGAAAATCACTTAGAGACACAGAACCCATTAACAGCTCATAGCCCCAAGCTAAATTCAAATAGAAGACACAAAAATGGCACTTACACACCATCTGACACACATGGGCTACTGCTGTGGTGAAAACAGGGCTTAGTTCTGCAGTGGTGTATGAACTATGGCAGTATCCCCCTGAACTGCTTTGGCTTATTGATGAGGAGGATGGCAACAGTGATACAGACAGGGTAATGCACAGTACCCACACCACAGGGGTGAAACCTCCTCCCAGCTGAGCGAAATGTCAGGGCTCTTCATTGATGAAACACTTTTCTCACACAAAAAACAACATGAAATTACTCAGGATGATGTCTCCAGATGCCCTAGATGCTGTCAGTAGGCACAAGGAAGTCTATTTGGCTGATGGAAGTTTCCAATAATCGTGCAAAAGAGAAGCCCTGCAACAGTAAAATTCACTAGTGTGCCTGGAGTGAAATCTCACAGATCAGCAACAAGATGCCATGCAGAGCTGTTAAAAGGCAGGGTCAGCCAGTAGGCCAAGACTGTCTAGCATGGTAAAAATAATGGAGTCTACCATCACACACCTAGGAGATTCCCTGGCAACTCCTAACTCAAGTATTTTGCTAACAAGCCAAGGAATACAAGCATGAAATTACTCCGATGATTCTGAGAACATGTAAAGGCAAATGTGCACTTCAGTAAGGAAATAAAATCACCAACTGGTGTGTACTTTGCAGTTTTAAACAGTTCTAGGTTGCCGAAAATCTCCAAGTATGAGTCTTCCACTCAGCTCCCAATTTCTTCCTGAACACATCATCATATGAAGCAGAAACCACCAAAACTGCACACACGTGAATCCTTTAAAGAGAAAAGGTCTCAGAAAAAAACCCACATACTAAAGAGAATGAAACTTCATGACACATACTGGTTTGTTCCAGAGTCCAGCAGCTTATTTTCAAAGTTGTTCAGAAAAGAGCATGGAAATACCTAAGAGAAGTTGCTATGAAGCAATGGAAAGCCATGGAGAAGATGAAAGCTGCGGGGGTCCTTCCTTCAAGCAGCCTCTGGGGAAGGAAAACCCATGGAGAGCAGTACTAAAAAAGGAGGTCTTGGTTTTGGCCAGTGTAGTATTTGACAGCCCAGGAAAAGAAGAATTCAGACTATCACTGGAGATAACAAACCTAAACTTTGTTTCCTAAATAGCAAACTTGCCTAGAGAAGAACCTCTTAGCCACAGAAATGAGTCAATGCTGCCATTTGTGGACAGCACTAATGGGAAGTATCAATTGTTTAGGAAGAGAATACACGTGCTGTCAAACAGGGTTATTAAAGGTGAGCAGGCAATTAATGCTCAGGGCCTTGAACCCTTAAGGGTCATTGCCTAAGCCTCCTGAAAAATCAGTCAGATACTCTTTATTATTTTCTTTGATTGGAAAACAGATTAGGATCATGTGATGTATGCATGGGAAGTGGATACAACTTCACGTTGCTTACATTCAAAGAGATTCCCACATCCAGTCTTTGGGAAAGAAACATAGGGAAGTGCAGGTTATGCAAATGTTCCTCTGCCTTTGGTGTTTCCTGTTTCATATTGTCTGTTCTTTATTTATCCTATCACCCAATACAATGCTTTTGTGACAGAGATTTAGACAAGATCACACTGAAAGAGCGCAATATTTCAGTGGTGTAGTATTTTATTTCCTCTTTGGCTTTATTCATCAGCTATTAGCTTTAGATGAAACACAGCACTGTGATTTTCATTCAGCTGCTGGAAGACCCTCAACTATGAAGCCTAATCTCTTATGCCCTGAATTAATTCCTTAAGGTAGGTCTAAAACTAAGGCTAAAATGTTGGGTAGGATTGTTCCTCCCTCTGCCACGTTAACTGCTGTCTTTGTTACGGGTGTAACCTTTAATGGTTCCATTGTGGTATGGAGAAGTATTTGTGAGGAAACCTCTCTCCAAGAAATGCTCTCCTATGCCTCAAGTCACTCAGGAGTAAAGTAGAGACTGTGCCCACACTGGACTGCATTGCTCAATCCCAGCATGTTAGCAGATCTAAACGTTTTTGCTCAACTTTGACTTTTAAACAACTAGTTCTTTCTTTCAAATGAAGCAAAATCATTGCAGGAAAGATTCTTGGCAGCACTTTTTGCTCTGACTTCCTGAGGAATGCGCTCTCTTTAAAAACTGAATGAAAAACCAATTACACATAAAACTGCCTTATGACAATGCTGGCAGTTCTACCAGTTTCTCATCCACCTACATTTACCAAGCACTATGCATTATGTCAGAATTGCAGCTTTGAAATGATAACCTCTGAGGACATGGTTTTTAATCAGCAGTATCTCATCTTCTACTTTAAGAGGGTTGCAGAAGTGCTATTTGAATAGCGGGTACCAGATTTTAAATGTCTACAGCGATTATAATATCCTATTAATGACAGTATTGAAAAAGTCCTTCAGGTGAGACCTTCTGGATTCTCACAGAGTCAATGAGAATATTTTAGCGATCTGTACACCTGGTATTTCCTACTGCAGAGATCAAAAATCTCAGTATTTTCCAGTCAGCTTAGGTCCAATGTGGAACAGTGTTCTTTTGGCTCCAGAAAACATTCTATTATGGTGACAGTTTAGGTATTCCTGCTTTATATCCCATGGAACAAGTATGATGCTTAGTATGGATTTAAATAGCCTCTTGAGCAATATTGACCTTCTTTTGCATTAATCCATTTTTTTTTCTCAACAACTGAAAACAACAGCAGTCTGTAAAGATAAAAATATTCCTGCTCTAAACAGGAAAAGTTTCAAGTTTTGTGGCTGAAAACGTCAGCACCAGATTTCCAATATGCAGATCTGAAGACCCAAATTATAGGCCACTACAGACACAAAAGTTAAAAAAAACCAGCCACTCCCCTCTTTCAAAAACTCTTTTGTATCTTTTTGGTTTCTCTAAGAACAAATCGGTGATAATGGTATTTTCCTACTGTGTTTACACAAGCCTAGAGTTATAAAAGCCAGGCAGGCAGCACTACACAGCTGCATCTAGAAGTCAAGATTCATTTGGGTAATGGGTGTCCCATGGATAGGGCAGGCTTCTTGCATAAACTCAGATTTGTGGGATGTGACTTTTTCTCAAGCTCTGCCTGCAGCCCAAGCTCTAAGTGTGATCTACGCTGATTCCCAGTTGCAGTTGCTCAGTGTCTTTGAAAATCACATGGTCCCTGCATACAGATGATAATGATCTTAACTCCATATGCTTTGCTTTGAAGAACTGGTGTTTTTTTAGATGAGAATCTAAGAGCTATCATAGCTTTTTGAGACCAATATAAGATTTTATTGTATTACACCATAATCCCTTCAGCAGCACAAGCTGAGTTTTACCTAAACAGCTTGATGAGGCTCAAATGCCTCATGCTAGCTTCTTGCTCAGTGGTGTGCCAAGTGCAGAAAGCAGAAGAGGCTGAGATGCCACTGCTACCACACGGCCGTGCCAAAGAGTAGCAAGGATCTGAGGGAAGCAGAGACACACAGGTCACTATGGCTGGTGATCCATGCCTCCTTCCCCTCTGCGTCTTACTGACCTAAGAAATCTACACCCAGATCAGGGTGTGTAGGGAATGGTCCTCATAGACATATCCAAGTTTGGGACACCAGGCACTTCCAGTCCAAGGTCTGCCCGTGCAGGAGGTTGGCTCCTGCCCCTTCACCCGCAAACCTCTTTGCTAGCAGGAATGGCCCAGGGTCCCTAATCAGCGTCTGTGTTACGTTGGCTGCTTACTTGCAGTCACAGGCGCATTTTGGTGCATACGCTGGGCCATCGCTGCTTTCACTCAGAGCTTCCTGAGAGACTCGCGGGTGCTGAAAACACTGGTGCTAACCTGTGCATTTTAGAAAAAGCCACCTCCACATGTCTAATCGTTACACTGACTGCTCTTAGCCTGAAATATTCGCTGTTTGGGTTCACTGCCCTGGAATCACTCACACACACAGCCCTCGCGAAGAGAAGGAAACGATAGCACTCAGCGTTTTAATGGTGCAGGTATGCATTATTTACAAATGTAGTGTGTACGAGGGGGCAACACTGCATTTCCTTTAAAAAAAACCCCAAAAAACTAAAAAAAAGCCATAAACCACCCAGCCAGCCGAAATTCCCGGGGAGCGCCCGCCCTGCTGCGGGCACACGCATCTCCGTGTTCTGCTGCGGCGCCGGGGCGGCGGTGCGGGAGCCGAGCCGTGCGGATCCGATCCGAGCCGTGCCGAGCCGCCCCGCCCCTGGCCCGGCCCCGCCCTCGGCGGAGCGGACCCACCCCCGGCGGCGGGGCCGCGGCGCCGCCGAGCCATGCGAGGCTTTAAGCGGCAGGTGCGGGGGAGCGCAGCACACGCACGGGCTGCCTGGCGGTAGCGGCGGGTGGGCGGGCGCCTCTGGGCTCGGCGGGAGCCGCGGCGGAGCGGAGCATGTCGGTGGCCACCGGGGGCAGCGAGGCGGCGGCGGCGGCAGCGGGAGGCGGCGGCGGGAACCGCGTTTTCTTCCAGAGCCCCCGCGGCGGCGGCAGCGGCTCCTCCGGCAGCACCTCCCGGGAGGACTCGGTGTCGGCGGCGGCGACGGTGGTGCAAGTCCAGCAGCGGCGCCACCAGCAGGGGAAAGTGACGGTGAAATACGATCGGAAGGAGCTGCGGAAGCGGCTGGTGCTGGAGGAGTGGATCGTGGAGCAGCTGGGGCAGCTGTACGGCTGCGAGGTGCGGGCCCGGGGTCGCGGGGTGCCCGGCGCGGTCGCTGCCGCCGCCGCCGCAGTCCCCTTGCCCGCCGCTGCTTCGGCCCCCGCATCCCCCTCCCGCCCCGAGACGCCTGACGGCGGTGGGCAGGGAAGCGCTGTCACCGCCACCTCCAAATGACATTCCCGGCCCGTCGCCCCCCTCCCTGCCGCCGCCCCGCGCCTCCGCGGAGCCCTGCCGCAGGGAATGGGGCCAGGCGTCCCCTGTCCTGCAGAAAGGGTGCCCCCGTACCCTCCCGAGGGGAATGGGGGGCGACGGGCGGGCACGGAGCGGCCCCTCTCCTCCGGCGGTGTTTGGCCGGGAGCCGCGGCCCCCGCAGCCCCCCAGGGCTCGGAGGCGCCTTCCCCGAGCCGAGCAGGCGTCGGTCTCTGTTAGACGCGAGCGCCGGAGCGCCCGGCGGGCCGGAGGGGACAGCGGGGGGTCTGAGGGCGCAGGGCGAGCGGGAGCTGCCCGGGGGATGCGCGGAGGTGGCTGTTGTGGAGGAAGACTCTGGTACGGGTACGGTCCCCTCTGGACCGTGGTTTTGCATTACCCCGACCGACAGGAGCCGGGTAGATACTGGTCAGGAAATCTCAGTGAGCGGTTCGAAGATCATTAGGACGAGAACTGAAACCACTGAGGGGTTTTATGTACCTATTTTGTAGGTATCAAACCTGTTTTTCTGTTAGTCTGGGCAAAACCCGAGTGTTGCCAGAATGAATTCTCTTTTGTAGAGAACGGATGAGCAGGACAACGTTTCAAGACGTTCAAAGGATGGCAACTGTTGTCTTCCTTGTAGAGATAACAATGTTGTTAGTAAATGAAGTACCAATACTTTTTGTCAAAGCTTCATTAAAAATGTAGACCTTCTAGTCCCCAGGGGGTCCTACCACCCTTCAGCCTCAAGTAGTTACTGTTACAAAGGATCAAAATGTTAAGGCTAACCTGAGGATTGCACATACTTTTCCCATTAGTAGTCTAATTTACTTTTATTAGAGACTTCCGCAGTGAAATTTGTTGAAGCCAAATGTGAATTTTGCAGCTAGCATCTCTGGAGCCAACATCTCACACCAGGGCTCCTGGGCATTCTGGAGCTAGGAGCACAAGAGTTTGACAGTCCTTGAGGTGTGAATGTCTTGAGTGGAAGCACAAACAAAAGTAATCTGGATGGAATATTTAGCACACACATAATACAAATGTTTAAAGAAACTCCTTTAATCTCAAAACCAGTTTATCAGTAAATTTGTTAGTAGAAGCACACATAAAAAATGTGCATGTGGCAAGTTAAACCTCCTTAATTATTCATGTCCATGAGCTATGGGAAGGAAAGAAACAAGTGGAAACTCTAGTTAAAAATAATAAAAATAAGCAGTTCTTAATCTTTGTCTTGATGTGAGTTGCCTCTCCAGTCTCATGACTTGTTTGGCCACATAGCCTGTAGGCTGCAAGGATTTCTCTGAGGTCAGGAGCGTTTACAGTTGTTTGCCTGAACTGGTGATTTTTTGTGTGTGCAAGCTCATATGCAGTTAGTAGCTGGTCTGCTGGATCTGTCCTGTGGTTTGACTCTCAGTGTTCAAAGCACCAGGCCTGTTTGGGCTGTGTGCTTTTGACACATAGACTAAAGTGTTCTGTTTATAAGAAAGAATGCGACACATGGGACCAAACCAAAGCCCAGAGGACTTATTGTGCCCTTCACAGTGTTCAAATCACAGGCTTGTTGAAGGCAGATCTTTCATTCTTTTCCTTGTTGTTGTTGCCACCAACTAAAATAGGAAGAGATCTGCTTTAGAAAAATGGTTCTCCATTAAGGTGGGAACCATATATGGCTGCATAAAACTAACTTTTTTGATGATTTGTTTTTTGAGGTGACTCTTAGGGGCGGAAATGGTTTTACGCAATAGATGAAAATGTTTTTAGCTTTGAAGGCTAAGGGCAAAATGTTTCAGTAATCTTCTGCTCATCTTAGCTATTATGAATGAACTCTATCCAGAGTCAGCACAGATGATGGTAGTGAAAAGGTCAAGCAATTAATATGCTATTGGAATAAAGTTGAAGATGCATGATGAGTATAGTGATTAAAGACAATAGCAATTTAATGTAAGATGCTTTCCGTGAATCTGCCTGAACTACTTTTAGGCTTAGAGATGTAGCTCTCAGGCTGAAATTTAATCACCTAGGCAGACAGTTAATAACCCTGTCTGAGCGCAGGTTGGAGGTAGGGAAGGGGTTGGGAATTGCTCACTTCAGTGGAATAGCTACTGTAACTTCCCAATGCAATGACACTTCAGTTGTGAAACAATCTGAAGTCTTTCATAATATCAGAAATAGCCATCAAATTGTTAGTCCTGGAAGAGCTAACCAGTGTCAGTGTTTCATTGCTATTCTGATTCAGAGTTCTATTTCTAAAGAGCAATGCACTTCATTCCTGGGAAGAGCAGAAATAAAGAGAGGGTACCTGCAGCGTGGTGCACTGAAAGTCTGCAAGAAGACTAGACTGTCACTTTGTGGATCTGCATAAATGTAGTGCCTGTTCACTGTTTTCCATTTCAATAATGTTTCCTATTATGCTGAGATTCATCAGTAAGTGGATGGTAGCAGAAACACTCCCTTTATTCAAAGCTAAACATGTATTCATAGTCTCTCAAGTACTTGCAAGTTAAGTCAGCTATAAGCCTCTCTTGGCTTGGTGATAAAGTTTAGGAGATGAGGTTGGGAAATAACAAGACAGGTTTGTTTGTGTTCTCTTTCTAGTGGATCTTGTCTTTATTGATACACTTCTAGTTTTAAAAACTGGATGCCAAGCAATATAATGGTGTTAGAGGGAGTGGTCTGGAAGGAGTTATTTGAGACTATTTTTAATGGAGACCACAGTTATATGATACCAGGATTGGCTTTAGAAAGGTAACTTCCACATGATGCAGACTTCAGGGATAAAAACCAGCCTGAATGGTAAAAGGTTACCAAGGTAGGAGACTTAAGGAGCATTTGTTGGGCACCAGAACCTGTCAGGCTAACATACTCAGGTCAAGCACTTCAGATGAGTGTCAATCTGGATGTTTGTTTCTGGGATTGCTTCATTTAAAAAAAAAAAAAAAGAAAAAGAAAAAAGTTTTACAACCTGCTCTGGTTTCTGTGAATGCTGAAACTGAGGTTGTGGTCACAGGTCGGTATATTGAAAATGCAGTGCTTTAATTGCAGGACTTGAATTGACTTCAGTGTTGACCTTTACTAGGTATCCTGTTTCTAAAAATAGTTTCTCCACAGATGCTTTGTGTTTTGGGCTAAGTCCATTATTGGTTAAGAATTGCAAAATAATGCTGCACAGAACAACTTACATCATCACTATTCATTCCCTAATGGTTTGCAACTTGCAGTTCAGCATGAAAGTGATGACAGTCCAATTTTCCAGATATATGATCTGTGTTGTGCGCACCTGCCAAACTTGTACAACTTTATATATGAAACAAACAGAGACCACTGGATTTGTCCCCAGAAACCATTCAGCTTTGCAGGTGAATTTCTGTGCTCTGGGGTCTTATCTACCCACAGTTGTAGGGTTTGCTATAAATGGCACACAGATATTGCACAAAAAATGAAGAAAGATTTTGTTTGTGCTGTGAGTTTGTTGCTGAGTATTTGTTAATGTAGAGATTTCCTTGTGCAAATCAATGGGCCGTTAGATTTTGCACTCTAAAAGCTGAATATCAGACTTACTTTCTAATATGACATATTACTGATCTTAGCTGAGTAATCAACTATTTTATTAGAATATGTCTACTCATATATGGAAATCAGTACTTGGCAAAGGATATGATGTTGGTCTAGAAGTAAGAGATGTCTAAGCATACCACCCTTATAAGCATACCCTGGGATTCTGTTTAAAAATTCACTGAACAAGAAAATATAGTTGGAAAAGCTGCCCATAAAGGCCCTTCAAGCATTTTCTTTTAGAGTACAAATCCATGGCAGACTGAGAATTGTTATGTGTAAGATTGTCTTCTGTATCCTGATATGGGTCCTTCAATGAAAAGAGTAGCATGAAGCTCTGAAATGGTAGGGCCAGTATGTGGCCATTAGTTAAAGAAAAGAAAAAGTACTGATGGAAGGGAACAGTTTAACTCAGTCCTGCAATGGATGGAGAGCTCTCTTCCCCTGGGTGCTCTGTGACTGAAGTGTTGGAAAACACCATCTTTGGCTGTCTTCCTGAAACTGCTGGAATATGCTAACAGTGACTAGTTGCCCCTAATGTAGCTCCAGAAATTCTGTCCATCTGTGCACACTTCGACTTGAACTGGTTATTCCTAGACAGAAGAAGACAAGAGGAAGGCTTATTTAGACTGGAAAGAGTGATCACAAAAGTAAAAATTTCCTAGCCTTTTCCTTTCTTCTCCTGCTGCACAAATGTCTTGGCTGCAGTGGTGAGAAGCTAGTGGCAAGGTGTAAAAGTTGGTTGGGAGAACGGTGAGCTGTCTGTCTTGTGAGCTTTCTGAAAAGAATGGATTTTTGCCAGAGGAGTTCTAGTCACTTACCTTTAAGTTCTGAACAAATTGACTATATTTTCAAAATAGGTTTTAACTACTGGGTCGAGTTGCAGACCGATGGGAGGTCTACCAAGAGCAGTGCTGCATGTGCTGAATAAAATTCATCTGCCTTTGCATCATGCATTGCTTGTGATTTGGTGGACTTGTTTGTAGCTGTTTCTTCCCTACTATTTGAGACTGTGTTTATATGGGGCACTTTATATGTCCTTTGGTACAGTATGGACCATCTTCTCCAGCCCACCTGCTCATGGGACACAGGATTGCCCTGCAGATCCTGTGTCTGAGACAGTTGCCACGGTTACCAGTGATCCATTCTGTTTTGGGGTTGGAAGAATGCTGGATAAAATGGTGCAAGGACTTCAGGGCCAAACACTTCTATCCCCACATTCTGTTGTTTCCAAAACAGCCTGATCAGCATGCTGCTGAGGCTGCCATGTGCTGATGTAGACCTGATGGTATGATCAGGTACTGCTTATGCCTCAGGTTCTAGTGAGATAATATTTGAAATTCATTATTCATTTCTCAGAAAGGCATTTGGTAAGAAAATCCACTGAATAGAACACTACAGAAACAAACTTTTTCCTACTGTCTGACTCTGAATAGATTTCCAATTTGTGCTAAGATCTCAGAAATGGTAATTGCATGTGGACTCCTCTCTAGATGGATCAAAAGTAGAAAGAGGCGGAGAACTAGAGAGAGTGTCACCCCTTTAAAAAGATGAAAGTCAGTAGGATATGTAATAAAAGATCTCTTTCTTCAGGACATTGAGTATTACAGTCTAGATGCATTGGAGCAAAATACTTGGACGTCCATCAAATTGCTTACAAATGTATTTGGATTATTTCTTTTGAACAACTATTACAGATGTCAGATCTCTGTGTTGTATGGCATGAACTTTGGATCATGCTCTTGATGGCAGGTATGCTGCTCAACATACCTGTGTCAGTTGAAGAGTTGCTGTGATCAGAGACCTACAAGGGATGCAGGTGACACAGGTGTAACAAAGGCTTATTCTATTGTGTGGCAACCACAGAAAGGTATTTGAGTCCTAAGAACAGAAAATAGGAAGTCTAAAAAATGTGTGTTGTTGTAAAACAAACCTTGTAAAATGCATGCTGTTTCTTTCAGAGAAGGAGCGAGCTTAAATATCTGTGAGGGTGCCATCACCTGATCATGATGAAGGCAGAATATTTTGTTTCTAAATGCTTCTTAAACTCTCATCTTAAGTTCTAAAGACCCTACTCTGGTGGGAAATTCAGCTACTTTCCTTCTTTTTATGTGCAAATTTTTCACAGCCTCTCAAAGGAATTCAAGAAGAGAGAAGTTCATGCAGGTCAAGTGCAAGGTTCTGCATGTGGGTTGGGGCAATTTCAAGCACAAATACAGGCTGGGTGAAGAATGGATTGAGAGCAACCCTAAATAGAAGGACTTGGGCATGTTGGTTGACAAGAAGCTCAACACCACTGAGCAATGTGCACTTGCAGCCCAGTATGCCAATGGTATCCTGGGTTGCACTAAAAGCAGCATGGCCAGCAGGTCGAGGGAGGCAGTGCTTCCCCATTTACTTCAGTCTTGAGACCCCACCTGGAGTACTGTGTCCAGCTCTGGGACCTCCAGCATAAGAAGGACATGGACCTATTGGAGCGAGTCTAGAGTAGAGCCATGAAGATGATCAGAGGGCTGGAGCATGTCTCCTGTGAAGAAGGGTTGGGATTGTTCAGTCTGGAGAAGAAGGCTCGGTAAAGACCTCAGAGGGAGCCTGCAAGAAAGCTGGAGAGGGCCTTTTTACAGGGATATGTAGTGAGAGGACAAGGGGGAATGGTCTTAAGCTAGCAGAGGGCAGGTTTAGGTCAGATATTAGGAAGAAATTCATTACTGTGAGGGCACTGGAACAGGTTACCCAGAGAAGCTGTGGACGCCCCATTCCTGGAAGTGTTCAAGGCCAGGTTGGATGTGGCTCTGAGCAACCTGGTGTAGTGGAAGGTGTCCCTGCCCATGGCAGGAGATTGGAACTAGGTGACCTTTAAGATCTGTTTCAACCTAAACCATTTTATGATACCAAGAAAATTATTTTTCTACTATTTGATCTTTGTATAGTTTAGATGCCATTTCTACATTAGTCATAGTTCACTGTTTTATGTGAACCTGGAGCAATAGTCTTGACTTCCAGTTTAAGGCTTCACAACACAAATTATCTTTCATCAGCTTTTCCATAGCAATTTTTTTGTCCTTTCCCTCTCTGTTCAAGATTCAACTGGTCTCTTTGCTGAAGTAGTAGGTGTGGTTGTTTTATAACAAGTTGAATAAATAATTGATTGCTTACATCACTTAAGATTTTATAATTGTACTTCTTATAAACAGTGTCTTCCAATCTTTATGGCTACAACAACTCTTGTGCCTTTGGGCAAATTGCTTTGCATAGAGCCAGTACTTGATTATCCAGGGTAAGAAGGTAGGGGAGAGAATGGAAGGGAGAACATGGATACAATGGAAGAACTGTGTATATATAAAAAAGAAGTAAACTATGCTACAAATAATGCAGTGAATGTACAGCTGAAGTAAAAGAGGGGGAACTGGTCATTAATCTACCCCCTTCTCCCACTCAAGTTCATCACACAAACTCATTATACTGCTTTTGGACTTGAGTGTAGCTTGGATGTGTCTGTCCTTGTAGCACAATTAAACTACAATGTGGATGGTCTATCCACACATAGCTGAGAGTGGTTTATGTTGTGCTTTGTTGAAGGTGCTGGGCTGACTTGAGTGCTGATTGTCCCTTGTACCCCTGTGTTGTGATGGAGTGGGATCTCCTTTTTCTCATAGCTTTGCATTAGCTGATGTAACCTGTGCTGTGGAAGCAAATGCCTGAAACAAAAATAACCATTTAAATGGGGAAAATAAGTATTTCATGGCACATTTGACTCTTCTTATGTACCATAGGAAATGTTTCTAAATAGGTGTTGTATCTAAGTCAAAAAATTTGAAATGAAGTCTTACTTCAACTAGAACAACTACTGTGATAATTTAGTCTCATGACAACCTTAAACTAATTCTCTACTGATTCACATTTTGCAAAGGCCGCTGAGCTCCTGTTTGCATTTTCATAGTTCTCCCTTTAGAACAGCTTATGTGCAGCCACTTAAAAAACAGCATACTTGGCTCCAAGCCCAGCCAAAACACCCTATACAATTTTGTAGTTCATATTACTGTACATAATGTTTACATATGGTACATATCCTGACAGTCAGGAGATGCCAATGGGGAAAAAAACCCCAACTATTTAATCTCTAACTTGATTCAGTCTGAGTTATGGTCACCTTGTCTCTTGTCACCACAAGTGATAAAGCAGCAGCAGCAATATCAATCCATTCCAACAGCCCTGTGTCTTGCCTGCAGTATTCAAAAGCTAAGTTCTCATTTTTCCCTGCCTTACATCTAACTCCAGAAACTTCTATTTGACAGCACAAATTGAGTAGGTTAGACACGGCTATTTGTCTTTGTCACTGCAATTTTTGGATGCCTGTTGTAAAACATCAGCAATTTCTTTTGCTGTTCCCCCTATGTGACCCATGGAATTATGGAAGTCAAGATTTCTAGAACTTAGTAATGCTGGAGAAGGGGGATAAAATCTTAATTGTATGTGGTCCATACAGCAGCAGTATGACTGTATTTCAAAGGGTAGAATAAATTTAGCTTGTTAAAGACCTTCTTGGAACAAGGAATTGTTTGGGCAGAGGTACACACTGTAACAAATCAAATCTTCTTTGAAGTGATAAGTATTTAATTCTGAGGATCACATTTGAATAGCAGAACTATTACCTCCCCACCACATCACCACTCCCCCCCACCCTGGGAGCATGATATCTATTCTAGGAACCAGTTCCACATGGCATCTTAAACTATTTTTAGGGAACACACAGATCGTAGCCCCAGAAGGCATCTTGTATCTTTTTAATCCACATGACATTTATTAGTAGCATAGATCTAGTGGATCTAAACCTAGCAAAAAATCATAACATGTACTATAGCTCTTTAATTACTAGAATGCTTGTAGACAATTAATTCAATGTATTACTGTTCAGCCTGTAAAGCAAAGCCAGCACAGAAGATAGCATTAATTTAGTGGCAGAGTGGTAAGTAAGTGAATGGCTAGCTTGTGCAGTGGTGCTAGTCTGCAGGTGACTGTTCAGTGCTGACTGAGAAGAGTTCACCATGTGCTGCCAACAAAGGGATCACACACTTTGGTCCTGTGTGTTGGACTTCATAAATGCAAATGATGGCATAATCAATGCCTAATGAAAGTCCTCTTACCAGACTGTCTTAATAGGATTACTTTCTGGAAGGCAGAACTGGGAAGGATCTCCTAGGTCACATGGTCTGCCTTGTCATTTGCAGATAAGCTCTTTACATTTTATATAATTTTTAATGGAGTAACTCAGTTATATGACATTTCAGATTATTTCATATATTTAAATATATGTTTTAAAACTGTTAGACACTAGGCTCTTTCCCACCCCTTCCATAAAACATAGAAAGACAGAGATAGAAGATCAATAATTACTTGGAACGAGCTTGCCTGGACTTTCACTCTGAGGTGAAGTTTAAACAGATTGTAAATGCACTTTGCTGCCTGTCCTTACTCTGAGCATCATCAGTCTCAAGTGATGACCACGGTTGAGGGTCAGAAGTATTAAGACACTGATTCTGCTGTAGTTCACTTACTACCTCATATAAAAATCTGTATTTTGAGTAGATGTCTGCAAACTCTGGGAGAAATATGCTTGCTAATATTTCATGGAATTAATTTAGCAGTACTTGTAAAATATATGTTAGTGGCTTAAGATCCTAACTTATTTTAGCCCTTGAATGATAACCACTTTGAAGTAGATATCTAAATTAACTCTAGCTTGGTACAAATGATTTCTTCTCCTTTAAGTGACAGATATATAATATTTTGACTCATTTACTTTAAACACAAAGAATGACCTGAACCTTTACATTTTAAAAAACAGTACCTGAAGCACTCAGTGTGCTTTTTTTGTCAGAAAAGATGTTCAAATGTTTTGGAATTAATTACTGTGTCTTTTTATTATCCTGGTAGTAATCATTCCATTTTAGGCTTAGGGTCAAATTCTGTGTTCCTGTTTTAGGTGTGTTGAGGTAAAACTGCTTAGTCTTCTTTCTTAAAAAGTTAACAAAAATTCCTGAAATTTGGATTATGTTAATATTGAAAACTGAATCCTCTCTGAGTGCAGAAACTGGTTTGGGGAGGAGTGGTGGTGTTAACCAACTCACTGGCAGCCACAAACACCTCAGCTCTTACTTCAGCTGTTGCTGTAGTACTAGTTTACTAGTCTGCTTAGCTAAAGATTTTATCAACTTGCTTATAGGTATCCAACTGCAATGTGTTTATCAAACCCAAACTCTTACACAGAAAGCTTGCTTTAGTGTCTTGAAGTATTTCTGATAACCAAAGAATGCATTTATATGAGCAAGTGAGATATTAATCTTCCACTTTATAATCTGGAGACTCTCTTCTCTCAGGTTGCCTGCAAAAGAGGCTTCCAGGACTACTGCTGTAAAAGCCAACACCTAAACAAACTTTCTGCCTTCTTTTTTGACGTCTCTGAATGCTTTTTACTCTCCTTTTTTTTTTTTTCCCCCCCTTTTTAAATTTGTATCAGATTTCACCTTAAAATATGTAATGACTACATTTGGTATTAGAATTGTTAGCTCTTACTCTCTACTAGTAGTTTGCAGCGCATTGAATGTAGGAAGTAGAAGGAGGTAGGACAGTGTGCCAAAACACATTTCTGGGAATCTGACAGTGAGAAGAAGCACTAGAATCAAATGGGTCCCATACAGTCTTTAGCTTCCTTCTCCCAGAGTTTGTTGTCCTTGGTGGGATAGTCACAGAAGATTATCCCACCTCCTGGATCTGGAGTTGTTTGCAAATTTATTTTAAAGATCCCTCAGGCACTTTTCCATAATTTGCAGTTCAGGGACTTGCCTGTGTAGCCAAGTAGTGTCTGCGGCCCCTGGGAAAGAGGAGTGTCTGCTCTAAAGCGTGTTAGAACTCCTGCTGATATTTCTTGACACTGGTGGACCAGAGCCAAAACGTGCTCACTGCCAGTCTCTGGCCTGCCTGCTGCTCAAAACTGGTTTATTGGGGGAGGGAGAGGTCTGTGGAGAGCACACTGCTATGCCCAGGCAATTGAGGGAATGACTTGTTACAAACCATGAGAAGCAATCCAGATCTCTTGCAGACTAAATCACTTCAACAAGAAGATTACATTGCTTCTAGATTCTGCAGGATGTGAGAGCATTTGTTTTGATACACTCAATAAAACATTTCCCCCCATGCCCCAGCAAGGAGACTTCTTGTCTCCCATGTTAAATCTGAAAGGATGTAATACTTCTGACTAAAGAAATATTGACAATTGAAAACTGTCTCCTATTTCAACCAATAACACTGTAATTGACTGGCAAGACAAAAATGTAGTAGGAAGACCATGAGTGTGTCAGATGCTTGATGTATCCATAGTGTAGGACTTTTATTGCAGAAGTCAATTTACACACAGGTTCTCAGTGTAAAGAAAATCAATACTGGAGACTAACAGATTATTTTTACAGGGCTGCTGAAACTGAGGTGAGGAGAGCCATTTAGAGGCCTCATTATATAATGTGCTCTTTCCTTGTGTTCTTTCAAACAATTTGATGGACTAATTAATCCTTGAAATACCCCAAGAGGCAAACCTACTTAATTGCACTGCTGTTCAGCCTAAATTCCCAGAGGCAGAGGACCTAGTGTTGATCCTCTTTGATCAAAATTTTTTTTGGAGTATGTTCCTCATGCCTTTTTCATCTCCATTCTTACAATATAGCAATCAAACTGTCAACTTTGACCTAGTGTGGCTTTGCCCTAGTCACTATTGCATTCTTCCCATATGCAGAATTATGTACAAATTGCAGGGAAGCAGTCAGCTGGACTTCTGTTACTTGGAGATGGAGAGTGACCTGCTCTTGTGAATTAGGCAGAAGTAGGGATATCCTGTGACTGCTGCAGGGAAAATCATTCCACTGGCATAATCCTCAAAGAAGCACCATTTTGAAAGCTTCTGATGGCTGAAGTTCTGTGCCTTTCAAGGTGACTATGTAACAGTGATTTAGTGTATGACACATATTTACTAATACCAAACTGTTTCTGCTTGATTTGAAAGTGGATGATGACAAAAAACATGATGTGTCCTTCCTATCTGCTTTGGAGTGTTTTGCTTAACAGAAGTGACATCCAGGCATAGACTTAGCATGCCCTATTTTTATATCAAGAACACAAGGCATTTTCTTTCGAGACAGCATTTGATTTTTAACAAATGTTTTATTGTTGAGATTGGATCCATGTTATTGGTATGGTTAGGAAGTGCTGAATGCTTCTCTCTTCCTTTGCTCAGTATAGTCTGCCTCGTCTTCATTTAGTAATTTCACATGCTAGTGATTCCTTTAGACTTCTGTAGAGATGCACAGATTACACAACAATTCCTTAACCACCATGTTCTGGATATATTTGGATAAGCTGAAGTTGTTTTGATACTTCAGTTATGAAAAGAGTAAAATACTGGTGTTAGTACTAAAGGCTAAATGAAGTCTGTCTCGATATCAGTTTCTTCTCTATGCTTACTAATGACAATGCAGTCGCAGAGTGCAAGGTACTTTACTTTGTCTGCATAATGAGCAGAGGTGGTTTTTCTTTTTTAATTAACCTTATGACTGAATAGAATTCCTAATGTGCTCTACTATGAATGGCAGCTGGTTTTGGGGAAGCAGATATTTTGGTATCTGAAAGTCTTTTTCCTATAATCGCATAATCTCAACAATGGATTTTTTTTCTGTGTTGTGCTAAACATGTTAGAGAGCTGCAGCCATTGTAGCAGGGGATTGAATTTTATTATCAGTTATGGGCACCATGAGCTGCAGAGTTCTCAAAATTCAGAATCTGGCTGCATTTGCTCTTGTATTTCGTGGGATGCTTGTTTTTCATCATTTAGTATCAATGACATGAATCCCAGAGAACTTGCTGCTCCGCCTTGTGTCTTGCCCACACCTCCACCTGCTGGCTACATTTCTGCTTTTACTGCAGGTGTCTCTAAGGTAGTTTACCCTCTTAGGAGGCATACCACAAGGACACATCATCTGCATTGAGAACTTGAAATTTAAGTGCCTGAGGGGATGTAGTGATTAGAAACTGTTTCCTAGCAAGTGAAAAAGCTGCAGTTGTTGATAGACTCTGAGGAGATGGGCATTTTCCCACCCTTCAGTAAACTACTACTCCACTGACAGCAAGTGGAGTTCAAGTCCTGTGCCAGCAAGTTCTGTGCTGTCTAAACACCATGATTTTGAACAGCAGAGAACAAATACACCTCTCTCCCGTCAAACTTCCTCCTGCCCATCTCTGCAAGAGGCAGTAGAAGGATGTCCAGTGCCTCTGAACCAGTGGGAAATGTTTGGCTATTGGGGCCGGGTAGGAAGAGATTGGATAAGAAAAGAAGAAAATGGAAAGTTGGGTGGACCTGGAGAGGCAGCACTAAGGTAGAGGTGGCATATAGAAAGTGTATAGTAGGCTGCCTGCCTTGTCTCCATGCTTTTCCAGGTTATTTCTTTTACTAGTGTGTACTTCAGATCCAGGTGTGTGGGTATATGTCTCCTTGCCCAACTTCTGCTGCCTTGCTTGTGCCAGTTTGATAAATATAACAATTATTCTTCTAGCTTGCTTTCTTTCTCTGCCCTCTGTCCCCTTCTGTCTTACTCCACTAAAGACTCACAGAAATATTCACAGTAGTGAAAGAGAGAACCTCAGAAATCAGGTGTTGTAGGGACAATGAGATTGACAGTAGTTTGTTATGAGTCAGCTTCCCTTGCTGTAGACATTGCTCTTTGGACAAGTGAGAGTTGGAATTTTGTATTTTAGGAAAACATTTTTGAATAATGTTTAAAGTAGTGCCAGTATTGGAGAGTCCACTGGACATGGATTAGAGGGAGAAGTAATAGATCACTATCAACAACTGCTGGTATTTCTACAATTAGTGAGGATGTCTGTACATTTAACTCTGAAGACATATGGTGTACCAAAATGCTTCTAAAACACTTATCCAGTGTTTTTTGTAACTTGTACATCTGATCTGGACAAGTGTCTTCAGGTACACTTGTTCAGGTGCCCCCTCACTCCAAGCCTAACACCAAGAGGTGACATGGTCTTTATAAATGGCTTTTCCTCAGACTTTTCTGGTATGACAGGCATTTGGTAAGATAGATTGTTTGGGGCCATAAGGGTTTTCTTATGGAAGAGGAACTACCAGGTCTAAATATCAGAGGCCACAGCAAAAATTAAATAATAGACAGTTTTCAGTTGATGTTCTGTACTCTATACCTCTTAAAGGCGTGTTATGAGGCAAATTTTTAATTGAAGTAATTTTCCACTCCCCAAGCCCAGCTAAACACTTATGTAATTTCAGTACTCAACCTATGGTACAAACAGTTAGTGTTAGAAAATTGCAGTCTTTCAACAGTACTGTCAAAATGACCTGTTCACCCTGTAACATTCTGGCATCTGCTGTTATTACAGAATACTACTATTTTCTCATCCTTTTGACTTTTTAACTGTAGAAAAAAAGCAAAATCTGAACTATATTATACAATTATTTCCATAGCACTGAACAGGGGCACTAGGGATGTACTTCTGAAACACTGCAACAGACTGGCTGGCTATGCCTTGAAAAAGCATGTTTCTTCCCTTCTCATTTTCACAGTGGCAGTGTTAAGCATAAAAGCAGTGAAGTTAGAGTATGCCTGCCTCTATTCTTCCACACTGGCTTGTTCTTCATGTTGTATGATTGTTTCTTTTAGCAGTCATCCAGGCTTATGTGGGTTTTGCTTTTGCTTTTTGAATGGTCGGTTAGCAAATCAACATGAAGAAAGTTGCATGAAAACCTTGCCTGGGAATTTCTTGCCCCAGAATATAGAATACATAGACATATATAGACAAGGCAAGAAGAAGGGAAGCCATCTGTGAGTTAGCAAAGACTGACTTGCAGGGTAGCTGTATGCAGAGCAGTTGGCTTTCAGCTCTGCTGCTGTAGATGAGGAGTCTTTGCCTGCTGTAGGCTAAGGAGAAGTGAAAGAATAATAGCAAGCAGAGGGTGTGTGTTATAGGAGGGGAATTAAAATATGAGAATACATATGCTCGTTCAGCATTACTCCTAGTGTTTGAGAGGTTGCAGGAAACAGGACATAGAGTGAAAGCTGGAAGAGAAGGATGCGATCTCTTCTCTCTCCTAATTTACATCTATGCCCTTTTCAAATCTTGTAATGCTCACTGTGGAGCAGCAGTGGTGCTGAAGCTGACTTCTGGTCATACTGTGGTTGCAGAGCAGTGGTACTGCTGATGAGGCTGGCGCGCAGTGAGGGAAGGAAAACCTCGGCACCTTTGAGGAAGGAGGATGATCATAGAATCACAGAATTGTTTAGGTTGGAAAAGATCTTTAAAATCATTAAGGCCAAACATTAACTTAACACTGCCAAATCTGCCACTAAACCATGTCCCTCAGTGCCACATCTACACATCTTTTAAATACCTCCAGGGATGATGATTCAACCACTTCTCTGGGTGGCCTGTTCCAATGATTGACAACCCATTCAGTGAAGAAATTTTTCCTAATATCCAGTCTCGACCTCTCCTAGTGCAACTTGAGGCTGTTTCCTCTTACCTGGTTGCTTTTTACTTGGGTGAAGAGACCAATGCCCACTTGGATACAACCTTCTTTCAGGTAGTTGTACGGAGTTATAAGGTCCCCCCTGAGCCTCCTTTTCTCCAGTCTAAACAAACCCAGCTCCCTCAGTTGCTCCTTATCAAACCTGTGCTCCAGCTTGGTTGCCCTTCTCCGGACTTGCTCCAGCACCAAAATGTCTATTGGATAATAATTTCTTTGCAGCAGTGTAGGCCAGTCTTGACTGCTGCTGTGTTAATGGTACCTTAAAGGAAACTGTCAGCAGGCTAATGGCAACTTGGAAAACAAAAACTTTGATATCCAAAGAGATGAACATTTCCAATCTTAATGATCCATTTAACTGCCAGTATTAAATACATCTCAAGAAACATTATATGCAAGTAAAAAGAAAGAAACCTGTTAATGTAACATTGAGGCTGCATGACGGAGGACAGTCAAGCAACTTGCAAGACTGACTTTTTAAAACTGAGGTTAGTTTTCATTTGACTCTTACAGAATTGTAGTCTTCCTGTTTCCCAGATAAATATTTACACTGCTTTAATTCTGAAGCACAGTCAGTCTGAAGTGCTCAAAGGTTAATGAACAAAGCTCCAGCACTAAGGGCTAGCTAAGTGTTTCCTCCACGTCAGAGATGGAAACTGTCACTTTATGACTGGCCTGATGTAACAGATATACTTCATGCTAAGATTCTACTGTAAGGTTGTTGGAATCATTCATCTATTTAGTCTGTGTTCGATTGTAGGACCACCTTCATTCACTACTTGTAATCCCTGTTTCCTAAATGTGGAGCTCTTCACTCTTTTCAAGCACAAACTTCTTGTGAATTGCAAACTTCTGCAGGATAGCAGTCTTGTAGTGTACAAATTAATTCAGTGTTCAGTTCACATGTTTCTTCTGTCTGCAAGATAACCTCGCATGTAAAACACAGCCAAATGCAGAGCAGGTGCACTAACCTGGGCTCCCAGGGCTCTTGTACTTGTAAGCCGCATGGATCACTGTGTACCTAGGCACTTCAGTCCCACATGCCTGTTGCTAGGAGTTGCTGGTGTCTTATTCCCATAGTTTTGGGGTTTTCTTCCTGCAGTAAACTGAGCTGCTTTTTATTTCCCAGGGAATTGTGGGAACTTGTCTGTTCTTGGAGCATGTTTTGAGGGGGAAGGGAAGTAGATATTGTGGGAAAGCATCAAATAACTGAAATTGCTCTAGGGCTGAAATCAAAGGGCTGTAATCATCAAAAGGTGGGAGAGAACCAACCCACAAGAAAGCAGCAGTGAGGGTTTTGCCTGTAGCTCCAAACAGGCCAGAGTGGCTGGGAGTGTGCAGCGCCAAGTACATGGTGGACTGACTATTTACGTCAGTAGGAGCTCCTTTGGAGCAAAGCACAAGTAAAGGCCAAAGCTGACTTGCTATAAAACAAGATGTTAAAGGAACATCAGAGTAGTTTCCTATGAATAAAAAAAGTTATACAAGATAGGTACCCTTGCCTTGGCTTCTAGGGCAATGTGAAGGTGCTTTGGTGCAAAACTTTAGCCCTGTGCTCAAAAAACTGTTACCACCTAAGCCAAATTGCCAGGTTGAAAGTACACATAACATAAGCAACCAAGCTGCACTTACTAAGGGATAGGTAATTTTTAACTGCAGCTTGTTTCTCTGTGTATCTGGAATCTTTGTAGATTGGAAGCTCAACCAGCTGTTACTTCTGCTTTGGCTCTATCTGAAGTAATTCCCTATTTGAGTGAATACATGGATTTTCAGTGATAAAAAACAGTTCGTTTTTCTCTGTGTGTACTTTTTGTTTGTTAAGAACAACACCATGAAGGAACTTAAAAATTAACCTGCTTTCCTTAGTGTATTTGTATAAATAGTTGTCCTGATCTACATCAGAAACCACAGTAGGAAATTAATTCTGGTTTGCGTTGAAACAAGGTGAAACTGATGTCTTGATTTTTCTAATTAAGTACATAACTGTTTAATCCTTTTGGGTTGGAAATTGGTGTTGCACATTTGTGTATTTTGGTTTTGAATATTTTTGTGTTACAAAGTATCTTATGACTTGGCTTGTCTTTATTCAGTAGTAGATGCCAAAGGCATTATAGGACGCATCTTCAGCATTTTTAAAGTGGAATAAACACAGAAGTACTCTTGGCACAGCTTATCTCCTGCTTGCAGCTGTAGGTAGTGGGGATTTTAAACAAAGGAATATCGCCTGTGTTTGATTTTAGTGAGTGGCAGTGGATTCTGCTACCTTCTTTTAACTCTCTATTCTACAGGCCAGTTATGAAGCTTACGTTAGACTCTTTCCTGGTCATAAAATGCTACCTGGATGCCTATATTCTGCTGTGCTGAAATGACCAGGCAATGGCTGCCCCACCTCTTCCATATTCAGTGGATTTTTTTTTTCTTGCAAACTCTTGTTATGGAAGGTAGCACTGCTTATTATGAATGTAGGTTTTATTAGCGTCCCGACTTGTGTGCTTAGCACCATGTGTGCAGTACTGAACCATTTGTGCTTTATCTAAGCTACCTGCCTGTGGGAGGAATATGAGTATGGTGTCCTTCACACGTGTCTTCTATGAGCTGTGAACACGTGTTTGAGGGGGTTGCTCCATCTTGTCTCTTCCAAACCATCTGGGTTTGCAGAAGGATTGAAAGCAGCTATTTGGTATCTTTGGGAAATAATGAGAAAGTGGGGTTCTCAAACAATATCCAAATGTAGCTTTAGAAAAACCTCAACATTTTTCTCTTCTTTATTTTCAGAAAACAGTTCTCCCTCCCACAGTTCTTTATGTTGTCATTGAATCAATAGAGAGAGACCCCTTAAATGGCCCAAGCTTTCTAAGTCCTCCATCAGAGGAGAGAGTCAAACATTTCTTAGGCTGTTGCTTTGGCAGTGAAGTTCAGTAAACAGGGGCATGCAGGGGTGGAAAGTATGTTTGCTCCACTTTCTGAAGGAATTTCTAATGTTTAAACATGTGCTCATTCTGGAGACATACTGAAAGTGGTGAGGTGAACTTTAAAATCTGCTTGCATTGGCCATTCGAGTGATTAAGAAGACTAGCACCTGGTGAGGGTCAGTGGGAAGGAGCTGATGATACCACCTTGTGCTGACTGGAAGGACTGTGTGTCAGCCAGTGCCTCTTCTGAGCTAGGCTGGGAATGGTTTCACTCGGTTTGCTGAAGCAAAGCTTGCCTTTGGAGGTTGCATATATGTGCAGCTCAGCTCTACTTGGAGAAAAACTATCTATCCAGGAGCTTGGATTCAGGCCAATTACTGCATGAGAAAATTCTCATGCTGCTCCAATATTTTGGCATGCTCACTCAGCTTGGCCAGCTCCTGGAAAAGCATTAGTGCTTCTTTAGCATTTGAGTGTCAGACTACTCATCCAAACTTTTAATTTGAAACTGGGTATTCTGTTATTAGCTGGAGCCTGAAGTGATTTTCAGAATCCACCTGTCATTTTGATTATGCTTATTCTTTATTTGTTTTGTTTCCTTGTTCATTGATAAGAGAAAATATTAAAGAAATGTGCATCCCTTGCAGCTTGTGCCTAATGTGGTATGCTAACGTGTTTTAGAATGCCTAAAAAGAGTTGTGAAGAAATCTGGTAATGTAGGTTGGACAAAGAGTGGTTGCATGCAATCATTACAATGTGTGGAGAGTCTTCTAAAGCTCAGGCTTTTGATGGGGGGGGGGGAAGGGTTTGGTGCTACTTGAGCACTAATTTACCACTACCATTTTTAAAAGGGTCCTCTTCTACTGCAGAAAGTGTTCTGAATTGGTGCTGCAACGTACTTAAAAGCTGAGCAGGAGGACATTATTATTACAGGCATAAACACATTTTCCAAGCTCAGGACAGCTTGCTGAACTCATTCAAATACAAATCCAGAAAGCAGCTTCTCTGGCCAATAGTGGTTTGGACTGTAACTAGATCAGAGTTGGCTGTGTTTTTAAAGGCATTAAGTGTATTTGTTTTCATTATTAAGCTAAAATGACAAGCTAAAAGTGTTTGGTGGAAAATTTGTCTGTATCTTCTGCCACACTAACTCTTCTAACTCTAGCTTGAATTTGGCTAGATAGATAATGATATCATATCTTGATGATAATTGTAGAATTTAGCTGCCTATTTTCATGAAACTTACAGCTCCCTGAGTATCTTCACTGAAGGGAAGAACTTTCTTCTTTATTAGATGGTACAGAATCCACACAGATACGTTGTTATAGCTTGCTATATATTCTTAAAAAGGAAAGGGCTTTATTTGGGCACCTGAGTATCAAGACAATGAATGACAGGAAACCCACACTTCCTGAGCTCTGGTGCTCCCTAACCTATGTCATCGTTTCTGCTATGTGTAAGAACAGACACGAGGAATGCAACCACAAATGTGATACATAGCCCTCTTTTGAGTAGCTCCTGGGTTGATCTCTGACAGACCAGGCATAAATCTGCTGCTCATAGCAGATCCTAGAGCCATCTATTTATATTTTTGTTTTAGTTTATGGGTGTTGGTATTCACTTATTAAAGAAAATTATCTGTTAGCAACAAGTCAGCCTCTGATATGAGCAATTTTCAAGCTGCTAATCATCCCCTGAATCTTCGTTGATGTGCCATTTCATTGGCAAAGGCAGTCTTTGCTCTTTTGTGTGCCACAGTGTAAAACAGGAAACCACAAACAAAAGAACAAAATGACCCACCTCAAAATAGACTCCCTACCCCTCAAAATTTCAGTGATCCTGTATGATACCCTGGGAGCTAGGTGGTCACTTGTTTCATCTACAAGAAGTCTTGTGAAAGTCAGCTGTTTCAGGATGCACTGGATATGGTTTGTGCTGAAAACTACTTTGACAACTGAAATCTTTTAATGTGGAAAACAACAGAAACATGAGACAGGAGCAGCATGGTGCTTCCTCTCTTATAATTTTTCTTTCTTTCTTTCTTTTTTCTTTTCCCAGGGAAGGGAAAGGGAGTGCCTGACTTTGATCTTGTTCCCTTCCTTCCACCTGCTTCTGCCTGTGTGTTCATGCAGTTTCATGTCTGAAGACTTGATTATCATCTCTGGTGTTCCTGAAATATTTCCCACTTGAGAAAATCTGTAGGAGGAAATAGAAAAGGCTTGTGAGAATCTGGAAGAGCAAAGATTATACGAGTCTTTCTCATTACCATGTTTGTGTCCAGGCACATTTCTGTAAGGGCTTCAAATCTTAAGACTTTGTATATTTTTAGGAGAAGTAGCCAGTTAAGAATAACTTGATTGTTTAACACTCTGTTATACTTTGAATTCAAAGTTCCTTTCACCTGGATATTCTGTATTAAACATACAACTGGTACTTAAAAAATGCACGGGAGTTCTGCATCCCTTTTGATGGCATCACTTCTGCAACCATGACTGTGAGCTCAGACTCAATGGGGTCTTGGTTTGCAGAAAGGGAGTGATTACTTATGGCTATCATTTTTGTCCCTAGAACAGAAATAGGCTGCTGCAGGTATTTGGCTTATATGCAGGAGTTTTGTAGGCGTGGATCATGTGAGAAGGAGGTACACTGAAAGACTTTATTTTGGGTTTTTTTGGAGTTAGTACCTTTGCTGTGCCCTATGGGGTAATGATGCTAAATTTCTTATACATACTTCACTGCCACCAAAAGGCTCTGGGTTTCAGCATATATGCTAAGTACAATGTCACTGAGAACGCTGCTGTCCTTTACATCTGTCATTTTAAGTGGCAGTGTTAAACTGGTTGACATTTTCTTCTCCTGCATTTCCAATCCTATTTTTTATTTCAAATGTGGAGTAATGTGAGAAGAATGCAAAATAGTGTAGCTAATTGGCTAAGGTGTGCTAATGAGAAAAAACTGAACTATGTTTAAGAACTGAAGCGAAAATTATGCTCAGACTGTATTACTTCCTTTTCCTGGTGTCTGGAAGTAGAAAATAATTTTCTACAGAAAAGACTATGGCACTGTATTGAGTAAATTAATTAAAAGCTGCCAAAGTTAAATGTTCGACTTGAAGAAGGTTAGGGTTGGGGTTTTTTCCCTTTGTTGTTTGTTTGGGGTTTTTTTGTTGTTTTGTTTTGTTTTTTTGTTTTTTATTTTACTTTACTTGGGTGTTGGTTGATTGTTGGTTTTTTGTTTTGTGGGGGGGCCCCCCCCCCCCCCCCCGCCGAAATTAACATTTGTTGCATGGTCAAGGTAGCCAGCTAGTAGTGCCTGTCTCTAGTACTTCTGGTGTGTTTCATTTGATCTAGTAGTAAAATAATTAGTCTTAAAAAACAGTGTAACAGATGGAAAAATTAAATTCCATTAATTGTGATTTGTAACACGTGTCTTTTGGTGTACCATTGTGAGCAACACAATCAGCCAAACTTGAAGACAGTCTGTCCTTTGTCTCGTGTCCTGACACAACCTTTATCATGATACACTGCTGAATTTTGTCATGATCTGAAGAAGGGCATTGTCTCCTGCTTTCTTGTACTAAGATAGTATTGTATGTTGCCTTCAGGATCAAAAATAGCAGCAGTAAACTTCAGCTACTCCTGTAACAGAAGGATGTAGGTCTTCCATATAGTTATATCAGAGATACCATTAGTTAGATTCATCTGCCATGAGACAGGCCCTTATGCTACAATGGCTTGATGCTCCGTTAGCAGTCTCCTGTTGTTTACTGTGGATGGATGGTTGCTCAGTCTTAGAATCATAAATGATTTGGGTTGAGAAAGACCTTAAAGATCATCTAGATCCAACTCCCCTGCCATGGGCAGGGACACCTTCCACTAGACCAGGTTGCTCAAAGCCCCATTTAACATGATCTTGAACACTTCCAGGAATGGGGCATAACACTTCCAGGAATGGGTGTGACACCATTTCTCTGGTAGGAACAGAAAATCAGGTGAGAGAAATCCCAATGTGTGAGTCCTGGGCCTTGGTTTAAAAAAAAAAAAAAAATTAAAAAAAAAAGAGTTGTTTTTGTAGCTTTGCTTTAAAGTGTTGCCCAACACAAATGATTTTGATCAGATGAAGGTCTCATTCTGGAAGACATCTGCTCTGTTTATATATTGCAAGTCTTCATGTGTGTGAATTTTAGTTGTCATGGGATCAAGGTATTTGATCAGTGTATTTGATAGCAGGGAAGATGACAACAGGAAAAGGCTAACTTCCAAGTATTTCCAAGATACAAGATAGTGCAAGGAAAGTGAGACTTACAGGACTGAGTAGCTGAAGCGTGAATCCAGATAAATTCTTTGAAGGGTTCCTTGAGAGTCTGCCAGAGGCTAGAAACTAGCCAGTGTTGTCCAGAAGGAGGAAACACAGGATCACCTGATGGCTTGCTCAAGGCATTCTGGCTCCTTGTTGTAAATATATTACATTGGCTGAGTTCAAGATCTAGAAATGTTGAGCCCATATTATACAAATCATGAGATAATTTAGAAAAACAAAGTTGGTCCGTCCCTTGACTTCTTAACTGCTCTTGCCAGCAGCATCTATATGATGCCAGCACACTTATTAACGTGGCATTGGCAAGACCAAGCCACTGTTATTAGAGTACTACTGTAACAGGCACTTAGTTGCAAACACAAATGAGATATACTACTGCCTGAAAAATATGATGTTGAGGTGTCTATTGATGGTGCAATGCACCCAAGTGAGATGATGTTCGATCTATCCAAAAGCTGTTTGTAGTCCAAAAATCTCATCTGAGTTGTCTGGCCCTCAAAGTAGCACACTGAAGACAAGGGCCATTTTGGACCCTGAAAAGAATCTGGGTGGCAGAAGACTGAACTAATATTTTGCTGTGAACACAAAGGTGGTTTTCTAGAAACACACTTTAAAAACCTGCCTTTTGTGAACTTGCAGAGTCCAGGCATCAGCTCACTGGACATCATTTCAGAACTGTGTAGTAAAGTTCCCAGTTTGTCTGTTAAGTAAAAAACTGCATTTTAACTTTGAACTGCAGCATTTTTTTTATGCTCTTTCATGTGTTTTGTTGCTTGAAAGACACATTTAAGCTTTTAACCTCTCCTCATGGGGATTTACAGAGAACTGGGCTCAAAACTTTTTAATTGTAAGCAACTTTTAGCTACTTTAGCTAGATATAGTGCTAGAGCAGAAGGCACCTGTTGGTTTTAGCTATCATATGGCCAGGGAGCAGTATACATAGGCATCGCTGTGTTCCTTACAGCTGTGTAAGCAAAGCGCGATGGCATTTTGTAAAAATGTTAAAACACTTGTTTCTGGAGAAGCCTTAGAACAAAGCCCCTACATCATCATCTAGGCAAAGAGGTTACTGTAGCATGGAGAGGCAGATTTTTGCGGAACAGAACAAGGTGTAGCTGTACATCCTACAGAAACCTTCTCCTCTAATATGGCAAAGCTTGTGCTCTTTGCTGAACCAGACTTCAATTCTGCTTGGTTATTTGTTCAGAGTGTCTCTCTTTGTTGTGAGGATCAAAGTACTATCTGGAGGTACATGTGAGGTGAAGTGTCTGAGATTGTTTCAGAGTTCATGTGACAGCAACATTTTTAGTGGAGAGCAGAATGTATTTTGAAATTTGACTTGTTAACAGTTCCTTTTAATAAGACTTATGGTGAGCTGGTTTCCCTGTTTGGAATTCAAAGGCCACGGAGTTAATATTCAATTTCAATCCCAGGTCTTCTGATTTCCTTGCTGCACATCTTTTTATTATTATTTTTAAGATGCAAACCAGTTGATTTGACAAGTCAGTGGTTTCTTGGTGTAGTACAGATGATACTGACTATTTTCACATTTTTGCACCTTTTAATGAACTTGAGCATCTCTTAGCATGCTGCCTGGCATGCTCTGGACTTCAGGATTGGAGCCTTGGGAAAGTCATTAGTTTAACCTTGATTCTTTTGATGCCATCTTTTCTTGGAGGTGAAACTGAGCTGAGGTTGCTGAGATTTAGCTTATAAATTTTGGAACTAGCAGAGAGCTGTTTTGTGTCTCTTAATAATAGCTGGCCCTGACAGTTTAACAGAGCTTATTGACCATCTGCTTTGTCTAGTTTGCCACATGGCAGAGTAACAACTAAGCCAACATACTGGCTGCACAGTGTATTAATTAAACGACTTGCTTGTGAACACTATCAAGGTACTAAATTGATTGATGTTGTGCATTTAACTTGAAGAGTTTTGTCCTTTCTCTTGCTGTACTTGCTGGGTATTGAGCTGAAGAACATAAGAGTGGTGGTGAGAAAGGAGCTGTTTTGACTGTACGTTGGTGTCCCTATTTGTTTCCTTGCCCTCTGTCTTCTGTTAACCCACTCTCAACAGATGGGAATCAGGGTATATTACAGTCTTATTCCCCTGCTGCTACTTCTGACTGCTGTTCTTTGTCTCTCACAAAGCTGGCAGAAGCAACAGCTGTTTAATAATTTCTGTTTTAAGGAAGAAGTATAGCAATGGGGCAGGGGGAGAGACTAAAAAAAATAGCCATATTGCTTGCATAAGACTAGAGAGAAATGTCATTCTTGTCTCTTTTTTGAGAGGCAATATCTCTTCTGAGAACAGATTTCATGTTTGTCAGTATTTGTGTTCCTGGAAATACAATGCATCTTTCTCCAAGGTGAGAGCAGAAGTTGAGAGCTTTAAGCAAATATCACTGGTTATGTCTGCATATCTGTAGCTGGAGAAACCTGACTGTGGGCTGCTTGTTAGTGTGACTAATTCTGCTCAAAGGCACAGCCCCTTGGGAAAGCAGTTTTTAAATTCAGACGGTGCTGGTGGCAGAGACATATAACATGCTCTCTGAAAGGGATGTGGCAAGACTTTGGCAATATCCAACAGTGTCTGCTTGATCAAGGGACATGCTGTAGGTAGCATCTCTGCATGTGGAAGCTGAATCCTGTTGAGCTTGTTATAATGAACAGATGGCTTGTTAATATGCTCTGCTGGGCTATGGCAAGCCATGCTTGTTCAAGGCTTTGCTACCTATACTTTCACTGCAGAAATTTGTGTATGTTCTCTTTCTTCTGGTAATTTTCTGTAACAACAGGTAACTGTTCATGCATGTGTGGATGTAGGTGCATATTTATGGTTCATTAAAATAGTCCTGAAAGAGTAGTGTATATATATGTGTGTGTGCACTGCGTATATAGTATGCTGTTGGGTGGTGTAACATGAAATAGTATTGCAATTCAGCATAACATCGGTCTGAATGAAACTACTGTTTGGATGTATTTTTAATATACCTAAGCTGCTGGAAATGCTTTGCACAGTATGGAAACAGCTTCAGGAGAAAACTGAAAGACTGCTGTACTCATTTGAGTTCTGCCTGAAAAACTGTGTCTCATTGGCTTCAGACAAGGTCACTGATAACATACCCTTGTTTTGGGCCTCTGGAAACTCAATGTTAACCAGAAGCATCACTCTGATTGTGTTCTAGACTTCCAGGAGTTGCAAAGGATCTCTGATTTACATCAAAGTGCTTCGGATCCCAGATAGTCTTGGTGTGTACACTGTCCTACAGAACCAGGAAACTATTTAAGAAAGGAGATCTTGAGTATGCATGCCAGTTGTCTCCTTTGTGAGTATCTCTGGTATTCCAGATAATTGAAGGTGGCGCCTTCCGGCATTTAAAGGATACTTGACAAAATTACACTCTCCTTAAAATCTTTTTTCCTCCTGTGTTAATTAACAGAGTTAAGAACAGTATATCACTTTTTGGTCTATCACTTGAAAATGTGAGGATTATGGCCCTTCTTCTAGGGCTCCAACCCTGGTAATGAAGGGCTAGGCTTGATACAGCTTTAAAAGAGTACTCGTTTCCTGGATTTGTAGTTCAGTCTAGGAAATAGTTAAAGCAGTTGTTTTCTTTAGCATGTACATGGGAGTTGGACTGCTAAGGAGAGCAGGGGGACAAAAAGTTGTTCATCCCTTCAGTTCAGCCCAATTGCAATTTCTCTGCTCTTGCTATTGCCAGTCTGTAAGTTCATCCCATTTAAGGGCATTCATCAGTCCTGAGCTTGCTCTGTTTGCCTGCATCATCTTTCTGCTACAGTGATTTGTGAGGGCTAGCAGCTGTTGCATGAGCATCTGGAATTTTTATGGTTGTGCTGGAAAATATTGCCTGTTCGTGGATCTGAGGAGCAGAGGGACATCTCAGTGCTTTGGCCCCATACTGTTTGGAGTTTGCTAATGCTGTCATGATCATGTAGCTCACCACAAGTTTTCGTTATCCAACGTGGAAAGGTCTGCCACATGTTTGCTGCTGGCATGATAGTTTGTTGTGGAAGATGATAGTTTCTTTAGCATTTAAAAAGTAAAACTTTAAGTAAATTAGAAGCTTCAGGAATTACTTCAGTTTTTTACTTTTACCAAACCAAAACAACAAGTATCTTGCCTTACATTATACTTTACTTCTGTATGCCTTAAATTACTTTTCAGGCTATGGTTATGAAACCACAAAGCTTTTTTTTCCTTAAAAAAAAAAAAAAATATATATATATATGTCCATATAATCCATAACTTATTTCTTTTGGAATGCCACTGGGAAGAAAAACACTTTTTTTCTTCCACCTGTGGCCATTTACAACAATGCATATGATTAGAGATTGCTGACAAGTCCTGACTTTGCACCTTTGTGTCTCTGTGAAAAATGAAGGAAAATATTTTCACATATATTTGACATCTGCTTAAGAAAGATAAATATTGAAGTTGAAGCAGGAGAAGGAGAACAAATTTTAGGCTGACCACAACAAAGTGAGAATTTGGTTGACAAAGTGCACTGTTGAGGGGCTGAGGGAACTGAAATGGAAGTTCCTGATGCTGAAGGCTACCTTGGAAGGCAGTTAGGCTGGTGTCTGTTTTTAAAACAGTTGTTGCAGATCATCTGCAGGCTCTGCCAAGTGATGGCTGCTCAGTTTGCATTTTCAAGATGGCAACACAATTTATAAGGTTTGCTGGCTAATCAGAGTGCAATTCTTTGGCAGTAAGCAAAGGTTAGCTTCTCTTGGGATAGGTAAATGTGCCCATAGGGGCATATTGGAATAGGTAGCAGAATGCAGGAGGAGCTGGGAGTCAGAAAGGTTTGCTGGGAGCTTTTCTTTCAGTTGTGCTTTGGGCTTCTTTGCAATGAATTCTTCTCTTGCATTTGTGCTCTAGTGGCAAGGATGTGCTTTAGATGTGGAAATAGAGTGTCTCCTTACAACCAGTTTTTTGGAAACTCTCAGGAAAGTGTGAATGTGTTTACTTGAAATTAAATGAATGTGAGGGCGTTTTTGACACACTTTTGGGAACTTTTAAATGGAGATATGCAAAATGCTAGCTAAAACCTAAATTCCTTTCAAATATGCTACACTTGGATATAATGAAAGAATTCTGGAAAAAAATGGGTGGGCTAAAACTTACTGACAATTAGATACTAACTAAAACGGGATGAAATGATGTGACACTGAGCCCATGATTATGTGTCAGGTAGTGAAATGGTGCTTTTGCAAGTGTGAAAAAAGGGTGATGCTGCATGACAGAAATTTCAGTTGACAAACCAGCTGGGAAGACAACACTTCAATGCAAGAAAGAGATCTGAATGCTTCCATTGAAAATCCCTATTTTGAAAGGAATTAATATATCCGTAAAAATGGCAGACAATGTAGTCTGAACTTCTATGTTCAGCTTTCACCTCCCAGCACTTACTTGTTTACTCTATCTTCCAACCATACAAATTTTTCAGATGAGACACGTATTAAATTGTGAAGTGTTAACAAAATGGAGCTTTCTTTGTACGTTTCCTAATGGATTGGTCTGTTCTGTGAGTAGAGAAGAGTTGGGGAAAGGTGCCTTTTTCTAACTTAGCAGCTGTGCCTGCATTGGCATCATGATGACTCTTCCTTGGAGACTAGTCAAGAATTTCCCAGCCAGGAGAGGAAACACGGAGAGGTATTTTGCCTGTTCAAGAGTAGTGGCCATGTTTCTGTTGTAATGGGCAGTTGCCTCAATGTCATAGTGAAAACCATCTGATTTTTTAAGGGCTGTCACAATTTTTCTGAAGTTATCAAATACCCACATGGTAAGATAAGAGTAAATAGCAAGTTGTATCTGACTCTCAGCTTGCATTTCCCAGCTAAACCAATGGAAGTATTTAAATGAATGATAGGGCCATGAACCAAGCAAGGCCTGCCAAACTGTGTTTTTTTGGCCAGCTTGGGATTCCTAGAAGCTGTTCTGTTCCAAGTCAGAGCCTATTTTGGTTTCTCGCTGTTGGGTGCTTTACAGCAGGAGTTTTGAGCAAGTGCTTCCTAAACAGCTGCTCATACAAGAACTACTGTGTATGGGCAGACCAGAGTCGGCACTGCAAGTGTGTGACCCCTGACTAGTGTTTCAGTCACCCATTCAAGCAACAGCTAAATACCAAACTAAAAATAGCAAGTCCAGGCCTAGGACAAGTATTTTCAGTCACCTACATAATAGGCTCTTTTGAAAACTTGTTAAAATGCAGGATACTAAGAAATTTATTTGATTTAAAAAACCCTAAGTAGTGTGTGTATGCATTTGTTTTACTTTTACAAAATTCCATTTAGTAACTAATTAGAGGAAAAGTTATTCCTGTTGTTTCTTTGCAAATTACTTCCCTAGCTTTCATATAATAACAATAATTATGAATAAATTAAAAACTCCCAAACAAATGGAGAGGATAGAATTCTTGAACAGTAGTGGGGAAAAGTAAAAGGATCTGTTATTTATCTTTACTGGCCAAGGCACCTTCATAAGCCTCCAGTGCTGTTTATGGTGTTGCAGGCTGCATCCAACTCTGCAAGAGTTACCTCCCTGCTGCTGATGGAAGAACGCAGCCAGTGAAATGTGGCAGACAGCCCAGGCATCTAAGTAAAAAGGCATGGTCTTCTGAAAGAGCACAGAAAGCCTTCCTCCCAGCCAAGAAAATTTGATGGGTGTGTTGGTGACCGACAATAGGCAGTGTGTCTGCTAGGCAAGCCCAGCCTCAACTGAGTTGACAGAGTTTGAAGTGCAATAAAACTCAGTTTAGCTCTCCTAACACTTTATTCTTTCAATAGCAGCTTTGTGGACCTGCTAGCAAGTAGGATGGACAACTGTGGAAGAAGAGAAACCAAGGTTTCTTCTTCTGCAGAGACACTTGTAGAGTATTTGAATGAGGTCACCTTGACATTGTAATATGGTCTATAAAGGCAACTCTGACAGTAGTGGTCACATTGATGCTGGAATAGATAGTGAATTTTAATGGCTAGTTAGCCATACTGATTAAAGAGAGCCCTGACTTGCATTTGAAAATTTCATTGCCATCATTCCTGGGTGTAGGTAGGCCAGATCTACATTGAAACACTTTGTGGAAATGAAGATGCTTCATCTATTACAAGTTACAAACATTATAAAACTCTAGCTTCAAGCTGATATTTCAATGATTTTTCGACTACTTGCTCTTTCGTTATTTGCTATGCAGTACCATTTTTCATTCAAACCTTTGTGTTGGCATAACTGTGTGACACTAAGGCAGTTTAGATGTGATGTGCAGCATCTGTCTGTGGTGTAGCAGGTGAGTGGTCCAGGTTTTCCATTGCTCAATTCAGAGAACTTGTAGTTGCATGGTCTCTACAGACTGAGTTGTCCCTGTTTCCCTTTCACTGAGTAACTTCAGTAAGTGGTTTGACAGTACTTGTACCTGTCTCAGTGTATTTCAACTTAAACTTCCCTTTCCCATCTTTCAGCTGAATTTTGACACAGTTGGCTATCTTATTTTTCCCCCACCCCTTATACAACGTAAAATGTCATGCTAACCATTGTTGTGATGTAGGAGCTAACAGCTGACTTAGATTTAGTGCCTGTAGCTGTAAGGAGTTTCTCAAGGGGAAATCATGGCGTGTTGCCATTGTCTTTCTGCCCTCTAGCCTTTTAACTGAAGGAAAGACAGAACTGCAGTGGCATCTGCAAAGACAGCAGCTGTCTCTGTGTTGAATGTTGGGGCAGGCAAGCTTGTGTTCTGAGGCAGGGTGAAGATATTCTGCAAACCTGGATGGGGGGAGACCTGTGCTGTGCATGTCTTTTCCCTGTCCTCTGTCACAAAGGCTTGCCCATAAAGGAAGCTTTCACAGGAATTGCATTGAGGAATGATATTCTTCCTTCTGCCCCAAACCCTAATCCCTCCTTGCTGATAGAGGAACTCCACATGAAATAACAATACAACAGAGTTGTGCCTTTTTGTATCACCAATGTACCAGGATTGTGCTGTTGCCATTTTTGTGTGCTTGTGTGCTATTTTACAATAAAAACTTTGGGGTGCATTTGCTGCTTTAGAAGGGCTGACTCTTTGAATGGAACTTGGAATTGGAATAGCATCTGTCTACTTCATCTGCTCTACTGTCAATTGAGAACCAAGAGAAGAGACTGATCTGTGGCAGTGCCAGCTTGAAACAAACAACAATGGTTTACAGTGACTGAGGGAAGAGAAAGAGCCAACTTGAGTAATGAGATGGAAGAACTTGGCTTGAGTGGGTGCTCATCCCCTACTTATTAAAAATATCAGTTGTTGTTATTTGCTTTAATGAGTTTCGTAGCTAGAATTTTAAGTGTTTTGTGTATACAGCCATTGCCCTGTTGGTGTATTTTTCATTTACACTTGAATTCTGAAGCTGTACCTAACTCCTGGTACACATGAACATTAAGATTCCCTTATACTTAAATGATTCCCAGAAGTTTTTAAATTTGTTTTGTGTCATGTCTTTTCTTTGTAATCATTTCTAAGTAAGGAAGTTGGAGTTGTCCTTGGCTATTAAGTAACACTAACATACTGGAGTAGTGCCCCTGTTTGCCTGGGATGATATCCTTATACAGGGGTTGTCCTGCTTGACATCATTCTGTTCTGAATTCCTTCGCAACACCCAAAACCAAATCCCCCAAACCTGTGACCTTCACGACTTATGCTTTCTAGGCAACTTGCAAGAGTACTTATTGACAAGCTCTATTTTCAGGTAATATAACTCAAAGACTGAGCATCTTCCTGTTGTTTGACTGTATCAGATCTCTAAACCTGTCATTATGGAGACTTATTAAATCAAAACTTTTTGTCCCCTTTTTGCCTATAAGGGACATGCTGCTCAAACTGATCTGCTACATGTATGACCAGAACAGATAATGGAGATGGTGATAGATATGCAGGAGGCCAAGAACTCCTAACCATGCTGTTTCAGGGAAGGTTGGCTAGGTTGCATGTAATCTCATGCTTTTTTCTCATAGTGTGTCTCTGGCTGGGAGCAACACAAACCTAAGTTGCCTACTGATGTGGATTTTGGGATGCTGCTAGGCTACAGTATAGACCTTGGAGCCTGAGAGTTCTCCCTGTTCCTGGGGTTCAGACATGAATCTCCAACAGATCTCCGTATTGAGATTTCCTTGTATTTGATGTGCACTTCCTAATATAAGCATCAGGCTTTTTGCCCACTTACCAAAATAGGGTGAATTGGCAGATGCAGACAGGCTTTAGCTATTTCTTCTCTGAGCCAGGTGGATGTGGGTAAGCTTTGGTCTGGAAATTTAATTTGTGTTAATAAACTATGACACTTGAATGCACGTGCTCTGCCAACAGGGTTTATTCTCTTTGTCTGAAAGCTGCCCTAATGCAGCTGTGTTTTCTGGACCATGCAGTTGGTGCACACTGGCTGAGCAAGCTGCAGTCCAGCTGTGCCTGCCTGTGTAGACACTATCATAGTGTGTGTATCTGTCCATCTTTCTCACCTTTTCTGCAGCTTTGTTCCATCCTCTTCATTGCTAGACTTTCATGATTCCTAGGTAAGGTTCTTCTCTGCTTCATAGCAAGGTCTGTAGTCCTCCATGCAGAGCCCCATAAACATTGTTCTTGACATTACTCTTGATTTAACAACTGGATAACACACTTTAAAAATGTTAAACTTGTCCAAATTGAAATAATCTGAGTTGAGGAGGTTCTCAATATGTGCCTGCCTCATAGAAAATATCTTGGAAAGGTTTTTAGGGAAGACTTCAATTATTTCTGATGTTGAGACTAAAATCAGGAGGGGGAAAAAAATAAAAAATATGTTTTCCACATTGCTTGAGGACTTTGAACAGCTGAGTTGAAACTCTAGTATGTCCAATCTTGGAAATTTAGGAAGGACCAGACTTGTTGTGTGTTGGAGTTGTCTGTGACCAGTTTATGACAGTGTTCTCAGTTTAATCAAGCACCTCTCCTCCTCTTTGACTTGTGCTTATCGTGTGCCCAAACTTGTTAAAGTTTGGCAATAAGCTCAGGGATTGTCATATGTGAACGAACTTGCTCTGTAGGGAGCTAGAAGAGGCTGGGCTCTTGCAGTTCATCTTGGCAGAGAGCCCTTGTCACAGTGCCTGCGAGCTGAGTTGCTCCTTTTTCTGCTTGCAGCGGTTGTTTCTCTGACCTTCAGTTGCATGGAAAAGATACATTGGATGGATGTAGAAGCAATACCCCAAAAGGTAGGAGCAGAGGTGGTAGGATTTTGCAGGAACCAAGCTGTGAGAGCAAAAGCTGAGGGCTACATTTTTAAGAACAGGAGCAGAGGGCTCTGTGTACTTGAGGACAAAAGTTAGACTGTTCTCCAGACTCCAGAACTGCACCTAGGTCTCAGAAGACCTTTCCATGCTTTACCAGCAACTTCACGAGCCCTTGTTGTGTTTGCAAAGTGTTACCTCACTCTAGTGGTGTGAATGCAAGGGTATGGACTGCCAGCCCTGGGAGTGAGCATAGGTCAGACCTAGGCCATATAGATAAAACACTATCTCCTTGAATTTTATCCAGCCGTTCATACCATGTTATGGAGATGTGAGATACCGGGCAGCTTGTCATTCTGTTGACAGGTGTCCACTCAGTGTCTGTCCTTGTCTGTGTATCCAACTCAATCCATATGATGTCAGGCTTGAAGACAGGCTCAACACAGGAAAACGTTTCTGTTAAATAGCCACACTGCCACAGATAAATTCAGAAACAGTTGGATCATTTACCAGATTTATCCACTCATTTTGAGTCACTTTGCCTTGATTGTGTTTGCACTTTACTTTCCTCCATCACTCCTGTTCTTTGAATAAGACTTGCTGTTGGTGGAAGAGGCTGCTGCTCTGGTTAGAACAGACTAGGTACAGAACGGGATTTTCTAACTCTTAGTTAGAGCCAAGACTGGATGGCATGGCTCAGGAGTGTGGGGCCTCACACTCTGTGTTACCTTTGAGATTTCGCATTCAGTGACTGGTTGCTAATGAGATAAGTGCCTGATGGGGGTGAAAATAATATGTAACGGCTTGCTAAAGATTGTATCATACGGGGAAGCAGCATCCTAAATGTGTTCACTGATTATCAGCTGTACAAACTAATATTCACTGTTGCATGAACCACTTCAGCTGGACCAACAAAAATGGGGGATGATTTTTATTTTTTCCATGTCTAACATTAGATTACCATGTCTGGTATGGCATTACTGCTGTCAATATTTTAGGATTGGAGAAAACATGCTGTCATTTAATAATTGGGTTGTACCACTGACGATTCTTGTTCCTACTGCAAGTTTCACAAACCCTGGCACTTTTGAGTCTTTTCTTGCTGTCTTCAATATCCTTCCCCCTGTCACTACAGCTGTTGTGGAGCAGCCAGGCTCCTGACCTAAGGGCACGTTTTTTTATGCCTAACATAAAACTCTTGAGATCATGCAGGCACAGTAGTTCAGATGGAGAAAAAAATGCTTTGATTATGTTTGCTCATTCAGCCAAAAATAAGAGCAAGAGTTACATTTTTGGGCTTCTCCCTCAATTTGTGTTGTGTATCAGAGTTCAAATCTGCTGTGAAGTGAAGAAGGTACACATGATCTTTTACAGAAAATGTAACTTAATTGAATGGCAGTATGTCAGACACAACTAAAGTTCATCATTTCAGAAGTTGTTGTGGGGTTTGTGTTTGTTTTGTTTTGCTTGTAATGCCTTTCTGTGATGTAAAGGAGCTGTGTTACCTCTTAGACCAAAACTTCAGTGAATTGCTGGTACAGTTGCCCTCTGAACTGAAGGCACTGTGAGCCTTGAAGATGTAGGGGAAAGCTGACTTGAAGATGATAAGAGTGAAGCAGGATAGAAGCAAAGATTTCTCCCACTTAATTGGGACCAATTAGAGTAAAACTAGCCTTTCAGGAGCACTCAGCTTCAATGAAGTGTGATCTAAAAAAAGAATTATATACCTTATAGGTAATTCCCCCTCACTGTCACTTTTGAACGTTGTTTCAGTTTGCCAGAATGCTGCTTCAGCAGACAAGAGTTCAAAATGTGTATCTGACAAAGTATCCAATGTGCCGAACAACACATCTGAACGCAGACAGGTGCACAGTTGGCATTTACACAGGTCAATGAATGTGTATTTTGATAAGTTTACAGTCTTAACAGTAACTCCAGGCAGCTTGTCTTAACAGTATTTATGATGAGCCACTTAGATAAAATGTTGGAGGTTTACTATCTATTTGAGCAATTTCTGGTTCTTGGTGTGATATGCTAATTAGCATAGTCAGGATAGTAAGCTACTAAGTGTACCACTTAATTATGGATTAATCTTTATCCTTTCCAATTCTGACTTTTGCTGAATATCTTTATAGTATGTAGAAGACTTCTCTCCTCTTCTCCTTGTTTAAATTGCTAATGAGTCTGTAGCATTAGGTGAGAAACTCCCTTATTGCCAGATTGCGTTACATTAATTAGTATCTTCGATTCATCTCAGCAAAAGTCCATGCTTCCTTTCCAAACCTGCTAACCAGGCAAAGGGTGTTTTTCATGTATTTTTATTCATTGGGTCTAATGGTCTGAACAACAATAGTGCTATCGTGTTCCTGCACACTTTACTTCAGAGGTGAGGAATGGGAAACTTAATCATCCAACTTCTGTCCTTCCTCCTCACACTCAAAAAGATGTTGAACAGTTGGAATTTTAGCTGGAGTTTTTGATACAGATAGTTATTTGCCACTTTGGTGCTTAACTTCTGTTAGATTAACTCAAGCTACTTTATCTTCCTTGCTAATGTTTAATCTCATCTTTTATCCACTAGAAGAGTAATTTTAAGGGATGGTGGCTTGATTCCTTGTTCCCAGGCTGAGTGATACCTGGGGCAGTTGCTATTGGAGCTGCTAAATTATTTCACAATTGTTGAAACTTCTGCAAATTGCTGTAACCACCATATTTTTGTCAAAATGCTTCTTTAAAGGTTTTTGAAAAGTGTTGGGGGGGCTCCAGAAGACAGCTGCTACTGGGGATAGTGATCTTATTGCTTCATCCTGACTCTTAAATCCACCCTCCCCTTTGGAGGCTTTCAGGACCCTGCTTTCATTCAGGAAGTGCCAAAGTGATGTTGCATCAGTGAGTGGATGAATGGCAGTGTACATGTGAAAGAGGACAGTCTTGCAGTGCCCATGTGTTGGCTTGGATGGAGGAAGGGCAACAAAGGAGCTGTGTGTCCATGGCCCTGAGGGCACCCTTAGGGTTGGACTTGGCAAGGGAGAGAGGCTGAAACCAGAGTTTTATATGTACAGTGAAGAGCTGCATAACAATTCTGATGAGAAAATGGAAAAAATGGCCAGCAGAATATTTATTGCATAACTGAAAATGCAATAAATGGTGATGTCTGTGGATGATTAATTCTCATTAGGATTCCAGAGCTCAGGGGTCCTCCAAAATGTGTGGACTGCTGCTCTGACTCAGGGAACAATTCAGCTGATGTGTTGGTGATGCAAAGGGAGAAGTGTGTGGATGAAGAAGGTTGAAGAAGCATTCTCTAAAATACTCTATGCCTTAAACTTTGTGCTTCACTGCAGACACTGAAAATCTGAGTTCCTCTGATGGAACATGTATGCCATCCTTGTAAGCCAGCTTTAAACAAGGGAGATCTTTCACAGTGTTAGCAAAATAAGCAGTTCAATCAAGAATGCTTTCAAAGCCATGTTGTGGATTGCTGCATCTACTTCCTCTTCCCTGACCTCTTCTTCATCCTCTTGCCCAGTACTGTGAGAATAGCATGGTTTGTGCTGCTGGGCATGAGTTAGTAACAGAGCTCCCAGCTGGGAGCCAAGGGTTGTTTAAGAGCTGTCACCTCCTGTGTGGCTGAGGCTTCACTTTATGCTGGCCTGGGAGCAAGGAATCAAGCCACCATCCCTTACTGGCTCCTTGTCTGGCTCCAGGAAGATGGGTTTGTGTGCTACCACTATGCTGTTTTTGAGGTTAGTTAAAGGATAGATCTATGAACTTAGTGAGTATTTTTTCTTTTCAGGAAGAAGAGATGCCAGAAGTAGAAATTGACATTGATGACCTTCTTGATGCAGCCAATGAAGAGGAGAGAGCTCTCAAATTACAGGTAATATTATTTTATAATTTTAAACCAGAATGGAGTTCAAGTAATGCATCTGGATCCATATTTTATGCTTGATTGAATTCAATGTAAGTGTAGAATTAGAACTGAGAGGTTCTTAGATCTGAGTTTAGCATAATCTACTGGACTGTTCAAAGGTAATCAAAATCCTTTTAGATAAAATTTCTGGAAGATAGGTGGTAACAGGAGTAAATAAAAGTTCAAAGAATCCAGTAATATAGGGAAATATGCCAAGCCATATTAGCCTCATTCTGATTTTTACAGGTGTATAAAATAAAGAACAGAAAACATAAAAAAACCCCAAACACAGTCACATAGAAAAAAAGTATGGCTGAGAGTCAGTTATGATGACCAGATGGTTTCTGTGATTCACTTCAGCAGCAGAAATATACGTGCATGTGGACATAGGCCAGAAATCTTCCCTTGTCCGTGGAGAACTGGCAATTATTTCTGTCTAAACTAGCAAGAAATTGGAACCCAACAAACTACCTTGGAGTAACCTGTCAAAAAGCTTGAGGGAAGGGTAAGATGATCAGAAAAGAAATTAGTAGGGACATTCAAAAGTGGTCTGCTGAAATTACACAGTTCGAACCAGTTCTCTAATTCTTTGAATCCTGTGTGATGTAGAAGTTAATGAGTGGAGGGGGAGAAGAAAAGAAACATCATTGTCTTAATATTTTTCTATCTATCCTATCTATCTCTCTAAATCAAGGTATAAAATCAATATGAAGGGTCTCTGTTTATTATCTTTTCAGATGCCTTATTAAAAGGAAAACTGTTCCAGAGCTGTGGTTTGCCCTCAGCTTGCTTCTGGGAGGTGACTAATGTGGTGCTTAGAGGCAGCACATCTGATTTTAGCTGGCACATTTTTCTCAGTGCCCACTGGCCAGCCACGGAGACGTGGAGCATGGCCCTGGGCTGTTTACTCAGCATTCATTAATAGCCTTGCTGCTTCTGCATAAACTAACTGCAGCAGCGACACTGCTAGAAATAACTAACGGCTGGATTTTGGCATTACACAGACTCTGGTGGTCTCACAGACAGCTGCCTTTCACATGTCTGTTGCTGGGAGAAATGTTCTTGGATTCTTTTCCTCTTCTAGGTTTTTCTTGGAGAGAGGGATTTTGTAACTTCCTACCCAGAGGAAGAAGCCATTATTGCTCTCCTGTCGCAAATCATTCTGATCCATCTAGGGAGCAAAGATGACTTGCTATAACCCTTGGTTTTCAGTAGCATCTTCATTCAGTGATTCCTGGTTCTTGCTTCTTTTCTTTTCCCCCTCTCTTGTCGGGTTACATACTGTGATTTGTTTATGTTCACTGTTACTCTATATGGGAACTGACGCTTTCATATTTTGCTTCTAGGAAACTCTTGTAGATTGCTACAAACCAACAGAGGTAAAAGACTTTTCTTAAATACTGTTCACATGTGGAAACTGTAGCTATGTTCAAGATAAAGTAGCTTCATTTTTATACTTATGGTAAAGTAATTAGAGGAATGTTAATGGGTAGCTGATGGACTTGGGGCTTTATACCCTGGAAAAGTTTGTGCCTGTCACTTAGCTACAGTAGGAACATGATAGGGCCCTGTGGAGGAACTGGTAGTTGTTCCAGTTGAAGTATCAGTATTGTCTTCTGTAATGTCCATGCTGATTATACTGATGCTTAAAGCTGTCATGTTGAAGAAAAACTAAACAATTCACATCAGATGGTTAAAATATTTGCATGATGGACTGTGCTCTTCAGTGTGAAAACATTTAATTTTATCTTTGATAGTAAAATTATTTATTCTGAGAGCTGTTATGCAGATATGCAGCTCTGCTAATTGTATGTGTGAATGGACTTGAACAGAATCATGGGATAACCTAACTAGCAGGATTTAGTTACTCAACTTTCAACTTGCGTATGTATTAATGTGTCCAGTGCAAATACAGCCTATTTCTCATATAGTAATGTGTGCTTGCTAGGAAGAGTAAATATTGTAAAAAAACCCTTGGACTCACTGAGAAAAAAATATTCAAAATTCTAGGTCAGGTGTTGATTTCTTGATTCCATTTATAAGGTCAGTGCTTTCCTAGAAGCAGCTGGTGCACAGTATTTAATAGAAGGGCTGGCTTACAGGATTCCTCTGGTCAGAGACCTTCCAGCTGTGTGTGACTAGAAGCCAGGTGTTGGGTTTTTAAAACTAGGCTGCATATAGATTGGTTCTTCTGCAGTATCTGCAGCTGTAACCGAATAAAATACCGGGGCTTCAGGATGTCAGACTGTTAGGAAGAACCACTGGTGTGGTTGAATAGGCAGTTCCCAGTCCATCAGAGACTTTCTTCAGGGCTTTTCCATTTTTATTGATTCTGGTGGTAGATTGGTAAAATTCTCCATAATTGCTATTATAGTTGCTGGTACAAACTTGTGGACAGTGCAGAGAATTGACCCAGAAAGACTCACATGCTAAGACTTGTACAGCTCGTAGTGTGTTGTATCTTGGTTTCTTTACTGCATGTAACACACATCTCCCATTGCGGAGATGCTGTAGTGCTGAGTCTTCAGATGTCTCACTGTAGTGATGCTACACTACAGATCTTAGAATCACAGAATCAATTGGGTTGGAAAAGACCTCAGAGATCATCGAGTCCAACCCTTCATCCAACTCCCATCTGTTTACTAGAT
>JAWWEU010000111.1:57478556-57514521 GCA_035583155.1 Acropternis orthonyx | reverse complement strand
GTTGTTGGCGGCGGCTGTTGGTGGCGGCGGCTGTTGTTGGCGGCGGCTGTTGGCGGCGGCGGCTGTTGGCGGCGGCGGCTGTTGGCGGCGGCGGCTGTTGGCGGCGGCGGCTGTTGTTGGCGGCGGCTGTTGTTGGCGGCGGCTGTTGTTGGCTGGTGGTGGTTGGTGGTGGTGGTGGCGCTTGTTGGCGGCGGCGGGTGTTGGCGGCGGGTGTTGTTGTGTGTTGTTGTGTGTTGTTTGGGTTTTTTGTGTGTGGATGGTTTTTGGTTTTTTTTTTTTTTTGTAGTTACTATTTAGCTTTTTTCACAAGTAGCTGTGGGATTGCTCTCCATGATGACTTTAGTTTTCACATCCAACCAATCAGGTTGTCTGCAAGAAATAGCCTTGGGCAAACAGTTAAGGAAATCTTGGGTTTTGACTTGGCTGCAGGGAAGTAAAGCTGTGAAGGAAAGCTGAGTTAGGATTCATTTCATACTCTGGTGAAGCAGGAGGACTAGAAACTCTAAATTTTAGTTTAAGAACAAGTCCTATTACATGTGTACTGTTTGTGGAAGAGAAATCTGAACAGACAGAGTCTGATTAGTCTCCAGAATTAATTGGAAGACTTGAATAGGAAGCCTGGAATTCATTGTCTGGCAAACGACCTCATTAAAACAATGAGTCACACCACGGAAGCAGAGAGGTGAAGCAATTTTCTCCCCTTTCCTGAAGTATAATTTCACTTTTGTGGGTTTGTTTTGTTTTTCTTTTCTGTTTTTTTTTTTTGTTTGTTTGTTTTTTTTTTTTGCTTAAGGCTAATATATATGAGTTCAAATGAACTATAGATTTAGTCTGTGTCTCATTTAAATTTGTCTTTAGAATTCTTCTAGAAACAGTGATTTAGTAGTAAAAATTAACAGGACTCTCAACACTTGTAACAAAGGTGTCTCCTTGCAGAATATCCGTAAAGAGAATTAACACTCAGTTTACGTAATTTTTTCCTTTAAAAAAATATTTTTATTTTATTTATTAATGCACAAAGTGCTGGTATGGGATTTTTTCTTCTACTAAAAGTGAATGTAGACTGTTTATTCCTGCCTGTAACCCTCCAACGAATAGTTAATAAGTTCTTGAATCTTTAGCTGAATTATTCTTATATGTTTTTCAATTCTGTGAATTAAATCAATATACCTAGGTAGATAATTTCAACTGTGTTACAGGACTGCTTTTAACATAGATTTGTACTCAATCAGCTTTCAGATGCTAATTTGCAGCATATCCCATTGGAGGGGATTTCAATATACTGCTCTGTGTAAAATGATTTTTATGTATGAGGTGGAGATAGATTTGTATACTAAGCCTTGACCCAAATGGCCACAAGGAGCAAAACTGCAATTTTTGAGTGATAGCTAAAAGAAAAGGGTATTGCTGTCTGAGTTAGTTATAAAGTGAAGGCTTATTGAAATGCTGTGAAATCTCCTTTATTGCCTCCATGAGGGAAAATGTACATCTTTTCTGGAATGCTGCCTATCCTTCATGGGGAGCTACAAAGCAAGAAAGGCAGAAGCACCAGGGCACAACTGTGTTAATGACAACCTGCTCCATGCAAGTGTTGGATGCAAAATGGTACTTAAATCAGAAATGTGCTTAACCAATGCTGTGGTTTGTGCACCCATGGGATGTGCACAACAGCCCTACTGCATTACACAAAATGTCTGCCACACGCAAAAAGGTCTTGCTGGGTTTTACTGTTTGGTACTGGAGACCCTTATTTCAAGAAAAATAGCTTGTGAGAAGTAAAGCATTGTAAATTATTGTATGCACTTCTTTGAATGAATGCTTCCTCTGCCTTAAGAACAGCCACAATTACCTCAGATCTGTTTAAGGGGTTGTCCCTAGAGTTTGGTTTTTTTGGCAGCACTGAGAAGTTTCCAGGTGGTGTCAAACTTGCCTGAAAACTTCAAGCAAATATCTTGTTTTGCAAAAGAAGACGCTTGTGATGCCTCTTCAAAGCATAAGGAGAGGAATTCCTTTCTCTTGTTGTAATGTTGTATTGAAAAGCAGTTGACCCTGGCTGTGTTTCATATCTAAGGAAAACTTGCTCTGAGCTCTCCCAAGTTGTCGGAGAAAATGGGCAGAGAAATGGGAGAAGTGCCTCCCAAACAGTAGCACAGACGTCCCTGTTTACTCTGTAGATGCTCCCTCTTGTAAGGCTCTTACTTTCAACTTCTTTGAAGCTGTTAGACAGTTTCCACATGCAGTGTCTTGTTGCTGCCTTGATGGTCAGTGGAGGTGGTATAGAGTACTTGTGGCTTGAACAGAGAGTTAATAGTGTTTTCCAATGGGAAGGACTGCACTTCAGCCCATTCCTTCCCAAAGCTGTCTTAATCTGATGTTTTGGCATGGGAGTATAGATTTTTGTTATGGAAAGAGTTGTTGAAAGACAATACTAATGGCCTTAATCCCAAGTAAAAATATTTTAAGATCACTTTAGGAGGTTTATTTCTATAATGATTTTACTGCACGACTTCATTGAAGTTTGATAGTAAAAAAATCCTAAGGTGTGTTTATATGTTTCAAGCAGCACCATGCCAAGCATAGTTTTGCATTATCTGTCAGGTCTTTGCAATGATGAAAGGTTGACAGAACCTTTAAAAGTTTATTGAAAGCTGTGAATTTTTAGAGTAAGCATGTCTTCCTCCTTTTTCTGATTTTTCAGTGGAAAAGTACTGGACTTTGACAAGTTTAGAGTGGATATTGTTGCAGTGGTTTGTGCCTATGTGGAAAAACACAACTTCTAGAGGATTTAGTGGAGGGGAAGGATTTTAGCTCTCAAAAAAATCTGTTTTTCTGATCATCTCTTTAGGGTATCTGTCTATCCAGATGGGAAGCATGATACTGATATGCATAGATGTATTCCTGAACTGGCTTTGATGTAGTTCAGGGGTGGAGACCAGAATATAAAGGGTTCTCAGGGAGTGTTTGCAGACCACACTGATGTGCTCTGCCTGTGCTGCTGTTAGTTGCAACCATGGGTAATGTTGGTGCAGTGCTAACCGTGATGCAACAGTACATGTAGCTCAGTACAGGCATGCATAAAATGTCAGGAAAGGAAATTGGTTTGTTGGGATGATACCTGTCAGGATTATGGTCCCACTAGAAAAACCTGGTGTATTTCTCAAGTTAAAATGCACATTTACAGATACTTTCCTTATGCAAAGTGTAGTATCTGAGTAATGTATGTTTCAGTGTGACCTTTTCTGAAAGGTAGTAACTTTGTTCAATGGAATTTTTAGCTTTGAACATTCAGACAGGAAGTCATGCCTTTTGTTGTTTCATAGCATCATAGAATGATGTGGGTTGGAGGGCACCTTAAAGATTTTCTAGTTTGACTGCCTGCCAAGGGCTTGGACATTTCCATTAGAGCAGGTTACTCAAAGCCCTGTCCAACCTGGCTTTTCATATCAACCTGACTGACTAAATGCATAATTGCATTCCATGTTTATAGCTAACAGATTTCTTATATAGTACTGTGGTAAAGATTATTTTCCCAATGTGACAGTAAGGAGGTGATTTAGCTTTTAATGTATCTATAGTTACTATAAGAAATTGTATACCATAAGGATTTCAGATAATGATGCAACTCTGTAAGCTTCTGTTCTCACACACAGTTTAAAAAAAGAAAATCTGGTGAAACCTGGTAAAATATCACTGTGAATAAAGGCCTGGTAATTAATTGTTTTGTTGTGGTGGGTTTTTTTGTTTGTTTGGGGAGGTTTTTTGTTTTGAGTATTTTTTCCAGAGTAGCATCATTGACTTAGCTCTGCAACCAGTTTTATCCATCATAAGCCAATGCTGCTACCTCTGGCTCCTTGTTCCTACCTGGCCTCAGACTGGTACAAGTGTTAGTGTGGGCTGAGTGGTGAGCCTTGTCAGAGGGCTGAGCCAGCTTGGAAAGTAGCAGGGCAAGAGGAAAAACAGCTGAATTTTTAGCCGTGTCAGCTTTCTGTTACAGCTGAGTTTACAGCCAACCAAAACGCAAGTGACAGCACAGAGACTGGGGAGAGTAACACCCCTTTTGGCAGGAGTGCTGATTTCTGTGCAGGCTTAAGCTGCCACAGTCTGCTTTTACTGTTTGCATTGTATCCAACCATAGATTTTTGCTTCATTCAATAGTTGGTAGAAGGCTCTGTGTAGTAAAAGCCTGAGAGATGCCTAACAACTGAGCCAGCACACTCACAAGGAAAAGCTAGTTGTTCACACCTCTGCTGGGTGGTGAGGATGTGTGTGTAAGGTTCCTGAAGATCAGGCCAGAGAAATTCTAGCTTAGCAGTAAAAACTTATATAAAAATTTATAGTTTGCTTTCTGAAAAATTCTCAATCATGGTATCATGGAACCATTGAAATTACTCATATTTTCTCTTTTTTTTTTCCCCCCCCTAGGAATTTATCAAAGAGCTGCTAACTCGGATAAGAGGAATGAGGAAACTCAGTCCCCCTCAAAAGAAGAGTATATAAATAACTCAAAGTAGTAGCACTCTGTAAAAGACATGGCAAGGGAAATGAGACTTTGAATACAAGACCTTTATTAAAATAATTGTCTTTCTCCACAACTTTTTTGATTTTATTCAGTTTTGACTCAAAGAATTTCTTTTGTGTGTTTTAAGGGTTCTTTTTCAAGTGTCAAAATTTTTTTAATCAAAAAATATCAACAATTTGGATGCTGCTCAACTTCCAACTGAGGATTATTGAAGCAAGTGAAGAATCCAAGAGTTAGTGGTGAGGGGCAACAAGCCTACATGTTGAACCAGAAGATCTTGTAAATTTACAGAACTGGGAGACTTCTCCTTGCAACTAGTTGGATAACATTTCTTAAGTTGGTTGTACATTTAACTCATTGATGTCAAGTTTCTTGTGCTTGTCTGTACATAAATTTTAAAGTGGGTTGTGAATACTGTTTCACATGGATGGAAGGAAAATTTGTTATAGTAAATTATTTAAATGGTGGTTATTGCAAATCTGCTACCAGAAGGTACAAATTTAGGTTACTAAAATGAGTGCTGTCATTTTTCTAAATACCCTTAAAGCAGCACAGTGAAAAATTTCATCATATTTCCTTGTTTAGACCACAGTGTATGAAAATTGGAAAATTTAAGGACTTAAATTGTAGACCTAAAAGTTGTTTGATTGACGTTGATGCTTTACCAGGATCACTTCCTCTCCACCTTGTCTTGGAGCTGTGCTAACCTATACTGAATAAGGGCCTGCAGTGATATCTAGAGAAGTGTCCGTCACCATTGAAAAGCTGCTTCATGGTGGCAGAAAGGCAGTGACACCAAAATGAATTGCAAGTACTGTATTGCATTTAAAGATTTGGTCTTAATCAAATGCAGATTCCTCTCGTATAAAGGTAGGCAAAGAATAATAATACAGTTTTTGTTTATGGCTCTGCCCTGAGAAGTGGGGAGATTTCTTAACTTGGGCTCTCTTACTTGTAAAAGCAAGAACAGACAGAGATCCCTGATCCCTTCTGAAAAATGTCCTAACTGGAATGTTCAATAAGCTACCATTTGCTGGTAGGTGACACTAGTCAGGCATTTTATATCAAGGGTGCTCTGAACATATTTTATTTTTCAAAAGAAGTACATGTTTGTGAATTTTATGTATACTGGCAAGCTTTTTTAATGTATTTAATTTTGTAATGTTTACTGATGATTTTATTTACCAGATATTTACTCAAATAAATGGAACAACTTGTGACTTGTTACATGTACACTTTACAAGACTACTGTTGCTGAGTAGGTTTGTAAATGGAATTCTTGTCAAAAAGAGAAGCCTGTGAGCTGCTAAGTACATGGGAACCCAGCTGTATTGGCTGGGTTGACCCTAACTGGTTTTTAATGTGCCCAGTACCACTCAAACTCCTGTAACCTGGTGCAAAACTTCACCTTTGAAACATTTCTGCACATGACGCCTTCCTTTCCTATGTCTGAGGGGATTTAAAACAGGGTGGGGGGAAAAAAAACTTGGAAATTCTCTCTGATCAATGCTGATAAATTCAGGTAATTTTTTCTGTACACCAGAGGTGAGTGTAGGGGAGGGCTTACACTCTGTGGTTATCAGTTTTCTATTGAACATGTGGCAGAAGGGGCTCTTTCAGCCTGAGGCACATTACCTTTCTTCCCTTATGCACCTTTCTGAATTCTCAAGAAGTTCCAGCAGCCCTCAGAAAACACTTGCCTGCAGCACTTTAAATTTAAATCTTGTATCTTGCTGAAATTACAATTTAGCTCTGGATTCCTAAGGAGTCATGCAGCAAATTTTTTTAAATTGTGAAATGAAACCTGTGCTTCAGGGAGACTTGGAGGGGGGGCCGGGAGCTTATGAATTCATCTGCTTTTTGTTTGGATCTCCAGCTATTGTTGTCAACATTATCAGAGGGATGTCTTTGGTTCTGAAAGAGGCCCATGGGAATGATGTGTTTTGCCACAGGAAGATTGTCTCTCCTTGGTCTGTGCTCCTTGCCAAGGATCTGGTGTAGCTAGATCTAAATGAGCAAGTTTGTATCAACATCACCCTTTGAAGGAAGGAATGCTACAGGAAAAGCTTCCTTAACTGCTGAGGTAAGGGATCTTTTGTCAGATTTTTCACTCAGCTTTGGAGGCAGAATTGGTAGTGTTAGTAAGGACTTACTGGCAAGCCTGATGTTTGAGTATGCAGGTATTTTTTCTGGAAAACCTCTTGTTTGTAAACCATTGAGAACCTATTTTGAACCCCCAAGTTTAGTATGTCCAAAATTGGGGAAAATGTTTTTTATTTGAGACTTGTTGGCAACTCCTATGTTTAGAGTTTTGAGCTGGAGTCTGAACTCATTGCTCATGAGTACTGTTCCCTGACTCATGACTTTATTCACATGCATTTAATACATGGGCTGAAAAAACGAGAGCATGTAATATACCTTTTCAACTTCTGAGGTGGTTACAGCTGCTTACATTTTGCAGGAGGTGTTTAGAAACAACCCAAAGTCTGAACAATAAGGGTTCTAGCAATTTCCACATCCACAGATGCATTTTGTGACTTCACTTACAATTTCAAATATAACTTTCTTTTTGTGTCGTTTGTCCTTCTCATCTTGCACTGCAGTAGCTGTGGAAGGTAGCAGTCTATCCCTTCTAAAACCAGTAAGTTTGATGGTACACTGAGAAATATTGAAGACTGGGACAGCACTTACTATTTTCTTGCCTTGTGTAGATGGGACAAGTCACTTCTGTGAAGGGCTTCTTCTCCTCCAGCTCCATGGATTTTGCTGTCTTACAAGTGTCAGCGAGAAAACCAAGCTCTAAATAGCTTTTGTTTGCAGCTGACCTGATTTTCCTGGGGACTTACATGGTCTCATTCTTGCTAATTTTTACTTAATGGAGATACTCTTGGCCTTGGTGTGAGGGAAGAATTGACCCATTCACTAAAGAATTAATTGTGCTTTATATCTTTATACTGTGTGGGTGTTCTTGGCTCTGGGGCAATATTCAAGGGGCATATCAATAGCACACTGTTACTGAAACAACTGGAAATTAATTCTTACAGCCCAGGCTCTTCGCTGCCTTGGCTGGACAGCTTTCATGAGAAGGGCCAAGTCTGGCTGCAATGAGAGCTTCCTCTGAGCTTTTTAAGTGGCTAATGAAAGGAACTGAATTTCCTCCTTATAAAAATATAGTGAAGCTGAGGTTTTGGTTTTGGAATTGAAGTGCCTCTCCAGTGTACAAAGATTTCCTACAAGAGCATGTGTTCCTGGGGTCTGCTTCATCGCATGATTAGCCTTTGCATGTTTTACAGCAGGAGCTGACAGTGTGATGTCTCCCATGGTTGCTCTTCCAGTTGGCTTAGAAAGGAGAGCACCTGTAATCATATTTAGTGTGCCTCATGAGGCTGCAGTGACAGGATAGTGTATTCCTGTGGCACAGAAGGAGATGAGCCGTTTGTCTTCCAGCCTCATTTTTTTTTCTTTCCCTCAACAGTGGGGTTTACTCCTGAGGTTGTGATGTATGCAGGAAACATAAGGGGTTATGTGGAAGGGAGAGTTTTCTCTGTTTTCTGAGAGCATGACCAAGAACAGTAAGAGCAAAATACCTGCTCTATTTGTGAACATCAAACTCTTTGACACAGAGTCTTGGTAAGAGTTTTTAGTACTTTGCACTGTTCAGGTAAAATAGTGTATGTGAAACTGAAATTACTGAGCAATCTGTTTCTATGCTGGTTTTGCAGATTTAAGACAGTCTTAATGTAAGCATGCACCTTCAAGGTAAAAGAAATAATTACGTGGGCCACATCAATGGAGAGCCTGTTTGCTTGGAGACTGCAAGAATATGCAGGTCTCATTCTGAACAAACAGCTGAACTTAGAACTCTGGTGAAGTGCTGCAATAAAAGGACAAATTGCTTCTTGGCTGCATAAGATTTGTCACTGCCAGCATCATGCACAGATGGCAAACAGGTACTGAATAACTGCACTCAAAGCTTTTTAAAGGGTGTTGAGATTTAGGGAGGAAGTCAGAATTAAAAAATCAAATATCGGGAAATCCAGGAAAAAAATCACTAAGAAAATAACCTGTTACATGTTTAACTGTCTTGCTTTGCTGCATATATTTCTGTATGGGAAGAAAAACAGAGTTAAGAGTGTTTTCATGTATTGGAGAAAAACATAAGAAGAAGGAATACCTGGAAGAAAAGGAAGAAAAATGAGATGTGGAAGGAAATTGAGCATCTTGGTGGTGATGATGAGGAGCCCTTTGAGCTTACTACTGTGCGAATAGGTGAGATTGACATTTATTAGTACCTCCAAATTGAAATTGGATGCTTTTCTAGAAAAGCTTTCATTAGATGAGTTATTCAGTTTCAGTCAAGGTAATCAAAGGCCTTAAAACTCTAGACTTTCACTTCATGGGTTTTTGTTTGTTTGGGGTTTTTGTTTGTTTGTGGGGGTTATGTGGGGTTTTTGTTTGGTTCATTTGGTTTTAGATTTTTGTGAAGCAGAGGAAACTAATAAGAAATAGATTTCTATGTATTGTGGCCATGTAACTATGAGTTTATGTACTGGTCAAATCAGGTTACCACTACTGGCTACACATTATATACAACTCTACTACTTTTTACTTGACTTTCATGTTACTACTTTTTTTTATGGAAGTAAGCAAATAGTAAGTGTGAATGTAATTGAAGTTGCTATTGAAAGCTAGAGAGAAATTGAAGTGATGAAGTGAAAATGTGACTGGAAAGTGCTTGGTGCTGCAAATTTTATTTTTGCCACTGGAGGATTCTGCTGTCAGTGTAAATACAGACTGTTTCAGAAATTTTGAAATTGCTATTTATAATAGTCTAACCTAGTGCTAATGGGGTTTTATTTGTTTGGTTTTTGGTTTTTTTTGTTAGAACTATTAACCAAATTCTCTGAGCTATTAGTTTACACTATTTACAAACTTTTCTGTTTTCCATCAAAAAATAACATTAGCTGTTTAAAGAAACTGTGCTATTTTAAAAATTAAATTTTTAATATATATATAAGACTGAAAATTCTTTTGGAAGTGCAATTACCAGGTTTTGTTTGGTAGTAAACTCAGATGTCTTACTGCATTGGTAATTTAGTTGAACTTTTTTCCATCTAAGATCAAAATCAGAAGTATCCTATGATATCTCTTAGCAGAGGTTTCAGTCTGAGTAGCTGTATAATATTGGGTTGGACTTGGAGCACATAACTAATTGACAAAAAGTGTAGGAGCTGATCCACTTCAATGACAGAGACTTGCTTGACTACCCCTTCTAGGGGGTAGAGGGGGGATCAGAGCACAACAAGCTTTCCTGCCTCCTTAAAGGAGGATCCTACATCAGTGTCAGCTCTGGCTTTGTGGATAAGTCCATGTCAAGCAGCCCTCAGTCGTACTGGGGCTTGTGGGAGTTGGAGCCGTGTGTACTATCAGGTATATGGAGAACTAGATCATGCAGATCTATGACAGGATTGTGCTTATCCAGAATCTGTGTTTCCCTTCATGTTGCTGAACTTGACCTGAGGCAAAAACAGGTTGGAATAACCTTTGCTTAATATACTGATTTACAGTAAAAAAGAAATTCCAATAGTGATAGTATGTTGAAACTCCCATCAAATACCTGTTGTCTCCTTGTAAGAGAAGCCAATTTGTGACAGTGGTGGCTGTGCAGACCCTGCAGGCAGGTCTCCTTACAGCTCTGTCTGAACCTGGATTTGGGTCAGAGCCTGCCTTCCTGTCTGTTTGTTCTGTCTCTACTACTGCTGTAAGTACTAGGGAACCTCATAAAGCAAATGAAAAAGGCTTCAGTGGGTGTTTCAGGCTTCTTCAGCAAACACTACCAAGCCAGAGCCATATCAAGACTACAAAGAGTGTGCCATGATGGTGCTAGAGACCAAGGCACTAGAACTGACTTGGAAATGTTTAAGGCCAGGTTGGATGGTATTTTGAGCAACCTGGTCTGATGGAAGGTGTCCCTGCTGGTGACAAGGGGGCTGGAACTAGATGAGCTTTAAGGTCTCTTCCAACCTAAACCATTCTGTTATTCTAAGACTTAGTGAACTACCACTGTGGCAGGCTGGGTAGATGGGCTTCAGGTATGTCTTAAGAGGTGCCACAATGGAGAGGATTTGTGGATGCTGCATGTGGGTTGCTTCCATTGTACCCAGCCAACACCACAGGTGCAGCGGGCAAGTGTTTTGCCTGATGCCTGTAGAAGTGTAACAGATCATATGTCTTGTTTGACTACCACATTGTGTCAGAAATGGAGTTGAATTCAACCTATGTTCAAGTGGGCCCTCAGAGAATTTTGTACCCAGTTTCTGCAACTAACTGTCCTCAATAACCTGCATGTTTTCTGCTTTCTCCAAACTTAATTTCAAGTCTACCAAAGCAGTAGTTACTAAACCACTTTTGCCATCCATTGCCTCCAGTACCTCATGGTGTGTTTGTCTACAGCCTGCATGAATTTTCCCTGTTTCTTCAAGCTTAACATCTTGATTTTTTCCCTAGGAACCTTTTACTACTCAATGGAAATGTGTCATAGTGCTGTTTCTGCCACAGTGGCTCTGCTGTTAATACCAAGCCAATCAAAAAAACTAGAAAGGATGTGGTAAATTTTAGTGTCTTCTGATTTATGACCTCATACTGCTGGAGCTTATTCACTTTTTGTCTTTTTTCTTTGCTTCTCTGAGTAGGTTTTCATCAGTGTGTGAGTGCCACTGAGCCATGTACTGTAAGGAGAGAACAAAGCTCCTAGAGCTAATCAGTTTTGCTTACATTCTGAGAAAAAAATATAAATGTGGTCTATTTTTCCCACCAAATATCCTGAAGATGCTCCAGTAGCATTTGCAGGGCTGCAGAAATGTTCTTGTTTAGAAATCTGAGGGTGTAGGGCAAGTAATGAAACAATGAATAATTGGTGGCAGACACACAAACTCACCAAATGGAGGTATTCTTTGCGTCCTTTGGAAAGAACCCACAACCATCTGTGTCGCCAAAACTCAGTGCTCATTGGAGATGAACTTACTTCCATCAGGCTCCACTGGGCTTTGCACTGGATCCAGGCAGTGGTCTGGTGGAGAGGTGAGTACTGGTTCTTCAGGAGTAACAAAGACATATGTACCTTTGTGCAATTGCTACCAGCTAAGTTGCTCAATGCTGAATCCAGTCTTTGGGCTGTTCATAAGCCAGTGTGTCCAGCAGAGCATTGGTAGGATTTGTCATCATGCGTTTCCATTTTGCAGTGGCTGTGATATGTATAGTCTCTGCTGCCACTGCCACTAAGGAATACTGCAGTTTTTCAGGCTTGAAATCAGGAAAGTGCATGTTTTTCACTTGGGAGGGATGGTAATTTTTTACCAACCCAAACATACAAATAACTTTGTTCCTCTGATGTATGTATCTAAAAAGGAGGTATTTCAAATAGGTATAGCTGTACATATGCCATTACCAATTGACAGTGTCTGGTTTTGTAAGAAAATGAAGCTGTCCAATGTTCTTTTATCTGAACTCATTTGATTCATGCCTCCTAAGCTCCAGTTGCCCTTTTAACATAAATTTCAGAGTCATCAGAAGAGCTGCAACATATTTGGGGAATTTTTCTAGTTGCTAGTTTAGACTTAAAACCAGACACAAAATGATTACATATTGGAAAAGGGCTATAACATTTTAGTAAGATTTCCCTCTTTATAGTTTTCTCAAAGGTATTTCTGTTTCCATATCAACAATGTACCACAGTAGTGCATATTTTATAATAGTAAATCCTTAGAATTTTAATAGTTTACCTCAAGTATCTGCTCTTTCTTTTGTCTTCTAATGTGCCTTGGCCAAGAGCTGCCACTTAACACATTGTATTGATCATTTCTTCATCTATGAAGCTGTACATTCAGCTCAGCACTTAATCACTCTGAGGCTGGATTTTTTGTCCTTGGCACAAGGACGATGTGCTTAAAAATACATGTCAACTCCTCAAAAAATTAAAAGTTTTAATGCCAGGTTTGAGTGAAACGATAATTGCAATCTGAAAATCAGATCACTTCCTGAAGTTAGTATGATTTTCTCAGTTCTGATCTTGTTAGATACTTCCTAATTAATTTAGTACTTGTATTTTTTCTTGTTTTTATTTATGGTTGCAGTTGGTGTCTTCTCTAACAACTGTTCTCCCTCCCTCTCTTGTGCTCTCATCCCTTTTGCAACAGAAATTCAAGTATGTCAAAATTGTGCCACCTCTGCAGAACCAGGAGAGATAACCTGGCAGGGATTCAAGAGATATCAAGTAAATCAGATTAACCCACAGTATTGCTGTGGGTTTTTTCTGAAGAAAGTTAGGCTATCGTGCCCAGCCCACCCCTCAGTTTCACATCTTTTTCTCACAAAAGCAGACTCTTACCTAGGAGAGTGCTTTTATTTTTCTAGTCAGGAAGTACACCCAAAAAGGTGCTTAGAACTCTGGGAGTTGGTTCAAATATCTCAGATGAAACTCATTTACAAGGTTGGCTTGTTGAAAACATAAGTAAGAATAGAGACTGTTCAGAGACTTTGTATCCAACTGCTGAGTCTTGTTAACTAGAAATTATGAAGCAACTGTCAAATATGCATTAGGGCAAGGACCAAAAATCAAACAGCAGGCCTGGTACAGGAATATGCTGACCTTACACTTCTTTCAAAGTTTCCTCACTGTCTGAACCTTGCTCGTCTCAAATGGCCAAGAATTACGAGGCAAGTAATGTAGGCACTCTGGGGCTGTGCAGTCCTGAATCTTTTCTAATGCATGGTTTGACTGTTTCTTGAGATGCTTTCTCAAGGACCCCTTCTAAATTGTTTTTGGTGTTTCTTTGGGACTGTATTTTCCTTTCCCTTCTCCAGCAATTTAAGGAACAGAAATCCTAGGAAAGATGCTGGGCTTGTGAAAAAAATATTAAGGTCAAGGACAATCAGGAAAATAATGTTTGTAGATGCTGGAGCTGACCATGCTCCTGTTCTGCTACTGTGCCTTTTGTGATGCATCCTATGTAGCCCATGGAGCTCTCTCTCTGTGCTGGTAGGACCTCAGGTCTGCCTGAGTACAGAAACCTATGAGGTAAACAAGCTAGGTAAAATTAAAATATGCTGGTGTCACTGGCTATTAGAGCTGATGTAGTTTACCCTTTTTCTATTTAAATGCAGACTACTCATTTCATTAACTAGAAAACAACCTTCCTTTAAAGTGAGTTAATGATGGGGACTCTTATCTGTCACTTCATCCATGCTTCATTGCAGTACATGAGGACCCTGGTAGAAGAAACCGTTCTTGGGTGGGTGCTAGAAACAATCAGCTCCATTTTTTTTTTTTTTTTTTTTTGATAAATAGTTGAAGACAGAGACAAACAAGCTCATTTTCAATGTGTACTTAGATTGAAAATGTGTTGCAGCAAAGCCTGACTATCACCGCAAGCAATTATATTTCCAAATTTTGCCCTTTGGGGACAGAAACTCTCAAATGCTGGGCTGTCTGCAAATCAAAAAAGTTTTGAGCTCTTTTCATTGTTAAAAGTATCACTTACTGAGAGCAAACAACTCTAATAAATGGTAGTTGATGCTCAAAACTTGGCAGAAAGCTTCAAAGCTCTGTAATGGCATTTGGGAAATGGATACACAGCTTTCTGTGCCACATGTTTTTGGGAAGCTCTGTAGAGGGAGCAATTTAAAATAACATTTTCATGACATCCTTTTTTTTCTGTAAATGAAAGATGAGGTGTGGGGTTCAGTTACCCATAAATCTTTCCCTCACAATCTGGGACTGCTGTGCTGTTGAGGGGAAACATAACCAGTGGTTGCTTTCTGTATAAAACTTTGGACATAGATAATCTTGCAAGAATTGTGTGGGTGCTGTTGGGATATATTTTAAATTAAAAAGTATCTTATTCTCCAGCTCATGGGAACCCTCCCCATCTCTGTGTAGTGCAAGGGATTGGAAGGGTTCCGAGAGAAAGACCAGAGCTGTGTGGAAGGGCAGGTGATCCCACCAGTTTGTCACATGTCAGGTAATTGGGACGCAAACAGACACAAGTGCTTGTAACTCCTTACCACATCAGTACTTAGGAGATATTGACTTAGGGATAGTAAATGACTGAGCTTTCATATTTAAAGTAAATACCACAAAATATTGTTTTGCCTATTTGTTGGCATTGATTAAACAGAACTGAGTTCCCTACTTCATCAGGTATTCTAGTGCCCACTCAGCTTGTCAAGCCTGAGGTTTCTGTTCCAGCCTAAATATCTCTTACTGTCTGCCATTTTATCTGTTTCTGCTTTGCAGATTTTTGAGAAATCTTTTCCACAAGAGGGTATAAGAAAGCATTTTTGCATTAATCCACTGCCATGAAATTGCCTGTTAATTCCTATTACTTGCACTGTCCCTGCTTGGATCATGACAGTGTACTATCCATCTCTGCTTAGGGAAAAAAAAGGACTCCAGTGAGCACAATCTGCCTACTGGTTCCTGTTGGGACTCAGGTAAAACACACAGATCCTCACACACTCACACAGACACTGCCTAAAATGGTGTCAGCAAGTCCCATGGCTGAAAGCTGAGACACAGGTGGTGCTCCCTCGTCTCACATGGGCCTGTCACCAGTGCTCAGTTAACAGCAGTGTCAAAAACCAAGGAGCAGTGCTTCCTTTCCTCTCCATGGGCCTCTAAAGGGTCAATGGACTGAAAGCTTTCTGTAATAAACTGCGTTGCTTTAGGAAAACAAATGTGAACTCTTGCGTCTAATATTAGGTCACATTGTCAAAGAAGGTTGCAGTCAATCTCTTTGAAGAAGGAAAGGAAGTCCTGGTGCCCCTCGTAAGCTTTGACAGTAGAGCTTCTCAGGACAGCAGTTTCCTAAGGAAAATGCTGCTGTATCTAATGGTATATCAGTATTTTTCCTTCCACATGCCCTGATTTCTAGTTTCCTAAAGGAGTAGAGTTGGTCCTTTCAGCAGCTGACATGTCAGAAGCATCCAGGAGGAAACTACAGGAAGATGGCAGTGACTTGGAAAAATGAAGCAAATCTGCAGGGAATCTTTTGGCTGAATCAGTGGCTAACATCTTTCCAGCTGGACCTGCCTCCTGTTAGCAAAGGCCCTGTCTAGGCTTAACACATCAGAGGAAGAAGCAACACACTGATCTTTTTAATTTTTAAGGATTAATGAGGTTTTACTGCTTAAGGAGAATGCCTAAATATTGCTGAGAAGGCTTGCTTGCATTTCTCTGTCTTTTTCTGTCCTTCACCACCTCTGAGTTGCTCACTTGTAGGATTCATAAATAATGTAGTATTTTTAAAATACCTTTGAAAAAAATTGAGCTGTGTAGTATAAGATCACTTGTGAAGAGGGAGCTATAGCAGATATAACAAGTGGGAATCCTGCTGAGGCACTGTTGTTGTTTGGGTATATTTCAAAGGTTTAAATAAGATTAAGGTATTTATTATTATTAATGGGAAAATAATCTTTATTCCTCCAGAACATTAGAAATACACCATTTTTTTTATGCTGCAGAGAAATACTCTGTGGGCAAATACAGGGTTCCTGTAATCTAAATAGTCAAGCTTGAAGCTCACACAGCCTAACTGAGGATTTTCTCTTGCTAGCAACACACACTGCTTGTTCTGCTGCAAGTTTGCTAAGGCCAGTGGCTGAGGCATTCATAATTAACTACTGACTCAAAGGGCCTTGATTTATTGGTGTTCCCACATGGGCCACTTTAAAAGGTTCTTTATTCATAAAATAATTACTCTCTTCACAATGTTTCTCACCTGGAGCACTAGGAATTTGAGGTTCTCAACCCACTGGCCATTCTTGAAAGCTTTCTGGATATTGACAAATGAATAGCATATGCCTAGTTTAGAATGCCTGTGACTGCTTGGTGCTATAGCAGTAAAAGAGAAAAAAAAATAAATGAAAAAATAGGCTTCATAGTTAAATAAACCTCCATATTCTGACAGGATAATGCTAGCATCTGATTTGTATAGCAGGCCAAAGGCTTTTTTCCCCATAAAAATAATGGGTTAAATTTAAAAAACCTCCTCTCAAACCATCCTTTTTTACCCCAAGAACTCTTAAAAATGCAGTAGGTAGCAAAATGCAAAATAATAGTTTTCCACTGACCACTACTTTCTCCTTTGCCCCTTATGTGCGTGCAGCCTTTCTGCAATTGAAGAGAGGGAGATGTGTTTTGGTGTGATTGTGTGCCTCAGTTCTGGACATATGAATTTTTTTGCTGCAGAGCATGGCCTTTCTGGTGTGTGAAACAGAACAAGGTCAACTTCAGCAGGCTAAAGAAAGGAGTAAATCAATGAATCAGGCAAAGGCAGTCACTGGTAACTAGCTAACAATAAAAAGTCAGGCTTGGGTATGCAATGTTCACAGTCAGCAAACAGAGCTTGAAATCCTTAAGCCAAATGGTGCATTTCTGAGCTCAAGTCAGGCTTGGAGGAAGTTGAGTTGTTATCGGAGATTGGGATGCTGTGCTCTAAGTGAAGGTCAGTTTCAAACAGTGCTTGCTGACAAGTGCAATAGATGACTTGCTATGTGAGCTGGCTTTAATGGACTTGAATGAAATAAGAAACATTGGACCCTGAATGTAGTTAAAGGGTTTTGTGTATGAAGCCATTATCTCTTGGTTTTGTAGCCTCACTGTTTTTGCCTGGATGGTAGATGGCAGAAAACCTTGTGGGGTTCTTTCTGACCTAGCTGGGAGTTAAGAAGAGACCTGAGTGCCTGACTGCAGGGTTTCCAGCCCAGTGGGCAGCCTGAAAAGAGCTGGATGATTCCAATGCACTATTAAAACACTGTAGCTGCTCTGGGAATGAAGTGGTACATGTGGGGGCTTTCTTGGGTGCTTAGTCTGGTTTTAGATTGGTAATGCTCTTTTTTTTGGACTGGATGCTCTGGCTAGGTAATAGTCTTGACACACTTGCTTTCAGATGTTGCTAGCCTGCATTGGACAAGGTCTTGATCCATCTCAGTAGAGAAGTCAAATAAAATATTCCTGACCTGCACTTTGCTTCTTGTTGTGTTTGCCCCCCTGGAGCACTCCACTGTCTGCCCCTATGGCCTCCAGGCTCTGGTGGTTGTCTTTGCTCTCTCTCACCCACACTCTGGGCCCTCCTGCCTTGGCAGCTCTTCTCTGCTCCACAGGGGAGAGTGACTTGAACAGCCTCCTGCCTTGGCCCCCTCCTGTCCCCAGGGCTCTGTTCAGCTGTAGCCTCTCAGTGCTATTCAGCAGTGTGAGGAAGATGCACAGGTGTCTGGTCAAGCTGAGAACTGGCACTTACAGCCAAGTGGCTGCACAGCATTCCCCTGTGAGAAATTACAGGGATCTCCCAAGCTGTTACTGCTGTGATGTACCTGGGTGGTGTTCTGAGGATTTCACCTGTTTGGCAGGGAGGCAGTCACAATACAAATGATCTTGGCTGCAATAAAATAAAAATGCAGTTGAAAAGGGTTATTAGCTCCTCAAACTGTGATTTAAGCTTGGTGTTCCCCCAGTGACCTCCTGTGTGGCCTTCAGAAAGTCACTTCTGTGCATCAGCCCCACCTTTCACTAATGGTCCGGGGCTGGTTTTGTCATGGGGCTATTGTCAGGATAAATGCAGCTGAGGCCGCAAAGCACTGTGGTGGCATAAGCCACTTGATTGGCTTGATTGATTGAATGCAATAAATAGGATGTGTAATTCACCCATGTATTTTCACCTTGTAGAAGTAAATTTTCTTAGCTTGACTTGAAATTGTGTTGATATTTTAAAGCAGAAAACAAAACCAACACCAAAGTCCAGTGCATAGAGACAAGAAAGGTTATTTTTAACAGTGTGGGAAATGCTGTACTTACAAGGCTAATGCTACCCATGGGACGTGTCTTGCATTTTGCTTAACAGAAGCAGAGGCCTCTTAAGTTATGGATCTGAAGGAGAATAGCAAGCTGGTGTGGTAATAATTCCTGTGTTACTATTTTTAAAGTTCTGCCTGTGTGCCTGTGTTTGTAGTGCTGTTACCCAGCAGTGCCTCCTCATGTCAGGTTACTTTAGGCAAAGCTGGTGTTTGCACTTAAGTCTGTGTTAATTTTCTGGCTTTTTGTTTGCTTTCCCTCCTTCCTGCCTCTTTTACCAACATTTTAGTCTTATGCTCTTGTACAAACACAAAAAAATAATAAAATAATAAACTTGTAGCCAGAAACCTGAATTTGACAAAGCTTTTGTTGCCTTGTTCAAATACTCAGAGCTCTGTTTGTAGAGTCCCAGCTCCCTTCACCAGCCTTTGTGACCTTAGTTGTGGGTACACCGAATGACTTCTGTGAATGTTTTGGGTTTTTTTCTCTTTTTTTTGGCTTGATGGCTCAATGCTTTCCTAGTCAGTTTGTATGTGAAAACACCATTGAACACGTCTGGGCAAGCTGACAGGTCAAATAATTAGAGGCACAAAGCTCCTTTTTGCATGCCTGCCCTGGTCCCCAGTGAAAGCTTAAAGGGAGGCTTGGTCTGCTGCTGTGGGACTTGGGGAAGCCTCTGCTTTGCTGGCAAAGCTGTCTGGGAGATCTGGTTCCCTTGCAGTGGCTGCAGTGATATGTATCCATAACTGAGTGCGACTGTGAAAGGAGAGCTGTTGAAGGAGCAAGCAAAACAGCTGTTAGCCATAAAACCTGAAACTTTTGTGAGAATTCCCCTGAAAGGAAGGGAATTTTCTAAAGCAGTGGGAAAGGCCAATGTACAGCTTGTCTGCTGTGGTAATGCTGTTTTTTACTCCTTCAGTGCACAGGGAGATGCCCCTTGCCTGTCAGCCCATGGCACTGTGATAAAGCATCACTTACCTGGAGGCAGCAGGACTGTGTTCCTAGAGTGACAAGCAGGTTTCCCAGGTGCGTGGAGCAAATAGGGAGGTGGGAGAGCTGCAGAGGGAAGAGGACAGCTCCTTTTTGGAGTCACAGGGGCAGAAGGAGTGAGAATGAGAGAGGTCCTCATGGGTTGAACTGCCTCACCACAGCCTCAGAAGCACCTTACTAGAGTCTCCCATCTACTCGCACACAGAGATGTGATATAAAGGTTGTACCAATGCACTATTCCAGGCTTCATTTTTATTCCAGAGAGGTTTAAATTATTAATGTGCAGCATAGCAAGAGCTGAACCTGCTGTTAGATGGTACCTTGTAAGACCTTTTTAAATATTTAGTACTTACTAACAGAACGAAGCAAATAAACAAGAGTAGCTAAAGTGTTGAGTATGACCTTAATTTTTAAAGTTAAAACAAATTAGGCAACACCTCAGAAGACAAGCATACAAAGGCCATTTGCCTCATACTGAGTGATCTGCACAGTGACAGGAGACCATCTGGCTGATTTGGATTTTTGTGTGGGGCTGACTGCTCAGTTCAATGGATGGTGTTAGAATGATGATCCCAAGATTCAGTTGCTTGGCAGTTCCTGGATTTATCTTTTGGTCAGCCACCATGAGAGCCAGGCACTTTTCTTTATAAAGATACATCTGCTGTGGGCAAATCTTACTGTGGTATATCCTTGTAGACCTGAGCTGGAGCTCTTGCTCTGCCAGCTTCCCTCTATCTTCCCTTCTGTGTGGGTGGATGTTGCCAAAGCGAATGGAGAGTGATCGTGCTTCCCCCAGGGAAAGAAAATAGAAAACATTTCCTGCTAGTTTTCTTGATTTCTTATTCCAAAGTCATGTTTATCTTATCAATATTCATGATGCTCTATGTATTTTCAGGGTATCTTGTAGGCCAGTGTTAGACTAAGTAGGTTCAGGAAAGTGCTGTTCTCATTAGGGATTGTGAAGTAACTGAACAATTTGCCCAAGATCATGCAGAAAGTACAGGGCAGGGGGCTTTGCCTCCAAGTTTGCTGAACTGTTGTTCTCCCTGGCTTCTGCCACAGGAACTTGTCATGTTGTTCCTCTCACTGTTGCTGCTGGCATCCAGAAACAGTGTGGGGCAGCCATCTACAGCAGCTGGGTGGGAGGAGTGGGTAGGACTTACTGACCTCAATCCTGCAAGAAAGGCCAGTGACTTTTGTAGCAGATAAAACAGTGATCTTGGTTCTCTGCTGAGACAAAAAAAAAGAACCAAACAATAAAGTCAACACCCAACTCAGGCCTGGATGAAAGAGCAGCCCTGTTTAGAGCATCTCTTGTGTGTCCACTTAAGCCAAGGGGCAGGAACAGCTATGCCTGACTCAGAAAAGGTTGGTGGCTCTGTGGGTGGAATGAGGACATGTCTGGCCTGCCAAACACAGGCTGCCCAGGACAGCTGCTGGCCATGAGGATGAGGGATGAGATTAGCGCAGAGGGCAAAGGAGAGAATGAACATACCCTAGGGAAACACTGCACTTGATCCTGGCCTCTCCCCACAGCAAGAGGGAAGACAAAGTGTGACACTAAATTGCTCTGGAATAAAGTGACGTGGACAAGAGGTTGTGTCAAGCCAGAAGAGCTGTGTCTGAGATGAAAGATGAAGATGGGAACCGACTGTGTGTGAGAGAGGTGCAGGGGAGTGGCGTGTGTGAGGTAAAGAGGGGAAAACAAAGGGAGTGTGAGCTGAGAGGCAGGGAACAGCTTGAGGTGAAAAGAGGAAAAGTGGTACAGAGTATGGGCAAGTGATACTAGATGTAATAAACATCCAAACAAAAAATCTTGGCAATGACTAGATAACATACAACGAGGTATGGCTGGGGGAAAGAAGATTAAAATATCAGAAATAAATTAAAAATGTCTAGGGTGGCAGTAATAGTGGAAGGTGACACAACATTAAACAGAGCAAGCACTAGCACTCATTTGCTAGGCTAGATCAGAGCTATATTTATTTGGGTATCACAAATAGACTTCAGGGTTGCTTAAAAGGATTATATGGCCAGAGCATAGTGAGTGCTGGCTGCAATAGTTGACAGTAAATAATTTCAGGTGGAAGGGCTAGAGTTACTAATTATTGAAATTTCCTGACCTTGTTCATTATAAATTCTCATTTCAGTTAGTTATAACTTGAAGAAGCTATGACTGGGCTGTAATTTTCCATGCCAGCTGTCTGCCCCAGGCTGGATGTGTCTGAAAAACAGCATTTCAAGACAACTGGGACATCTCAAGACAACTGGGATGAGACTGGGAGCATGAAGGAGATGGAAGTGGGGACAGACAATAGGAGTATAAAAGCATCCCTTGTGTGCCTCAGGACAGAATCAAAAAGACAAAAACCCAGCTGGAGCAAAGACTTGAGGCAGGCTTTCAAGGATAACAAAGGAGGAATCCTGCAGGTATGCTAGCTGCTAGAAGAAATTCAGTGTAAATTATGGATCTATTCACAGGTGGGGGATGCAGCCTAGCCATGGTTCACACAGAAGAGGGTGAAGTGCTCAAGAACTTGATAGTTGCAAAGAATGAAGGACCCAAATCCCTGACCAGTTTATGACAGGACAATGTCCACGAATGCCACCATGGGGTGTCTGGTTTGGACCCAATGCAAAAGGAGTTTGGTGCTGCATAAGAAAAGGTACCCAGAGGGGTTTTGGAGGCTTTTGGGACTGTGATAGACAAAGCTGTGACTGACCTGACATGGCTTTGCTTATAGCCTTGCTATGAGTGGGGGCTGGACTGCCTCCCAGCCAGTGTCTCCTTAGTGTTCTGATGCTGTGGTGGAAAGCATTGCTGTGACTATGCTGGGAAAAGGTCCAGTGACTTTTTATTTGAGAAGCTTTAGTATCTCTTTATTTTAGCTTTGAAAAGTAAAAGAGGTCAGGTTTTGGGTCAAAACACTGTCTACCAAAGCAGCCTTTACTTCTAAGCCCATGATGACAACCCAAGTTTTTTCTCTTTGACACTTACTCTGCTGTCACAAAGCATGTGGAAAAGCCTTGGGCAAAATGTCCCATCTTCCCTGCTGCTGCAGATGGTAGAAGAAGCACACTAGGTTGGCTCTCAGTTATGCTTCTCTTTCGAGTGGCAGCAGTCAGCTGTGTGTCTAAACTCTGGCAGGGTTTGCATATGTTTTCCCCCATTTGACATCTGAATGTTTCTGACATGCTTGGAGATCTGTTAGAGATGACAGCCCTGAAAAACATTGGAAGAAGCAACTAATTCTTTCTTCAGAGCAGGGATTAAGTTGTGCCTTATGCAGCAAAATAAAGCGGAAAACCAAAATGAATGCAAAGCGAAACCCAACTATTTTGTCTAGTAAATAAATACAGGGAAGAGTCTGTGGAAAAAAAAAGATGTTGTCACATAATAAAACCTGTCAGTAAACAAAAACAACTGACATAAGTGACTTTTTTTTCCCCCTCAGATTTTGATATCTTGTGTAGTTTCTGGTGTCCAGCAGTCAGGTTTAAACAGGAAAGGTCTCTGCAGCAGTCTTGCACACCAGGCTCTATTTTGCCTCAAAATCAGGAGAGTAACATCTTGCTAAAACACCACTGGTGTATTTGCAGACCCCATTTTAATTTAGCAGGTCCTTGGTATGTGAGGAATGGGTGCAGACAAACAGGCAGTGTATCTGTGTATCTTCTGTCTGTGGGGCAGAAATGCTACTGATGTAGTTATAGGAATTCAGAGATAATGTGTGAGAGAGACAGAGCCCAGCCAAACAACCTGCAGACCTGAAACTTAGCACGAAGTAGAGGATGGTCACTTGTCACTTCCCAGAATACCACTTTTGGCCATCCCACAGAAGTGAAAATAGGGAAAATCCCTATGCAAATGTTAAGTCATAAACCAGGGCAGGCGAAAGAGTATGGTTCTTGCTGCCGTAAAAATTCACCAGAGGAGCCTGTGGGGTCTGTGCACTTCAGCTGATTTCTAAGTGACCTGAAAAAGGGGTCAGCTGTGATCTGCCAAAATATGCTGATGACATTAAATTGTTCACACTAATATAGAGCAGGACCAGATGTGAAGACACATTAGAAGAACCTTGTAATACTGGGTGACTGAGCAAAAAAGTTACCTATGACATTCAGTATAAATGAATGTTAGGGAATGCATATAAGAACAAAAGAATTATGACTCCACATACAACATTACAGCCCTGATAAGGGTTGAGGGAGCAGGGCGACATAATTGATGAGCTTGATCTGGGGTCACATCAAACACATGAAAACACTGGTAGCAGTCAGCACTTTGTGATGGTTAAATAAAACCAACATATGAAATGTTAGGAGTTATTAATATCATAGGGAACAAAACAGAACATTGTGCCACTGTGTAATTTTTTGTACCTACTCCATGAATTTTCTGTACAATTTTTGTCCTCTCAGCTCAAATAGGTTATGGTAGACTTGGAAAAGGTTCAAAAGAGGATGATCCAAGTTGTGGTAAGCCTTTTGCAGAGGAATGAAGATGCTAGACTGGAGAAGAGGTGCATAAGGGTGAGTAGAGCAGGACAGAACTCAGCTAATATGAGAAAGGAGAAGCATCAAATGAAGATGATCAACCAAGATTCAGAACAAATGTACATGTGGGGTTCTCTAAACAAGCAGCTGACCTGAAGAGCAAAGTTTTTACCACAGGATGTCATGGGTGCCAAAAGTTCAAGGTTTGCTGATAGATTAGTAGGAAGAGATGTAGTTGGTCTGACCTTACCTCTTGGAGAGAGTGGTTCAAGGGACAGATCCTAAGCCTCTTACTTGCCATTTGGCACCTGAGCGGAGTGTATGAATTTCTCACGCAAACTGGTTAAAGAATTATACCAAGTATTTTTACAGTTATATCTTCAATGGCTATTTTGAAATGTCTTAATCAATTCTAAGTGTTCCTGACACTTTTAAAGGCATGTGTGCCTTGAACACTCATTTCATGACAAATCAAGCTGCACGGGCCTCATTCCAGTATTATGTAAGCAGTGAATATATTACTTGTACAAAAAAATACTAGCTTTGGTAAACAGCACTTTTTGCTCTGACCTTCACTAGACTGGTCTCCAAGGTTTTTTCTTGGGGATTGCATGATGAGTGCACATGGCCTTTCTGTCATTCCCTTGTCTGAGAGAGAGAACAAGAAGGGTTAAAAAAGGAAGGGCTTCTTCCCCCTGCATGTCCTGTCAATTTTCCTTTGATGTCAAGAACTTGTTCCTCTGTCAAAAGAGGCCAATTTTACACTGTGTAAAGGAACAACATGAGCCCTCCAATAACTGCTATGGGGGGAACTCAACGGCCCCTACTCTAGTTCGTTGCACCCCCAAAAATAGTTGGGATTCCTGTTAAGTGCAGTAAGGGCAATACAGGTGAGAAATGACATTGGGGTGAGGTTATAGCTCAGGATAAGCTTAGAAAAGTGAGAATCTTCAAAAAGTTTTTGTGATGGAGGTACAGCTCATGCAGGACAGCTAGAAACAGATGCAATAAAGAGTTCTTGGAAGAACAGGGTTGAATAGCTGTAGTGGAAGTGTACTTGGAAGACATTTAGTCTTCCTGCTTGCCAAAAGCAGAGTTAACCTCAACATCAGATTAGTCTGATCAGGGCCTCTTTGTGATTCAGCTACTGCTTTGAGCAGTTTCGGTTCCCAGCGTGGGCTAGTCCCAGTGCAATGATCCCTGTGTGGACCATTGTGTCTTGTCCAAGGTTGTGGAGAACTAATGAATCTTGCAAGGTCAGATTTTTTTCTTGTGTCCATTCACATTACCTGCTTTTCACTGGGGCTGTGATGTTGACAGTTCATGCAAGATGTTGAGATAAAAGGATAATTAAGCTGCCAATCTGAGCTGGGAGGGTTGATGACAAGTACATGCTACAAGCAGAGCACTGCAGGCACCTGAACCTCTCCTGACAGAGAAGTGGTTAGGTAAGACTGACCCCCAAGTGCACTATACAAGAAAGGCTCAGGAAAATGAGCAGCTTTTCCTGTTCATGAGAGCAAGTCCTTTCCCAGCTGTTGTGTGGCAGGAGGACTCTTAACTGGGTCCAGACTGTCTTGAGTGTTTTCTCTGGTTGCCCTGAGAGTATTTTCCCCAATAGGCTGGGCCTTGCAGTGTCCCAAAGAAGCTGATCAGCATGTGGGCTTTAGGTGAAGCTTCTTACTGGGTTGGAAAATCCAGCTTTTACCCCCTATGATCATTTATTTTCAGTCTCCATTGCTGTTGTCTTGGCCACTGCTTCCAAGGTAGGTTTGTATTGGGAGTGAGGAACTGCACGTGTGGGGATTGAGTGGGTGTTCAAAGACAGTAGACACAGAATTGTATCTTAAATAGTACTTTTCACTGCTTTCTGCATGGTTTGTTGAACAGGATGAAGAAGCACAAATGAGATCTAAGTTCCCTGGTTGCAACATGTCCCTTCTTAGTCCGCTGTGCTGCTGCAGCTTCTTGCTGGTGAGCCCTGGTCTTATGATCCCTGAGCATTAGTAGGCCAGTGAGCTTGTATGGCAAGGTTAAGGTTGTGGATGAGCTGAGGCTGAGGGCTGTGGCAGGACAGGGTCCCAGGAAGCTGGGCACAGGGGGTAGCCAGCTGCCTACTGCTCCCCAGCTTTATTCTCTGCTGTGGCCCAAACAAGAGTTCATGGACTGGCATTAATATGTGCAAGCTTTCTGTCACCTACTCACAGAATGAAAAATTAATATGCTTATGTACTGACTAAATTATGCTGTACACTAATTCCTGAAGAAAATGTTGATAAGGGTGCTTTGAGAAAGGCTTTTTAATATCCTTTCCAAGTGACTAAAGGAATTCCAATTAGACCTTACATGTCATTTTCATTTCCCTTGTCATTGCTGTCTAATTCTGAAAAATGCTTCCATCTCTACCACTTTCATGTATCATCTACTCTTCTTATTTGTCCACCCAGACATAATCCTGGTGGGTGACATGACAGCTATTTCCAAGGCAAGAGCATTACAAATTCTAATAATATCTTTCACTGAAGTAGCACTTTTATCCCTGGTGGAGCTGTGCAAAATGAAGTTTTATATATATCACTTGACTGCTTCATATGTCTTTTCTAATCTCACATTGCGCAGCTCCTGGTTACCACATTTCACATAACTTGGTGGAAAAAAATCCCACAACACTCCTTTTTTCCTCTGTGGTTTTGATCTAAAAAACCCCAAAATACTCTTTGGCTTGGAAGTAGGATTTATTTAGGTTTTGGATTGGAAACAAAACTATCAACCTTTAAAAATGTTAAGAAATTGTTTCTATGTGCTAAAATAAGTTTATTTTGGTTTCTGTAACAAAAAGTAAAACCCTATCCAACCCCTGAGTTTTAGCCAGACAGCTTTGCATTTCATTACTTCAATCCCATGCATCTTTACTCTGAAAAGATAGAAAATACATTTTTGTGCTGAAGATTTTATATTAAATAATTGATTTTCCTGCCATTGAAATACAACTACTTTTTGATAGGGGTGTGGCCAGTGCTGAATGTTGTGCTGCAACATGGTGCAGTAGCTTATGGGATGCTGTGAAGGCAGCACAATGTCCAAGCATTAGGGCAGCAAGGATTTGTGTAGGCTGAATGTTAATGACTCAAACTGCAGCTTTCCAAGACACTGGGGTTAACTTCTCTCCTCGTGGAGAACAATGAACAAGAGATCTTCCTGGCCGAGTGTCATGGTTTTAGTTCAGCACAGATGTGGAAGGAAGGTTGCTGCTGAGTACTAGCAGTGTTTTGGTTTGGTTTTTTTTTTTTTTTTTTACAGCACCTGAGAATTCTTTGCCTTTGCTAATTAAAAACTGTGAAATGAAGGAATGATACAGGCATATCTGATTACCTCTTCGGGTGTTGGCTTAGGGCAAAAATTGAATTTCCTGCTCAGTACCCAAATATGTGTTGTTTAAATTGGATAAATTCTGCTGCAAGCTCCTCTTGAGACTGGGGTTCATTTGTTGAAACTCTTCTCTGCTCCATTTGTTTTGGTACAATACTGGGTCCATCCTTGGCTGGATTATTATTTAAGTAACGTTGATCAGGAATAATTTCACAGAAGGCAAAAGACTGACACAACAAAATGGTGCCAAAGAGGACTAAGTACTGCACAAGGACTAAAAGTCTCCTGTGCATTACTTTGTTAATTGTAACATGCTTGAGAACTAAAAATATAATTTGAGTCAGTAAAATGTGCAGTGAGTCATTGCTTCATAGCCCCATCAACTTTCCAGGGGTGGCTATGCAATTTGTATTTTGTCCCCAGAGAACCTGTGAGCTCAGTCATGTCCAAATCAGAAGTACTTACATATTTAGTCCATATTTAAGTTCAGTTTTATTAATCCATATTTAAGCATGGATTGCACTTTTACTCCATGGCATTACATCACTTGAAGAAAAACTTTTAGTTGTCCTATATTTTGCAATGTGTAGCCCTGAGTATGCCATAAAGAGGCTATTTCACAAGCAGTAAGTACATGCTTCTTTGTTAGGACATGCACAAAAGGCATCACTGAATGATGTCTTAAGCGACTGAAATGTAAAGTGAATACTCCATGAAATTCTGGGAGAAATCACAGCATGAACCTGTCCACTGCCCTTTCTGACCTTAGACCCAGACTCCAAAGAAAAACACATGTGCAATGGTTTAAAGGAAAAGGAATTACACAATATATGAGTGCATGGCACAACATACGGTGGCACTAGACAATATCCTTGGTCATGCTTTTGTATGGGGAAAAATGTTGCATTTTCAAATTTATACTGTATTTGAAAGGGACATGCACAAATTGTAGCTGTATGAAAATGCAAAGCACATTTGATTACATGTTCTACAACAAGATTGCCTTCTTTTGATGTTTTTGTGTAGATGTTGAATGCTCCCAAAAGCAGAGAAGTTAACCTACAAAACCCTCAATCAGTATACTGAGAGTTAAGGGTTCGAAAAACACTTAATTATGAGGTTAGAAATAATTATTTCTGATATTCTGTTTGAGATCCTTTATTTTGTGCTTAAAGTGACATACTATGCAAAAGTACTACAAAACTCAAAAAAACTACAAACCTTATGGCAAAGAACTTGTAGTTAATAACAAAATGTGTAGCAGACAACAGCCTTGATCTTAGGGATACAAAGCCTTCTGGAAAGGCATCATTAGAGCTGGGATATAAAACCCCAGAGCATTCTAAGATTCACCTAGATTTTTATGAGTTTTCCCCCTCTTACTGCCCTGCTTAGAACAGCTGATTCTACCATGAAGTATGCACCAGAGGCAGCCCAAAAGAAAGCATCAAGCCCAGAACCACTGGTTTTTTCACTGCTATTCTAGAACTTTTTTCACTCTGATTTTAATTATTTTTAGCAGCCATGTCTAGAATCAAATTGATTAAGCTGAGTATTTTTGTTTTGGAAAAAGTGTCCTTAAATATTCCTTATTATTCCTTTCCTCAGAGGAAGTACCATTTATTGTCTACTGTAACTAGCTGTGCAAAAGCACCTTTGTTTCCAGTTTGGGATCCTTTCCCTGCTGTTCTAGGGCAAATCTGACATTCTAAGCAGCTCACTTCAGTTGCCTGAACAACAGCCATCTAGTGCTGTTTGAGTGTCTCTGGGCTTCTGCAGCATCAGCAGATGTGACATGGAGCCTATACGTAGCCCATACTTTACAGAGAAGCAGATGGAGCACAGTGGGTATAAACTCAGGTATCTCAGGGAGACTGAGGCTCCTATCCTCTTTACTGTAAGGGTAGTAAGGCACAGGTTGCCCAGAGAAGTTGTGGATGTCTTATCCCTGGAAGAGTTTAAGGCCAGGTTGGATGGGGCTCTGAGCAATCTGGTTTAGTGGAAGGTGTCCTTGGCCATGGTGGAAGGATTGAAACTATAGTATCTTTCAAGTTCCTTCTAACTCAAACCATTCTATGATCTTTAGACAGGAGAACTGGACGCAGACTTTCCTAGTAGTATCCAACTGTTTCAGCATCAAAATGGGAACCACAAGGATAGATAAATCTTGGAATTCTACCAGGATGTTTGCCTTGCAATTCCCATAGGCAAAGGGAAGGTGATGGTGCAGAAAGGAAGGATTAGTCTTTTAGGAAATGAAGACATTTTTGGACAAGATGGATCTGTGCAGGCTGTCAGGCTGTACCATGGTTAATGCAGGAAGGGAAATAGATTGGAATGAACAAGGAAATGAGGCTGCCTGTAGTTCCTCCTTGCACAGCAATGCTCAGTGATGGAGCTAGGGAAAAACATACCCATGCTTTTACAGCAGTGCTTGGTGGTTTTGAAAGAGGATGGGAGAATGAGGATTCCTGGTCTCAAATGGCAACCCTGATGAAGCAGTCATCTTGGAGACATGATGGAAGGAGTATAATCAGTGGGATATGCTCTTGCTAGGCTACCAATCTTGCAGGAAAAGAAAGCAGAACATATTGGTGGGGGAGTGGTGTTGTATTTGAAGGATAACATGGAGTGTAATGACAAAAAAGTGTTCCAAGGAAAAGAAGTGTGCAGTGGAGCCCCTAGTAACAAGGTGCCATGGTAGGATTGTACTGACAAGCCTGTGCTCAGACAGGGACTGACCATCATAACCTGACCAGAAAATGTTATGTGAGATCAGAGGAGCTGCAGTTGTAAAACAGACAGCAAAGTGGGTAGTGGTAGTGTCCCTCTATATACTGGATGGATGCGTTGTCAGGGCAAGGTGTGGAGGTAAAAAATTTTGGCATGCAGTGCTGTCTGCTGTGTGGAATAACCTGCAGGAGTACATGCTGATCTGTGCTTGGTCCCAAGTGGTGCATGAGACCTGCCTCAGGAAGTAGCTGTCTCAGTGTGATTAGATTTCAGCAAAAGCAAGCCAAGTGAATTCAGAACATGAATATTCAATTTTAAGACAGACTGGTCTGTGAAAATGAGGCAATTTGTCAGAAAAGAAAATAACCTTGAAAACACTAGTCTTGAAAGTGAGAAAACTGGAGGCTTCTAAAAATTACAGTATTAGAAGTTTAGGTAAATTTTGCACTGCAATTAAAAAGAAAACATAAAGGCTTAATACAGAAGTTGAGGCCTATCACAAGGAGAGAACTGATATTTTAAAATTGAAAAAAAAGCCCATATGAAGAGAGCCCATAAATTATGACAAGTAAATAGGTAATTAGGAAGACTACAAAAAAACCCCAAAACAAAACAACAAAAAAAAAACCCAAACAAAAAACCCAAAAAACCCCTAAAACTTGAAGAGAGCCCTTGCTAAGGATGCTTGAGCTGCCAATGACATGTTCTGCAGATGCATCAGAAGTAGGAAGCCAGACATGAAATCAGTGAGACCACTGGCTGGCCAAAGGTGAAAGATGCTATCAACGCAACTGTGCGCTCAGTCCATCATATCCAAGAAGCTCACTGTATTTGTGTGTGTCTTTGCTGCTGAGGAGGTTCATACACCCAACACATTTTTTTCTAGGTCACAGGACCCAGATACAGTTTGACTAAGCAGGTACGTTAGTAAGTCCCTGGAACTGGTTGGCATGTAGCCTGGACTTCTGAAGGATCTCCAAGGTGCAGTTACTGAACTTCTGCCTGTGCAATACATTGTTACAAGTACCCACTGTGGCAGCAGACTGGTGGTTCATTCCTACCTGTTACATGGGGCTGAAGAGGATCAAGTGATACACAGTGAATCTAATTTTCACCCTCGGCCAGCTAGTGCCAGAAAGAAGGCCACTGAAAATGTGGATGAATAGAGCTGGCTTGGAAAGTCTCCATCACTGCAGTGAGATCCTACCTTTCTCTTCTGCTTGAGTTCTTTACATGCATCAAAGAACATGGGTAAAGAAGTTTTAGTTGGCACACTGTAGCTTGGATCTTCCATGTTCAGAATGCCAACCTAGATGGACCACTACTCTAAGCAAACAGGGTGTTTCTTATGCTCTCAGACACAAGGTTTAAACTCTTGTAACTGTTTGCAAACAGAATGAAGTCTATGATGCAGGGCACTGTGCAAAGTAAAGAGCTATTGTGGGTTGGTGATATAGGATGGCAGTCTTTCTCCTGTTGGAGTCTGTTTGCTCATAATGCAGATGAATGTTTATTCTTCATTTCTCTGATTTTGTCTGGACACTGGACAGAGGAAAAACTGAGAACTTACAGCTAGTTTCCCTAGACTAACAAATCACCAAATGTAATTTGCTTGCTGTTAAGGATTGGCAGAGATGTCTCAGCAGAAATGAACTTACCAAATCCTTCAGAGCAGCTTGTGTTGTTAATGGGAGTTTAGTTACCTAGGCATTTGCTGAAAACAAACATGACAGATGGTTCATCCAGTTTCTAATGTACTGGTGAAGAGTTTCACTGGGTGGTGAAAGCAACTGGGAGGGAAAGTCCTTAAAGACTTATTTCTTACTAGTAGGAAGAGTTGAAAAGTTTATGCTGAGAGCAATTGGTGATCATGAAGTGACATTGTCTATGGCCCTCTGGATGAGAGCAAGAAGTGTCAGGATGGTCAGGGTTTTAAACAACTAGAAAATTACAAGTGCTACTGATAATTAAACATAAGGGGAATTATTTCTAACGAGTCACTTAAATCCTCGGATACATTCTGAAACAAATAATTATGTGATATTTTGTAGGCACCCTCGAGATTACAAAGTAAATAGTATCCATTGCGAATTTGTCAAGAACAAAGTGTTAAACCAGTTTAAATTTTTAATTTTGCAAAATGGTAACCCATTGGCAGGTAGGAAAGATTCAGCAGGAGCTGGCATTTGACACTATTTTACATGTGTAAGTAAGCTTCAGAAGAACAGTCAAAATGAAATTGTTGAGGTGGAGGATCAGAGCTTATTGAGCACCCATTTTCTCAGGTGGTGTCAGAGGTTTGTAGTCAAAGTGAAAGGATGGATCAGCTGGGGATTTGGGTAGTATGTGCTGGGGTTTCCTCCTTTTTGGATTTCAGAGCTTTTTGATAACTTGAAGGAATTGCTGGGAAATAGTTCAATGGGAAAAATTCAAGGTATTACCTGTAATTAATAAATGGAAACAGTCAATATTTGCCCTGAGACAGTCAGCCAGCATGTGCACCAGTCGATGTGTGAATGAGAAGGGAGGTGAGTGCCAAGGTAGCAGCTGTCACAAGAGGATCTGGAGCATACAGAGAAGCATAAGATGAACAGAATCAGCAGCTCCATGTGAAGAAGGCCAGTGTTGCAGCTGGTGTGGGAAGAAAGATGAAACACCAGGAATCAACCAGATACATACTGCTTTTTCCAAATAGGCCAGGACAGGAGCTTTGCACTTCATTTTGGGTGGTAAGCTTGAGGAAAAATTAGGACTGCCTGGAGGGTTGAATGTGTTGAATCTGTGAGAATGATTAGAGGACTAGCAAACATCACCCACTGGGATGGAAGAATGAGATCAGGTAATCTGAAGCAAGGGGCTGGAGTGGAACAAGGGTGCAGTCTCTGAATACATGAAAGGCTCTTGTGAGGAGGAGAAGGAAAATAAAATATTTCCATAGTTATGGTAGTTAGCGCAAGAGGGAGTGGTGTTGACTCTATTGGAAGTGCAGCAGAGATGATAAGACATTAGGAAAATCTTTATAAAATAAATACAGCAAAAGACTGGAATAGATTCCATAGTGGCAGTGTCAGTGATGCTTCATCACTACAGATGTTTAAGACAGATTAGCCAAACCTGTCCTGGAAAAGACAGAGGTACAAGTGATTCTACCATGGGACAAAAATGTCCCAAAACTCCGTTTTCTTCCTATTCTATGTTGTTCTGACTTAGTATTTCTAAATCAAAAAGCTTTTCTGAATGGCATTCCCTTCTGTGCTCTATTTTGTGTTATCTTTGATGTGGTATGTTCTTTGAGTAGTGTCACTGATACTTTTCTGCTCATCTGTTTTACCCAAAACAAAATCTTAGAAATTGGTTGCATGACACTTTTATTCCTAGTCTGCAAAAATAATCCAATACTTGAAGCAATAATCACTTAGGAGCACAGTTGCTTTGATGAAAAGCTCAGCAAATAGTTAAGGAACTAGAAACAGATTTCAGTATTTGTTTTCTGAGTATACCTTGGTTTTTTTTAATTCTACCCTCTAAGTATTTTATTCTTCATCTCTCCTATCTACAGCTGCTGTATTCTGTTCTCCAAAGTTGGTAAATTTATTAGCAAGGCATTTCTCGTTCCATGCACTTGCACAGTCTTGCTACCTCTCTGTAAGCACACTGCTTCCCTCAGTGTCACCTGGGCTAAGTAATGGTCAAACCTCATATAATTACTTAATGAAGCTGGAAAGAAACTTGATGTTATTGGTAACTGGGACAGACTTAGGTGTTTGCTATATTTCTGTCTGAGCAGAAGGAGGTAGATGGATAAAAAGCTGCTGTTTGTTTTCCTGTGTGCCTGGTTTTACTCCTATGGCCATATTTTTCCTTTGTTAACAAGCATGTGCCCACCCACTCTTTCTGTCCCTCTTATTAGGAGCAGAAAGAGCAGTTAGACATACTTCTGTCTTCTATGGGCAAATACTGAACTTTCCACAATGCTTCATTTTGTGATCTAGTGTGGTGAAGCATCTCTTTCTGTCACCATAACCTGAATGTTTTGCCTGGAAAAATTGCTTCCAAATCTGTTCTGTCATTTGATTCTGCTTCTGAAAAAACTTTTCAGCTGAGAGACACAGGGAACCTGTATTAGAGCCATCTGTTTTAAGTAGACTATCAAAAAGCCATAGGAGGGTGTCTCACACTTCAGACGGGGTGTTTCCAATTTAATGATGAAATGTGAATGGGACTTCCTATGAGCAGAAAGTCTGTCTGTACCCTGCAGTAGGCAGCAAAACCATATCTGTGCCTCAGGCACCCCAGTTATGTGCCTTGATGGGTTGTGCAGGGGTTGCAGAGTGTGGGTGAGAATGCCTGAGATGTTGGCACCACTGGTCAATTTGGTAGACCTGGTAATGGCCAGCTGCATCTGTACCTCTGTGCTGATGAAGTATACAGAAGACAAAAAAAGTTTGCTGAAGGGCAGATGAAAAGATTGCAGTCCTAAAATGTTTGCATTTCCCTTCTCTGAGGGTTTCTCACAGTTGGAAATGAATGGGATATCCCTTTCAGATTTGGCTTGTTTGCAAGAGCACGACTGAGTGTCACACTCTCTGCAGTCTCCAGCACAGCGGCAGCATCTCAGGGGAGGATAAAAAGACATCTGGGCATAGAATACCCAGAAACAGTTTTTGAAGTGCTGAAGGCCATGAAAAATGTTGTCTCTGTCCTGAATGTTAAGTTCACCAGAAAGCTGCCCCTGTGGGGCCATTGCAGGCAGTTTTTGCCCCTGGGTATGGAGTGGCTGGTCAGACTGGCCACTGCTGTCCTGGTAAGGCAGCTTTTCATGAAGGTGCACACGGGCTGGAAAGGGGTTTTATTCTCTGCTCAGTCCATTTGATGCACAGCTGTGCAGAAGGCAGACCAACAAAAGATTCAGTAATGTGGCTCTGAATGGAGAAAGGGCTCTGATGCAGATGTATGGTTGCATCTGTTTAGTCTTCACGCTGTAGTGGTAATGTACATCAGGGAGTATGACCAGCTCGGCAGATGTTGTTGGCTTGGAGTAAGCATTAACACTGATGCCTTGCTTTATTGGTAGTTTTGATCAATGGCTTCAGTAATAAAGAAGGAATCAGTATTTATCTATTAAGATTCCTCTGTAGGGCAAAGTATGACAGATAGATAATAGACTTGGATGGGTAGTGACCTTCAGTTTCCTTAATAAATGCAAATCAATTGTATTCCTTATCCAAAGGCAAATTAAACTAATAGCTACTAAAGGAAAGGACTCCTATTCTTGCACCCCAAAGTGTGCAGAAAACAGGTGGTACAGTGAACACAAAAAGCCAGATTGCTCCTGCTGGGAACAGGGAACCATGGTGAGGGGCCAGGATGCAGTAAGCGTGTTGATTGCACCAGCAAGATGGGAGCACAGAGACCAAATTGGTAAGATCTGTTGTGGAGAGAGGGTGATTTTTGAGCACCTCTTTTTCATGAATCAGCTCTTTTTACTGTTTCTGTCTCGGGGGGTGGAGGGAAGAAGGATGGCAGTCAAAGGCAGCAGAAATTAAATTACAGCAACTTGGGATAGTGAAGTAGCATTTGACATGAATTCTGACACTGAGATTCTAATAGAGATCACAGCTGGCATCAAAATGTCTGAGCTTTGGGAAATGAAAATGTTTTGTGTTGCGTAGGTCTTTGTGGCAGGGAGTTTACTTCCTTACATTCTAAAAATAGGCAAGATCTCCTCACATTTTGAACAGCATCATTTTAACTATTTCCCTCCACACAGCCCTATTTCACAATGAAAGTATCTTCTACAGATTCTATTTTCTAAGTTTACCATACAAGAGGAATGTTAAGGCATTTTCAGTCATTATTAAATATGATTTAAATTGACTTGAGGAACCATTCTGTGAGCTCTTTAGCACTGAAGCCTCCTGTTTTGGTTGTGGTGGTTTTTTTTGTTTGTTTGGTTTTTTTTGGTTGTGGTTTTTTTTTTTTTGTGTTTTTTTGTTTTTTGTTTTTGT
>JAWWEU010000111.1:57458150-57478456 GCA_035583155.1 Acropternis orthonyx | reverse complement strand
TGTTGGGTTTTTTTTGAGAGGGGAAATATCCCAGGCCATTCATGTGTTATAACAGGATCCTCATTCAATGATTTCAGACAAGCCAGGGCCTCCATTCTGGGGTTTTGCTTTGATTAGCACCCATTACAGTGCTTCTGTGCATGAACGCATTGTATCTTCCTTTCGTTCTCAAGAATCTCATGTTGTTCAGACAGTGCCATGAGAAAGAAATGGACCTCTTCTTTCAGTGTGTGCATTGAACTAGATAGCAGTGTTTTACAGCATGCCTTAGAAAAAGCAAGAAGCCAGGGGACTCGGTGAATTGCATTCATAATACCACTGACCTGGCACTCTGTGATGCTCTATTCTGGGTGATACATTGCAATTCCAGGCATAATCCCTCCTGCTACTGATGTCATACTGTGTGGTTTAACTAGAGATGCTCCTATGCAAGGCTTGCTTCTGCCTGTGTCAGAAAGGAAACAGGTGTGAATGTTTGAATTTCAGTATAAGGAGAGCAAGGGGCCAATGCAGGATACAGGGCTCAGCCCATGTTGTAAGGCAGAGCAGCAAGCCACTGCTGGGATCCAAGAGGGATGGGGAGGAGGGGCACATGTGTGAGCATGCAAGTGGATGTGCAGAAAACAGGGACAGCCAATGATTTTGTAGGAGTACTGATGCATATTCAGAACTTGCTGTACATTGACCTTGAGATGCACTGAAGAGTCTGGAGGCTTTCCCTTCAGAAGAGATAGCACAGCCAAATAAAGAAACAGTATATGCTTTTTGTATATATGTCATCCCACTCAGACAGATGAATAGGTAAGGTGTGCTCAAACCTCTGCAGAAGTTTCTGCCAGCTTAATCCATAAGAAATGACACAGAGCTTGTACCACCTTGTTAGTGGCTTTTAGTTTATCCTGATTAAGTTCTTCTGTCTTGTTTCTGTATTAAATGTGGTGCTGCATTTTCAGTCATGTTGGAAAATGCTCAGTGCACTGTTCAGTGCATTTTTTTGTCACAAGAACAGTGGTTTAGACTTAAATATCTGCACTGAAATAATGCGAGCTATATATTGAGACGATGAGTGCTTAAATAAATGAGGCCGTAGTTCCCAACACAGTGTGAGGTATTCAAGATTTTGCAAGACCATCTGTATTCCAAGCTTCAAGCTGAACTTACTGCAGAATATGTTTCTCAGAGAATAGTGTTATTAGATAAATTAAATGTTAACAATAGGCTGATTGCTCTGAAAAAAACAGTGATATTTTGTTTTGGATGGAAGTATCTGTGTGATAACCTTCTCCAACTTCTTGCAGTTCTTGAAGTCAGTGCTGCAAGGCAGCAAAATGCCTGTGGCAAAGCCCTGCTCAGATGCCTTATTTATAGTTTCCTGTTAATATTTTCTGTTTTGGCTCATGACACAGCCATTGACGAAATCATGTGATGAGCTCCACAACTACTGAGTCACAGCTCTCTGAGAGGACATTCGGAGATTCTCTGCTATTCTGTTGGCTTGGTTTGGCTCTGCTCTTTGGTTCTTCTTTCCTTTTTATCAACCAGTTCATATCAGATGCCCTGTGTGTGAACATTAGGCTGAAATGGTTAAGAAGTAAAACTTGCATGAAGCTTCCTGGCAATGATTTATGGTTTCTGTTGCTTGTTGAAAAACACCTTGATTCAAAGATGAGCCTGTGGCTTTTTTTGTGGACCTGTGGACTTGTGCCCTGGGATCCACTAGCTCTTGCATTCAATTGCAACCCGGTCAGATCCTCTGTCTGCTTCTGCACAGTCTCTTTCCTTCCTTGCTTCAAGGACCTGAGATGAAGATTACCTTTCTGAGATGGAGATTATCTTTCCAGTAGGAATAAATAGACTCTGCAGTTAAGGCCGTCACCTACACCAGGTTTCTCAACAGGACTGGTAGCAGAAGCATATTGCACAACTGTCTTATATTCTAATGCAATTATTATAGTTGTATTTTTAAACGATCCTTGCATATCGTCATCTCTTGCATTTCAAGATTGGGGTTAAGGCAAGAGCCAAGAGTTACAAAACCTTACTAGAACAGGGTGCTGGACCCTGGGGAGTGGGAAAGGCACTTGGAGGCTGTTTCAGGAAAAGTTCTGCAAAGTCTGCTCAGGGAGGGACCTTGTGCTGGCTGCTTGACTGGTTATGCAACTACCTGACCAGGCTTTTTTCCCTAGCTAAATTCTCCTGACAAACTTTTACTCAATGGCAGCAAGCTATGCAGTCTCTCCCAAACAGCGCTGAATGAAACCTGTATGTCTCTGCCTTCTCTTCATCCCATTTGTCCATTTATGTGAAAACATCGGGTTCCTCTGGCATTGGATTTCTCCCTCCTTCACTAATGTTAGTTACTATGGGAACTTCTAATAGGAGAAAAGTCATTCCTTTCCCCAAATACAATATGAAAACATTTCGATGTTATGTTTTGTTCACATTGTGTGCTGAATAACTAGGTTCCTGAAGGATGGATATATGAGTGACAGTTGTGTGAACAGCCTGCAAATGCTAAGTAAGTGATGTATTGTTCTTACATTCAGTATATCTGGCATCATATAAAAGTGTTTTAGGACTTTCATTTCCATATACACTGTGCCATATAGTAGAGGAGTGTCTCTATGAAATAGTATTTTACCTCAGTTTCAAAATAGTTGTAAAATGCCGATATATCACTTAGTTAGCTGTGACTGGCATTTTTCGGGTAACAAACAAATTCCATTAAGTTTCAAAGAGAAAGCATATTGAGGTCTTAACTGATGACTTGTTTTGACCTGAGGTGAGACAAGAGGCCAATGAGATTCTCAATGAGTCACTTGAATGTGGTGTTAACTGCTTCTATGTGGAGGATGCTTGTGGAACGGCACTGGGCAGGTGTTCAGAAATCTGAAATGACTTTTTTTTTTTTTTTTTAATAAATAGAGCTTGCAGATGACTAAAAGAAATTTCAAGCATGAAATTTCCCCTTTTCATGAGTGTTTTCTTTTTTGGTTGTGCTTTTCCTATAGAGGGCAAATTAAATAGAGAGAAGAAACTACTAGGAAAAGTTTCAGGACAACTCCACACCAAAGATTTAGTATTTGGCTGGGACTGCTGGTAATCCTAAAGATTGTGGCTTCCAGGTAGCCAATGGCTGGGTCATCCTGTGTGATGTCCTGAAGAGGAGTGGATGCAGCTCCACAGCTTGCCTCCTGTGGATCTGTGCCACATTGTCATGGAGCAAGGTTGAGTTCCACCCTCTGTCTTTGGTGCCAAGTTTGTTCAGGCACTGATTTTAGATATGATATGGGTTTGGTGCATGCAGAGGGAGTTGAAGAGGAAAAGGGGTACATGTTGAAGTATTGTGGCTCAACCTTCAGCTTGTCCTTGAAATGCCTTAGATGTGGGTTTCTGCTCTAAATTCAGCAAATGGTACTTAGAAGATTTAAAATATCCCCTCCCCCATCTCCATCTCCCAGAAAATACATGCTGAGAAAGAAGGGTACAGTGGAGGAATTTGTACAAAAAGCTGGGCTTTTCCCACCCGTTACAATACCTATATTAAAAAATGTGATTTGAAGCCCTGTTCTTTTCCAGCCAAGCAGAAAATGTATATAAGCCTTACCTGCTCAGCCCTGTTTCAGTTCTATATAGAATTTCTTCCAGCTGACCTTTCTCAATTTGGCATTTAGGTTTTGGAAGTGGTTTTATATCTCCTTGAATTCCTCACCCTTATCCTGTCTCCTTCTGTCACTTACATCACACAGAGATGGCTCAGCCAGCATGAAATGCTTTTTGCCCCTCAGACTAATGGAGAAATAAAAGTTGGAAGCTGCGCAAAATGCTGTTACCCAGTTTGAAATTAGTGAAGACAGGGTCCCACATGCCAGACTGTGTGGGAAACAATGACTGAATGACAAAGGGTGGGGTTTCGAGGTGGAAACCCTTGCTCTTGACTTCTCTGTTTTTTCAGGGGGCTGGCACCTGAGTCTGCAGCATTACTGCTGTGGCCGTGTTCATTGATGCAGGATGAGGTGCACTTCTCAGCTATGCTGAGGGGTTCCACACAGGGGAACCACATAGGGCCTCTCAGCAACTCTTTTCCAATCCTTCTGTGAAAGTTCCTGACTGCAGTTCAGCCCAGGGAATTTTCCCATCCAAAAACAGTCATCCCAAAGCACTAAAATATTTAGTTTGTCCCTTTTTATAGCAGGAGGAGAAAAGAGGCTCTTGTTTGGAGTTTTTCCAGTGTGAGTGGCAATGGAGCATATCCTGAGTCAAGAGCACTTTCATGACCCCAGCTTTACCCAAATGTAGCTCTCTTGAAGAATTGTTTCAAAAGAACCATGAGAAATATTTGTGGGGGGTTTAGTTGCTGTTTCTTTTTTTTTTTTTTTTTTTAATTGCATCTACTGTAGAGAACCTTTCCATGGCCTGCCTCTGATACTGAGATAAAGCTCCTCTAAGGTTTTTTCAATGTACAATATTTCACTTTTTATATGGTAAGAATTAATTTTGATTGAATACTTTGCTTCACTGAACTGCAGATAAGATGAATGGGGAGCTGCCGGCTAAGAAAAGGCTCTCACAATGTGTTTTAGACCTCTGTGTCCCTGAGCACTTGATCTATTGATGGGTTTTGTAATGCTGTTATCCTGCTGATCTAGTTGCAGGACTTTACCTCATGCTGCAAAGCACTTGCACAAGAAAAAAAGGACGAAGGAGTAGGGGTGACCCAGTTTTACTCACGTGTGTGCACACAGTGTGTCCTGGATGCCCTACAAGCCATTTTGGTGAACAGTGTTCTTTGTGCTGGGTGTAGTCTCAGAGTTTGTTACTCCTACATTCATAAGGAAAAAGCAGCAGGACAGACAGGACGCTTTGTGTTGCATATCCTGTAAAGTTTTATTTGGAACTATCTACAGCTGTGGCCCTTGTACTACCTTGTAGTAGGTGAAACTGGACTGCTCATGCTGCCTTAGGAATGTCCTCAGACATGTCTCTTGAGAGTTAATGTCCCTTGACATGAACTGTGCAGAGTGAGGGAGAGAATTGGTTTTAACAGTCCTCTTTAAAAAATGTAGTGGCTAACTGTCAAAATCCCAATGCTGAAATTGCATTTAGCTTCTTCCAAATGCTTTCTCAAAGCATAAGCTAAATATTCACTTGGAGGGAAATCAGAGATATTTTTAACTGGAAGAGACCAGGCTGCAGGGAAGGGGCATTTAGCCTGGGACTATGAGCACTTAGCGCTACTTCTTGGCTCCAGCCTCCCTGAAGGGAATAAAAGGCAAGCTATTTGCCTTGTTCTTGTACCATTGAAGCAACACAGTACCAGTAACAGCCTCATTACTTCCTGGAGTTCTCCCAGCCTAAATATTTCTTTAAAACAAAGATTTACTGGGTTGGATTTCGAGTAGTGCACCACTTCTTATTGGGTATACACCCATATGGAGCATTTACATTTCAGGCATTCCCATTATACATTATTTTTCATGGAACAATTGAGAGAAAATCCAAACATTAACTACTATCATGATGTCCAAAGTCTGTGCAAGTAATGAGTGTTTTGGTCTTTAGAGAAATCTGGTCTCATTCCAAAGATGGGAGCTATACTGAGTCAGACCACACTGTGCAACATTTGTAGAAAATGACACATGACTGGCCAAAAGCAAGGTCCTATTCAGGTTCATAGCAAACTTGCCATTTATGTCAGTGGTGACAAAGTTGCAGGGCTGAGGTGTAGCTTTCAGTGTCTGTTAAAATTATTGTTGTTTGTTTGTTTGTTTGTTTGTTTGTTTTTCAGATATAAAGTGCAGTTCATACCTACCTCGATGCCTTTATCAAGTTTTCACAGGTGGCATGTGAATACACATATATCAATCCTTTTGGTAACTCCGTCTGGCTGCCAAAGTAGGTGAATACATGGCCCTGTCTGGGTTTGAACACACATCTTGCATCCTGTGAGATGCTAATAAGTCATGAGCAGTTGCAAGAATCAAATTGGTATTTATTCACCCTCTTGAAAGCTGTGCTTGGAGTTCTTCAAAACTTCCCAGCCCTCTGCTTGTTGGTTTTCTGTAAGACTTCTTGGTGAAATGTCTTTACAGGGTACAGAAAATCACTCCACAATCTTTCTGAGGTAGTACTGTGAGAGACAAGTATTTTCTCTAATGTTTTATAGTAGGAGAACTGCTTTGGTTGCAAAGGTGCACAGCGTTGTTTGGTTTGGTTTTTCTGTTTTTTTTTTTTTTACTGCCTCAATAAATTGATGCTGCCTGGTCTTAAAGTAGATGGCCAACAAGAGAGACCTATCAGGAGTCATTGGCTCACCTGGTCTTCCCTTCAGCAGCAGTGGCCTGGGACACCCAGATTTAGTGGGTCAGGACATTGGAGGAATGATATTACCTGCCTGGCTGGTCTGTGGGCACTTTAGACAGAAATATTCGCAAATAAAACCAGATTATGAGGATCACTAAGATAAGTCTGTGTCATTGGCATTACCTTAACCTGTAGTGGTTAGCCTTATTCCAGAGAATATGGATGTATCATAGCACAGAACCAAATGTGTTTGAATATATTTCAAAGCTGATGCCTGCCAATATACATGTTCCTTTCTGATCTAGACATCAGCCTTTGAAATTAACAAGAGAGCTGAATGAGCTTTTCCTCCAAGTGGGGCAATTTTTAGCTTCCTTCCATGGGGCTTCCCTAGTTTCTAATCAAAAGTACATTATGGTAGAGCAGGAAAAGGTCTCTTTTCTTTGTGGCTATTTATTGTGGTTATCTGTTTTCAAGCAAGTTTAAATAGCTGAAAATTACTGAGACTGCTTAAAGGCATTTTGCTCTTATGTCAAATTTCACTGAATTTAGCCTGTGGGTTTAAGAAACCCACAGCACATACACACATGCAGACTGTGATTGCATTGGCTGTGTTTCCAGGAAAAAATTAGGCTAAGAAGGTCAAGCTGCTTTTAGCCCTGAGGTCAAGCATAGTAGATTGGAAAACATGCCTCTCTTCTTGGTTTACTTCTAAATGAAAAATATTATTTTTTTCTAACTTCTAACAATTCCTAGTACTGCAGTGTTTCTCTACTTTATTTAAGGTTTTCTGCAATTAGGAGAAAATGAATAATGCAAAAGTGGATTTGCAAATTAATAGGTTAAATTTACAGTGCTAAAAATGAGACTTCATTATGACTTATTCATGTATACCTGCATAAGCACTAACTTTTCTTAAAATGTTTGTGAGGTCCAGAAGATTCAGAGTTTCTTTCCTCACCAGAATAGTTTTGTTTGGTAGTCAAAAATAACATCATCAAAATCGTACAAGAATAAAAAAACAAAAAAACCAAAACCAAAACCAAAACAAAAAAAAAAACAAAAAAAAAAAACCCACAAAGAAAACCCAAACCAAAATTAAATCCCAGATGAAACAGGTTTTATGAGTCACAATCATTAAATATGCAGAAACACAGTGATCTGTTTTAAATACAGACTAAATTTGAAGAAAAAATAATGTAAATATTATACAAATCAGCATGGATATTAGTCTTTGTAGAAAGGAAAGATTTTACAGTGTGTCATGAGTTATTTGTTCAGAAACTTTTGTTAGGACCTGTTTAGAAAGGTTCAGCATATTTTATAAAATGGCAGAAGCTATATTGCAGCACAACTAGCTGAGTGAAACAACCAGTTTTGGGATTTGTGTGCCCTGAGGACATCTGCTCAGTACTCAGCTTCTGCAGCTCTTCACATCGTTGTCTTTCACTGGAAGCTCCATTACTACAGCAAGACCTGACAGAGGTGTGACATACTGAGTCTTGACTTCTATCTTCCAGATTCAAAAGGGAAAATATTTACAGCCACAAAAATGTAGGTTTGCTGACCAACAATCCTAGGTTTATATATACCAAGAACATCCTGTTAATTAGTCATCAGGTGATCCAGAGATCCCTACCTGAGATGTTGTCCTAGTTAATTCTCTCTTTCGGGGCTCTGGACCTGAGTGACATAGTGACACCACCTCTGTGAACTGTTGGAGAGGGCAAAAGGCCTACAGCTCTCCCCTGGTTTGCTTTGCATGTGTGGAGGATTCTTGAGTTTATTTAAAGAGAGGAGAGTGAGCTCAAATCCTAATGCCTTCCAAATCACCATTGAGGTTTCTCTTGTTTAAAGACAGAGCCTCCTTTTATGCTGAGCTTGCCCAAACCAGCTTCCTGAGAAGCTGAAACCCCAAATTGACTATGAGTTTTCTTTTCAGTAAGAGTGTCCACCATCCCTTCCTCTGTAATCCCTTCCTCTGAGGCAAACTGACTCAATAATGCTAGTGGTAATGAGCAGACCTTTTTGACTGATGAGCACTTCACACTGATTCTGTGATGCTGGGGTTAAGAGCACAGACAATTCTCAAGGCGCAGGCTAAAAATATGCTTCACTCAAGCCTCTTTCTTCACACTGATGAAGGGAAAGCAAAAAGAAAGGGTGTGGGGTTAAATACTGTTCTACTTTCTGGTTCTAGTTTTTAAATACATCCTTTTAATTAGTAAGTGTTACTCTATTTCAGCGGTTATCTATGCAGTTATAACACACTCTGCTTCTGTCAGTGCTGGAGTCCCAGTTTGCCAGGTGCTGGGCAGTGGATGCCAAATTGTTTTACAGTCTAGTGAAGCCAAGATACTGTGAACGGACAGAGAAAACTGCAGGAAAGAAAGGAGAAGCATGAATGGAAAAAGTAGCTGTGGGAGCAGATGCGTACTTGCAGGCCAGAAGCAAATGTAACTAAAAGGCTTTGAATGATTTGTGGTACTTGCATACGGATCTCACCTCTCTAACTTGCTTTACCCACTTTCTCCCTAGATGTCAGCATGTAGCACATCAGATAGACACTGAAGTGGAATTTTGTACCAAATAAAAGAGGGAGTTAAATATTCTAATTCTGTTACATCTGGAAGACTTTTTACATCTGTTTTCTCAAACACTAACTGGCAGGAGGTTTTCCAAGTGGGACGAATTTGGTTCATGCCGAGTTATTGCTCTGTCGACATCATGGGGGTTTGAACAACAGCTGCTGGCTGTATTTGGAGGTAGAAGGAGGGGAGAGGAGCAGTGTTAGCTCTGGCCCTGGAACTGCTGAGAAAAGCAATCATTTCTAAATCATTCATTCTAAAGTGTGATGGCTTTGCTTTAGAGACACTAGCTCTTTCTTAAACATCTCTGTGCATTTGTTCCCTTTAGTAATACTAACCCTCTCTCTCTCTCTCTCTCTCTCTCTCTCTCTCTCTCTCTCGATGTTTGTCAGGGTTTTTGCATCCTTTGGCAGCTTCCCAGCCAGAGCACGTTTCCTGCCAACAGACTCCCCTCATGGCAGCTTGTTTTATAATGGGCTGACTGCTTTGATGGATGATAAGGCTAAGGAGAATGAAGGAAGAAGGGATTTTTAATTTTTTTTATTTATTTATTTTTGAGATAAAAGTCCCTCTCACTTGCATCTGAAAGACACATTGTAAATAGAGCCAGTCCAAACCTTGCAAGCTTTTATCAAGAGGGAGCCCACCAGGGGTGAAAGCTGCTTCTGTGGTGCTCTGTGTGTGATACTGGGTGTGGGAGGTGGAAACATTAAGGCAGGAAAGGTTAAGAAATTAAAAGGAAAACAAATTAGAATTTTAGGCTATGAGAGAAAAATACAGTGAGTGGAGGGAAGAGGAAAATAATCAGTCAAGGGATATGGCTGCAACAAAGAAGGAAATAAGTTGAAAAGTAGAAATTGAGAGAAACAAAAACACTGAAAGTAGAAGAGAGAAGCTGAAGAGATGTGCTGGAGGAAAGCAAGGCTGGTAGATATGCAGCCATGTGTGCACACTTGGTAGAGGAATAGGGAAGAGCTGAAACCAGGTTGAAAAATAAAGAATTTGAAAAGATAAAAAAGTCTTTTTGCTGACCTCCCTTCTCATAAGTCTAGCTTGTACCCTACAAATGGAGGTGGTACCCCCTCATTGTTGAATTTAATATTGATGTTTAGCTCTGCAGGTATCTGGTTGAGCTTTAAAGGTCTTGATTATATCCATTTTGTGGAGATTTGCCACAGTGCTCATAATTATTGTGGACACAGAAGGAAATATGTGTTTCAAATCGGTCCAGTGTTTCCTTCATTTTTTGTGTCCTGGCTGGACTCTGATGTTGGCAACTAGTTCAGCTTTGCTTACCTAACGTGACCTTAACAGTTAAATTGTTTATCAGGTACTCACATCTTAAGAACCTCCAGTGCAATGTGAACATCTCCCATGGACTGTTTTTCACATCCTCTGGCTGTAGAGGGTAGGAACATAAAATCACATGTTCCCAGTGTACATATGGTCTTTCAGCAGCATCAATATGTCACCTCATTTTCTTGTTCATTCTGACAAATCACTCATATGAATGCAATTAGTCAGGAGCATATAAATTGCCACTTAAGAGAAGACCTCTCTAGATGTCTGGGCAGGAACAAAGCTGTCCTGCATGTTTGTGTAAAGCTCTCCCAGATCTCAGTCCAGACTAGCTCATTACAGACACTGCATTCACACTGCCTTTTCCAGAGGCAATGTACAGCATATCAATGGTTACTTTGTTAACATTTTTTCCTCTCTCTCTCTCTCTCTCTCTCTCTCTCTTTTTTTTTTTTTTCATTTCCCCCCAACAACCGAAGGCTGCAGTTCTGTCATTAACTTAGGATAACTCATTGCCTGGTAATAGAGGCAATTCTGCCTTTAGAACATCTTTTTATCTACACCTCTAGCACTTGGTGGTGTTCCCATCCCATTCACATTTACTGCAGTAGCACAGACAAGTGCTCTCTAAAAACGATGCTTCGAGTCTTCCCTTTTTCATGGTAAATCTTCTCTCTTTCTTTGATACCACTTGCTATGTCCTCTATTTCCACACTAAGCCTCTCTGCCTGGTGCAGGCTGTGCTGTAGAGGTTGGCGCTCACTCACCGCCTGCCTGCAGCCAGCAGGAGTGGCCACGGGCCCTGCTCTGCTGGAGATGGCTGCAGCACAAGAAGGAAGCAGTTCCAGTAGAGAGGGATTGAAACTGGGTTGAAGCAAGCTGTGCTTTTAAAGTACAATGGCTCTCTGACTACTTGTGTTGAATCTGGGAAAAGGTCCCCTTTTGGTTTTGTTTCCCCTTGGTTACTGGTCGCACTGTCTGTTACAGTGATTAGATAATGTGTTTATACCTCAGCCTGGTTTGACTGTTGTTACCTCCTACCCTCAGGGTTTTGTCCCTGCTTTTGTCTTTGATCTACCCACATTTACAAACTAGTTTCTTTAATATATAGATGGGACTTTTGAGGTTTAAGAGGCAGTTAGTTGCCATTGAGGTTTTGTGGGACTCAGGCACTGATCTGGGCTCTGGACTTCTCAAAATCAGACTCTGGGTTCTGGTGGAGGTGACAGATGCTCACCCTTTCATGCTGAATTGTAGCATTGCAGCCTATTCGCTGATTGGCATACGCATGCAGATCCTTCCCACCACTGCCTGGGTGCTGGAAGAATCATGTCTTCTGGGATTATGCAGACTTCAGTTTCAAATGGGTTTGGCATAAGCATCTAGTCTGACCTCCTATACTTCAGTCTTACCCCTATACAGTAAGCCTGAAGGTAATGAAAAGAGTGTAAATGAGTTTTAAAAAAAATCTAAGAGTAAAAGTGAAATTCATTGCATTTTGCCTGTGCTTATTTTGTAGATCTCTTCTTCCTCTATCAATCAAAAAGAGATTAAACTTCCTCACTTGCTTAATACTTGGTTAAATATTACACAGTCCATCAGTCCCAGATAAATGTGTCCCCAGTTATATGGGACTTATACTAATAGAACTCGAGTTAAGTAGTACTCATTAGAGTAAAGTGGCCTTCAGCTGAAGTTAGGTACAGTGCAATCATGGCCCTCAGGGCATGTGGCATGATGGCTTACAGTCTTGCATGTTTCTTTCTGTAAGTGCCGTTTCCTAAATGAAAAATATCTTGGGGTTTTTTTGTTGTGTGGGGGTGTTTTTTTTTTTTTTTTTTTTTTTTTTTTTTTTCTCTCTGTGGATCCTTTCAACTTGTAATAAACAACCTCAGGTTCTTTTTGAAGCCTCCTTCAGGGAATTCTATTTTTACTGGGATTTAAAAAATAGAAATAAATGGGAAAACAGGGAGAATTACTGTGTTTCACCTTGCTCACCAAAATCTCGCCTTATTTGAACTCAGCAGTCAGAGTATATTCAAACATCAGAGAAGCAGAACGTGTTCAAGTTTGTGGAATAATAGCCTTAAAAAATTCACAGAGTGCTAAATATTGAATGATTAGCTGAATGAAATTTCCAGACCTAGAATGTGGAAAGATTAGTCAAAATTCCCAAAGGAAACGAAGCTTTCACAGCTACACTGTCTTTCTAAGCTGCCTATCCCTCCTCCCCCAGGTGTAATTTTTGAGCCTACCAGTCAGTGATGGAAGTAGGGGGTTTCAAAAGACATGGAATTGTTCCAAGTTCTGTGTAGGTGGTTAGTCGGAGGGGAGGAACAAAGAGGTTCTGCAGGAGGATAGCAGCTACTCCATGCAGCACACAGGGCTCAAGTCCCTTGCAACAGGTTCTGTCCTCAATTCAGCAGCCAGCAGGGAGCAAGATGAGGTCGGGGATGTGGAGAGTGCCGAGTGTGCATGAAGTAGGCTGCAGGGGATCACTGCGGCAGGGGGACCACAGGCTGGAGGTGGAGTGCTGCAACCAGGAGGTTGCTAGGGCTACAGAACATCAACCATCAGGAAACTAGCTTCATAAATCTCGTTGGGAATGGGACAACTTGTCAATGTTGTGTGAAGGAAGGGAGAGGGGTAATGAATCTGAGACCCTGAGACTGGTTCAGGTGGTTAGAGCCTGGTGCTGGTAACACCAATGTTGTGGATTAAATACCTGTATACTCCATTCACTTAAGAGTTGCACTTAATTATTCTTGTGGGTCCCTTCCAACTCAGAATATGCTGTGATTTTGTGATCTCTGTGCATTTATATGGGCAATTTTAATGTGTAGTTCAGTATCCAACAATACAAACTATTACTTAAGCCCACCTCAGCCTCTTCCCTGGTTCTGCTGATAAATAGCCTGAGGAAGAAACTGGGCTGTTAGAGGAGAGCAGGCAGGACTGGGAAGGTACAAATGGGACTATGCAGGCAGCACCCCAGGAAGGGCTGGGCACTGCAGCTCTCCTGCATCTCAGTGCAATGCTCCTCCACCACTGCATGCACCGTGCTGGCTGCCATGAGAGTTGTCAGCTGGATACATGGGGCCATCTAGTCCCACAGTCAGGACCTGAAACTGCCTCAGGATTTTTTAAAAATCTCTTTTCCTGTTTGTTTGGTTCTTTGGATTTGCATAGTGTGTTTTTGTTTGGTTGGTTGGTTTGTTGGGGGTTTTTTTGTTTGTTTTGTTTTGTTTTGAGTGGTTTTTTTATTGGTTTTTTTAATTTTCCCCTCCAGGGGAAGAAGGTAGGATGCTGCTGCTAAGCAGGAAGAAGATGTCTTCCAGTTACAGCTGCTCCTGCAGAAGCTCTGCCTGATGATGTTTTGTTTGTTATCTTCTCTGTGAGGATTATGAGAAGGGAACCAAAAATACCAAGTGAGCTCTGCTTTAAGGGATAACCTCTATGATAACTCTACTTTTGCATCAGAAATGTGCAAATAGAAAATGATAGCATTATTTTCCTTCTCTTCTTGCTGCAGTATGGTTTCTCCCTCACCTGGCATACTGATTTGCTGGAGAATTCAGGCAGCAATTTGGTGGAGAAAAAAAATCATGAAGTACAGGCAGGCCTTGCTTAGCACTGTATCATGACTGGATTTCTACCAGCGCTTAATTTCTGCCCCACCCCAGATCTCAAAGCACTACATGTGTAAAATAGTGTCACATTTCAACAGTGTTTCTTTGTTCAGCCTTTAGCCAAGCAGAATGACTGAAATGCGGTTCACAAATCATGTCATCAATGTCTTAGGGATCTTCCTCATCCTTATGTGTGCCACACAGTTCTTTCTCAGGCATTTTTGCATACTCAAGACAGCATGTTATGGTGCCAGAATATTCTGGTTGCAAGGCATTTTTTTTACTTGAACTGAACTTTGAGCAGAGTTTTATTGCTGCTGCCAAGCCTTAAATTCATCAAGAAAGTAGCCTAGAAATTGTGATTTAAGTTAAAATTGTGGTTGTGCTATTTTGTATTTGTGTTCTTATTTCTGAGCCAGGAGGTGCAGTCAAGCTTGCCTCTGCTATGAGCTTTTTAAAAATGTGCAATTCAGACAGAATTATAAAATGTTTGGGGAAGGAGTGAAGGAAATTTGTAGATTTGACACAGAACCCCAGAGGTGAGTTAATCCATAAAGATGCTGAAATTTCATTATAGGAGAGATTTTAGTGCTTTTAGAAGATAATGTTGGGGATGCAGACTCTGACACAAGGTTCACCTAGCCCAGGGTGTTGTTTCTGGCAGTGTCCATAGGGGAAGACCTATGGAAGAGTCTGAGCAAGACAAATATGGGTGATACGTGATGTTCTCCCAGCCTTCGCCTTTTTGAGCTCAGGAGACTTCATGGCTAGATGTGGTCCCAGGGCAGTTCCAATCTCTGAGAATATACCCGGCCTTCCCTTGAAGCCAACAAACTTGTATCATCTGCAGTGCCCTTTGTCAAGGAGCCCCTGCTACCCTTTTTGCGGTTATCTAGGCTTCTACAAGCTTCAGATTACGACTCCCTATTGCTAGTACTGTTAGGGAAACAGACAACCAGCCTCTTTGCAGACTTTTTTTGTATACCCAGAAGTCACCTCCTTCACAGACTGATGTGTCCTACCTCACTGATTTGTTCCTTGTACAGCAGCTCTCTCTGCCTTTGATCCTCTCTCCTGCCTTTCTCTGAACTTTTGCCAGTTCTTCTATAAACTTTTGAGGGATTTTCTTGCTCAGTCGCATATGATTCCTCAACAATTCTTCATGGTTAGTGCTAGTCCTTACTATCCCAAATAACTTTGTATTCTTGGTAAGCTTTCTCAGTTCACCTTTTCTAAGTTGCCTGTAAATAAACTGAACAGCACAGATCTCTCTTGAACTGTTGCTTACTCTTCATTGAGGAAATGCGGCTACTGTATTTCCTAACTGTGCAAGGACCTTCCATGGATGCTTGGTTTCTGCTAGAGCTTTGGAAGATATTTTTGAAAATCAAGGCAATCAGTGTCAACTAAATCAGCCTTATCTTCAGGTTTGTGGATCCATTTGCAGATCTCCAGGGAGAGCAAGAAAGACCTAATTATAAAAGCCATACTAACTCTTCCTGCTGTGATCATCCCAAGTAGCTTGTACTTCTGCAGCTGCTCACTAATTTTAGTCTCTATTACAACTCATCCTAGTTGTCCTGGTTCAAAGGTCAGGCTACCTTTACCTTATCTCTTCTGGTGAATTTCTAAAAATTTGTGTCACTTCCGCCCACAGTCGTAACTGAATGTTGCTATGATCCTGGAGCTGAAGGGACAGTCTCCAGGAGCTCAGCGCCCTGCTGCTGTCCTGGCCTCTTCTCTGGCCAGTATATGGGACCCATCACACTGCTCAAGTGAAAAACTGTGTGCTCACAGAGAAAAAAAATCTTTAAGCACAGATAGGTAACATTGGCAGGGAGTGTTCAGTCCCCGCTATGCCACAGCTTAGTCTCTCTCTGCATCTCTCCTTGCATGTGCTGTGGGCGTAGTGGTGTTTTCCTGGTTCACAGGGTTAGGGTTGGATAAATAGACTGCAGACAGTGACAACCTTATTTGCTGCTGGAATCAGTGCCATAGTAGAGCCATAAATAGATGAGTGTGTGCATATACGACACCAGTGAAGTGGCGCTAACCTTGTGTGACAGACTGAGGGTTAACACGCAAGGAATGCATGTTGTGGGGAGGGAGTGGGAAAGCCCTGGCTGAGTACAGCCTCTCCTGATGAAAACGGCCCTGGGTTCCCTTGTCAAAACATGGCCTTAGGCAGGACTTTTTAAACAGGGTATTTTTTGTCCTACTTGATCCCTTGTGTGTGAACTTTTGGGCCTTGCTTAAGATTGTAAACCCATACCTTCAGACATGCTGGTGTTCAGAGGGAAGTTCTTCATGATCTGGAGGTGAAACTGTAATGACAGAAAGGGCCAGGCCTTGTGAAGTACAGAGAGGCAGGATGGGACTGTCACAGAGGGGCATGTTGGCTGCCAATCTGCAAAGAGTAATTAAAACTGGCTGGAGTACAGTTTCTCCTATGTTGCATTATACCTCTAATTTAAACTTCTGCATGTAAATTACTTCCAGTGGGTAGTGATTTGCAGGAAAAAGAATTGTTATATTTGGTATTATCTCAGGCTGTCTGAGGCACATTGAAGTGCGTGCTCTCTCTGCTTCATGGAGTGTGCATTAGTCCAGCCACACCTAACAGAGGCATTTGCATGAGTAATTAACTGCCATTTCCTGCAAATCAAATTACTTGGAATTAGAATTTAAAATTGCTTTCCAATTACTGAACCATACTTGTTAGTGAGAGAGAGAGAGCAACGTTTTTATTGTGCCACATTTAGAAAGGGGCAGAGGCTCTTAACTAGTTCAAGAGAGCAATTATTGCTGAAAAGAACAGTGTGTCCAGGGATCCCAACCTTATTTGCTTTACACTGCTAACAACCACTGGAGCTGATGATGCTGCTCTCACAAGTGAGATAAATTAATTTGCTTCTTAAACTTTATGAGTAGAACAAAATAAAGTGGCCTTTATTAGCGTCACATTTCAAGGACAGTTGTATGGCCTTCTGTACAAAGTTGTTCTTGGTTTTAAAGTATACAGCAAGGCTACTCAGAGCCTTTTCCTGACAGGTTGTATAACTGTACGTGCAGGTGTGCATACAATTCTAAATGAAGATGTTCCTACTATCAGTTATAGAATCAATTTAAATTGCCAATGGGAACGTTCCACTAATATCAGAGAATAATATTTCCTAAAAATATTCCCTGAAAAATTTACAGACCCTTAATTTCCTCACGTCTCATGTCAGACAACGATCAGAAAGATTGTGTGTCTTTCTGTCTACCTGAAGCCCAACTAAATAATGAAAGGGATTATGTAAAGCTGATGAAGCTAGTACATCTTATTTTAAAGTTGTGCTGTGGGGACTTTTGCTGGTATTCCACATCAGTGCATTGAAGTAAATAAATGTAGTCATGTTTCTTTGTTCCTGCAAACCAGATCTTGTGTGTAAGGTAAATGACTTCCTGGCTATCTATGGTGATTTCACAGAGTCAAAACCTTATTACGAGTATCTGCTTGAAGAACATAGTGCCCTGTTAACTGTTAATAGGAGTCAATGAATCCTGATTGATTCAGTGTCCAGGGAATATTTGATGTTCAAGATCATAAAATATTATGAGAACAGACATTAATTTTGCTGCCTAGAAAAGGAATGGATTTATTTAAAAGGAATAGTAGAAGTACAGCTTGGTTTTTTGTATTACATAAAAGCATAATGACATTGTGTAGCTAACTTGAACTGTCGAGAGCAATTAAATGTAAGGTTAAGATTCTTACTACTCTGTGGATACTGCAATGCACTGAGCAATAATATTATGGGAATACTGACACCAATATAATTGTAAAAAGGGGCTGGAAAAAGGAGAGCTTAACTCATTTCTTGTCAGATTTATTGGCAGACTGTTGGAATAATCATAGAAGAATCCCTTCTGAAACCAACAGAGGTCCCCAGATTAACAGCAACAAGAGAATTGTCATAGATTTGCCTCATCTTAAGCCAAATGTCGCCTTTAATTTACCCTATTGAGCTAGGGAATGGGTTTGCTAGGGGACTGATGACAGAAGAGGCATTTCATTAGTGCTATCTTCCTTCTTTTGCTCAGGGGAGGTCTTCTGCCAGACAGTGCTGCTCCAGGGAACCTGCAATGCTTCCTGGAGGGTGTCCATGGTATGGGAGTTGACTGCTGAAGGTGAGCCCTTCTGCCAGCACCCAGGTAACTCGGGTTAGGATTTCACCAACTCTTGTGTCCTAAATGTAAGGGAAGGCAGTACTTGCACTGTTAAACAGTGTTTGGATGTGTGATGGAGGCTGAAAAGGGGAGCGTGTTATCAAGATGGACATCAGAATAAAAGGAGAGAGAAGAGGTGGAGGATGCAAGAGGAAGATGGAGAAGCAGGATAGCACGGACAGAGCAGATGAGCAGACAGACAGTAAACGATTGGAGCTGTTTGCTGCCATGCAGCTCCCAGAAGGCAATATTGGGGAAGAGAAACTTGTCTCTGTAAGACCTGAACTTAGTGCCTCCTCCTGCGCTATGGCTCTGCAGTTGTCAGCTTGTATCAGCATGTTGTCATCCTCAGGAGGGTTTGATGCAAGGGTAATGAACAATGTGGAAAAGAAACCTTTTCTTATGCCACCTACTAGCATAAGAAGCTCATCAACAAATGGGTCATGGTAATTCAAGCCTTTGCCTTCTGAAGGGAAGGCTGACATATTTTCAAAGATCACAGTGATCTTCAGGAACTACTGTCATGAACGGACCTGGTTTTGCAGGAGATGAAGATTTAGCATCATCTGAGGCATTTTGTGCCAGCATTGCCAGGATGCTGGAACAGCTGAATTGTTGCTTGGGTCTGGTCAGTCTAGTGTCAGTTCAGGGGCTTATCACACAGTTTTGCTGGACAATTAGCTCCCCTCTCTAGTAGGAATAATGCTAGGCAGAAACCAGACAGAACAGTACTGTGCAATATATCTAGACAGTTAAATGGTTAACAACAGAGCTCCTGTTGTGATTCAGTCATGCCAGTAGCATAACACCAGCTTCTGTCCTCATCTGACACTTTCATGCTGCTTGGAAGGAACTGCTGGGGAAATATGCTTTCACAGATTGTTAGTTGTACAGCCACATCCCTCAGAGCCTTGTATAATAAGGCATCAGCTGAGGAAGTGGAAATAACCAAGTCCTGGTCACATAGTACTTCTATTTTTGCTATCAGCACAACCTCAAAGGCATCTGATACTGAGTGGGAGGTAAAGCTACTCAGGAGTCACCCCAATTAACAGCAAGGTTCAGACAGGGCTCCCGCCTGGTTTCATAGATAGAGCTCTGCTGCTTTTACATTTACTGAGATGGACCTGACTAAAATGAACAATTGGGTTTTTTAGCTGTGAAAATCCACTGACAAACCTCTAAACCAGGATCTTCTGTGTATGTGTGTACTTGATGGCAAAGCATTGTTACACAATGACAGACTACCTCAGAGTTAGCAGGGGCAGGGGGAATCTGTAGCATAGAGAAAGCAGTATATATGTCCTAATTATTTTTTAATTTTGGAGTGAAATCATGCTGAAAAGCAAACAGTTGCAGTCAATATTGAAAAATGAGCTTACTTATCTTTTTGGACACAGAAGATGCTTCAGCATTGATTAACTGTAATGGTCTGCAGGGCACTGATTGCAAGGTAAGATATGGTTGATCACTGGTGGAAAGACACTTGGTATTGGGACATCACCTTCGTGACCTTTAAGAGTATCAGCCACACATGCAGAGCTGTCCTAAGCTGAACTCTGTGTGACATAAACAGGGACTGCTGCTGCAAGATAATCTGGGGAGGGCAGCAGCCTCTTCTGTCACTGTATTAGTGACAAGGTAAGGTAAGGGTAAAGATGCTGGCAGAATGCCTGGACCTCTGAGTTCACTCAGTCATGGTGCACATCATATTTTTTGGAAATACCCATTCATAAATTTTTAAGTAAAATAACCTCTGCAGTTTCTGAGTTTCCTCTTCCTCATGACAATAACTACAGTCATAATGTATCTGTGATGGGGCAGCATGAGATCCTCCAGATCTTTCAAATAACACCGATCCTTATTTCCCTTTGTGAACTTCTCCTCTTGTGTCAAGGACCATGTTTCTACTTTTACAAGGAACAAGAGAATATTATTTTTTTTCATTCAGAAAGTAGATTTCAAACGGCTGTCATGACCTGAGCTTTTATGTTGTTTTCATGGCTAGGCTTCGTGAATGAAGATTTGGGAAGGGCTCTACCCATGCTTGCTGCAAGCGCACTGATGGCTAAAAAGGCCAATGCAAGACAGGCAAGTCCGGTTGCAAAAGGCACAGTGGAAAGTCTCCACAGGCGGTGTTGGCAAGGCACGGTTTTCTCTGCATTGTCTTTTTTCTTCAACACTGATCCTGCATGTGTTCTCAAAGGAAGCAGCAGCATTATGAATGGTGTGTCTCCATGCCTCTTGATTGGAGGCCAGAGTGGACCACTGATGG